>CM054130.1:78423839-78826339 GCA_028751855.1 Ambrosia trifida
ACAACTATCTTTGGTTGGCAATCAAAATCAATAAAATGATTTCTTTGATTCATAGAATTTAACCAATCGATGGTTTTTATTCTGCGAATATATTCGTAGTCGTATTCACAAAGGAATTTCAACTATATTGCCAGTTTTGTGGTCGTATTCTCCACATACGATACGCTGATAGTTCAGATTCATATTTATTTTCTTATTATTCTTCTTAATATGTTTGTGACCCTAACATACTGTGATCTCGGTAAACTCCTACTCGAATGTTCCTGTGCCTGTGGTGTTCATAATTATGTCGCGATCATAATTACTATTCCACCTCACCTAACATTCCAGTATTCATTTATTTTAATCACAATAGGTATGTGTCCCTTGCATATTATTTCGATATTCAGTTCTTTATTTACTCTAGAGTTTGAAATTATATATATTTCTGGAAGAAAATATGTTGATCTGAGTCTAACGAAATAGACTATCAATCGTTCAAGAATTTATTCGTGTCGGAGGATATTCAATATAACAATCCAATCTTTTAATATCCCTGACTTTGTTCGAATCATAGGATTAAGACGGTAGTTATATTTTTGTGTAATCGAGCGAGTAAGAATTCGGTTTCTTTCAACAGATTCCAAGGTATTTTGGTTACGGAGTTTCGAGAATAATATTTTTGTCCAAATATTATTTATTTCTGGAAAGGATCGAGGATGACGTATAACTGAGATTATAAAGACGAGTTTAGATTATAAAACGGAATATGTATAATATTTATTATCGTTTATATTGGAATAATATCAAGGAATTATACGATCGAACATAGATATGAAATTATATGGAGAGAGGTTCTTAATATTTCTATATACGAATACGAATTTGATTAAGAAATCTCTATGAAAATAACATTAAGTACGGTAGAAAATATGTTTTGGTAAAATAATACGGTCGTGGTTCTTTTGTATAAATACTTTTGGAAATAATTTATAATAACAATACTGATTCGAGTTTTATAATAATATTCGTTTTCCGAAAATAAAATTAACGATTTAAAAGAGTCATGGTAAAAACTTTCTTAATATCGGAATTCTTAATTTTTAATAAATAAGTTCTTATTACCGATTGATAAAATAGATTTCTCAAATTATTGTGATCAAAATTTTAAGGTTAAACGGATAAATTTGGTTAAAACCTGAGATAGATTCTGGGGTTTTTCAAAAATTATCAATACTTAAATTTGATAAAAATATTAATCAGATTTTTCTCAATCCTTTTTGAATAAATCGTTATTTAAAAATCGGGGTATTTATTTTTACTAAAATCAAAATACTGGTTTGATATAATAATGACTAAGTATAAAATTAATAAATTTCATAATCATACTGAAAGATTTAAAATATTTTAAATAATCGCGGAATATAGTGGATTTTTATTTAAATAATCGAGGAAAATTCTTTAAAAATACAATATTTATATGTTTATAGCATATCAAATTTTATAAAATTTCGGAAATTACGGTGTAAAAATAATATTTCTGGAAACTCGAGCATAGGAATGTTCAAGTTGGAGCGTATATTTGTATTTTCTTTATATATATATCGGAATAACCGTGAGGTTAACGATCTGAATAATTGTTAAGGCGGAAATTTCGGAGAGATGCGACGAGTGATTATAATCAACGAGTTTTTCTAGAGAGTGAAATACGATTTCAAACTCTCTTACAAGTCGATTGAATTATCGAAGAATACTTTTGTAATTTTTATATCTATTCGTATATATATACTTCTAAAATTTCTGTCATTTCTTATTTATATCAGAATTTATTTTCTGATTTCTTTTAATATATCTGGTTTCTGTTCTGTATTCTTTCTTATTTCATATGGCCTTAATATTCTGTAAGATTTCCCAGAAATTAAATGTGCATATAAATTCACAACTGTGTACAGAATTGTCAATTTATCCCACATAATCATTCTAGTAATATCCTGTGGTGGTTTCGTTTTAATTTCTAGTATACTGTTATGGTTCTCACCAACTTTATAATGGTTTGACATTTAGGTACCCAAAAATTTACTCGCCTGATATTTTTTTTTTTACTAATCCTGACATCCTAAATATTTCTAATTTATTTTTCTAGGCAACATTTCTTTTTAGAAAATATTCTGGTAGATCCCGGATGACTAATGACTTCAAAACTGTTATTAGTGCCGCTCTGATACCAACTGTAACAACCCTGGCTGATGTGGCCGGGTTGTCGGGTCGGGTTATCGGAGTTACACAGCGGAATCCAGGGTAATAACAGTCTTTTAGTCTTCCAGGATCCACGTCATCATATCTATTGGGTTACCTGAACATATGTCAAAAATAGTTTCTGTCAACATAAAGTTGGTGAGGTCGTGCATTTTATAAAGTGAATGGCCAGTTCGTTTATTGATAATTCTTTTATTTAAAATATTCTTTTATAAACATGCTTTACAATTCTATTTCTGGAGGGGAACATATATTCTATTAATTCGATTATATGTCTATTATTCCGATTATATTCTTCGAGTTGCCATTCCTGTCTATGGTATCACTCTGCTTGTGATAATATATGATTATTTCTACCCTCTACTCGGGTAAAACTGGTTCTTGTCCTCTAGTTGGACAAGAAAGGAAATGGCGATACCGTCCAGTACTGTCCTCGTTGTTTCTATTGCCCCTTTATATAACTTCTATTAATAGTTATTCTTTTATGTAAAGCATTATGTTTTCTTATAAATGACATGTATTTCCCCGAAAACACTTAATAAAACAGTAAAAGTGGGGAGTTCACGATACTCACAGTTTGCGTTATCTCTTCAGCTAATCTTCTTATTACAATTATATGTCCTATATATATATGGATACGTTTTACGCATGGGACTTGTTAGATTGTAATACTTAGGATATATATCATATATACAATTTATATATATATATATATAGAATTCGGTATATATTAGATAGTCCTAAACTCGGGGTTTGGGCATTCTAGGCAAAAAGAAATAAAGCTGGCCTTTACAGCTTGGCACGCGAAACTAAAAGAACTCTAGACATAACTTACCCGAGTCTAGTATATCGTTTTATATATAGAATCTTATATATATAAACATATATATTTTATATATGTTTATTATTCTCTTATTATTATTATTATCAAGTCCGTACGTTATTCGTATTATATATATATTCGTATAATTCTAATAATATTCCTCGTCTAGTTATCGGACCGGGTTCTATTCCGGGTGTTGACCGAGTCACTGAGTCGACTCGGCAACGACTCGTATTCACCAACTTGATTATCGGTACCTCGCACAATCATAACCATTATATTAATATCCGATTATTAGATTGTGTAACCAATAAATCAATATATTAGAACTTACCAAGATAATAACCGGACCTCACCAGATAATTATCGGGATATGACTGGAAGTTGATCGGGATTTAACCGGGTGTCGGACCCGTCATCCGTATGGGTACCTTACAATAATCAACATACAATATGTTAATAATTATACCCAATTCATAAGCAATTTATAATGAGAACCCGATCAATAACAACATATCACTCAATAAGATTGGGCAGATGTACTCTATCCCGACATGGGGACGGGTCACGAGCACGTACAGGAGGATAAGTTATTGGTAGTTTATCAAAACAGATCTGAATCTGATGAGAATCACTAACCCGATAACAGTGACAAACAACTGACAATACCCGGTTTGTTTATCAGGAACAAGGAGCCGACAAGCTGGTTTATCGGGTAGAAGTTATAGAGGGTTCCGGGTGTGATTCGAGGGTGGTTTCAGCGGTCACAGACCCGAACTGAGAGATGGTTCACGGGTTATAACTGAACTCAAGAGAGGAACAAAGCATAAGGATGGTCTGATGGTTGGGTTGCTGCTTGTTAATCGGGACAGAAGAGAAGGAGGGTTAGTCAGCGGTCTTACCGGAGATGGAGGCGGCGGCGTTGATGGTGACCGGAGGAGGACTGTGATGGTCGGAAGCAGAGCAGCGGTGGTCGGAGAGGAGGCGGCGTAAGCCGGCCATGTTCTCCGGTGGAGGCTTCCTGGTTCCGGCATCTCACACACACAAGTGTGTTGTCTGGTTTGTGATATGCAGAGAGAGAGAACGAGAGATAAGAGAGAGGGGTGGTTTATATAGAAGAATAATAATAGAGGGTGTTTGGCTACGGGGATAATTACTAGAACTCGCGATAATTGTAACGAGTATAACAAGAGAATAATAGGCGTTTGGCAGCGGGTTAATAACAGATAAGGAGCGTTTAACCGCGATAATAATAATTCAATAATTATTATATATATATTCGGTTGAAACGGTTTGTCGCAAGATTCGAACTTGAATATTTAATATAGTAATCGGGTGGTCAGGTCCGACCCGACCCGTTTAAGAGACACGTAAGGTGACGTAACACTTCGAGACTTCGAGGTGTTACAGTTAACCAATATGTATGGATGAAAATTGAAATTGTCAATTTTTACCCCCTCAAGTTGGAGCATGAACGTCTCAAAGAGTGAATTGCATTTTACATCATTTGTGTTACCGATCCTCCTTAGATGCTGGTATCCTTATGGCTTAACCCAATTAATTTTTAACGTTAAATCTACCTACGGTCTTTTAACACCCTCCATTAAAAAATATTTAAAAAAATGAATTAGTTGTGTAAAATATTATACGAATAAGAAAACTAACAGTAATCAATATACAATATATCACAAGAGAATTAAGAAACTAAAAAAAATGAGTGACGCGTTGTAAATTGTTATCGCCGCAGCATCGCGCGGATTTCATGATAATTGAAATTGCAACATGATAATTGAAATGAAGAAAAATCATGTCATAATTGACTAAATAAAAATGTAAAGTTACTCGAATGAAGAAAATAACATAGGATTATAGGAAACTGAAAATAACACGTTTTAAGAAACATAAATTAAGCTGCATGAAATCTGTTGCGCTTCTGAATCGTCACTCGGGGGATATTAAATGGACTTTTCAGTTCAGCGCCTGAGTCTGCAGTATCATCAAATATGTCTGCTTCGTAGTTTTCATCAGAACTGTCAAGGTCAATGACTTGACTCCATTTCCATTCAGAGAGTCTTTTAGATCTTTTTCTTTGTGTTTCAGTCATCCGATCCTTAAAATATGTGTAAAATTTTAATTCAAGAATTAAAAGAAGATTAAATAAATAATAATTTTACCTCATCACTGAATTGACGGTGAAGATCAGATTTGTATGGTGAAAACATTGCACCATGCGTAATAATCTCAACACTGTCGTCACTATCATCGTGCTGAGATGCTTCTGTCGCTATTGGTTTGCTGAATTCAGAATGTTTTTCATCTGATTGAATCTGCAAAACCAACAAGATAACATATAAAATAGGTATAGTTAGTAAAATGAGGCAAATGAAAAACATAAACCGAGAAAAAACAAACCTTAGATGCTTCTTCTATTGCTGCTGTTTTATTCAATTCTTCATTTTTTTCATCTAAATTAATCTGCAATACGAAGAAGTTAACACTTAAAATAAGTATATTTAGTAAAATGAGGAAAACGAAACACATAAACTAAGAAAAACCCAACCTTTGAAGTCTCAACCTTCGAATTCAGAATTAGATCCATGTGTAACTGCTTTGGCAAATAAAATAGGTGAGTGTTAATGTATATTTATAGTATAAACTTTAGTAAGTTTAAATTTGAAAACTGATTTTCCCACCCCATTAAACTAGGAATTTTTGTTGCATAATTTGTGTTTTCATTTGTAAAAGATAAAGTTTAAAAATTTTCGTTTTTTAATAATAAAATTGGTTTGTTAATGCTTTTTTTTTCATAAAAACTGACCATTTATATCGTATTGTTATAATATTATTTTTTTTGAAATAATTATTTTTGTTCTCAGGTACGGGTCTGGACGGGCCAGGCTGGATTGAGCTGAAACACTTTTTGATCAAAGAATTTGATTTATCACCTGGTTAGTACATAAAATCCTTTGAAATGGGTTTTCGGTAAAAAAAAATCAGTTTTTAGTATGTATTATCTTAATAATATTGTTTTTCATTAAATAAAATTGGTTAGCAGGCCAATGTATCATCTTAATAATATTGTTTTCATTAAAAATAATAGTGTCTTATATATTTTGTTCTCAGGTACGGGTCCGGACTGGCCGGTTTGGATTGAGCTGAAACACTTTTTGTTCAAAGAATTTGATTGATCACCTGGTTAGTGCATAAAATCCTTAGAAATGGGTTTCCGGTAAAAAAATTCAGTTTTTAGTATGTATCATCTTAATAATATTGTTTTCCATTAAATAAAATTGGTTAGCAGGTCAATGTAGATGGAAGGCTGCTGCATTTTCTGGCATTTCAAAACCAGTTTTCGGATTCTTTATTATAACGATTGGAGGCTAAAGAGAAAGTTGGATGGTATTCGCTGCTATTTTCTGCAATCGGTTTGCTTTGGTTAGAAGGTCAATGTATCATCTTAATAATATTGTTTTTCATTAAAAAAAAAATTAGTGTCTTATATATTTTGTTCTCAGGTACGGGTCCGGATAGGCCGGGCTGGATTGAGCTGAAACACTTTTTGTTCAAAGAATTTGATTTATCACTTGGTTAGTGCATAAACTCCTTTGAAATGGCTTTTCGGTAAAAAAAATTCAGTTTTTAGTATGTATCATCTTAATAATATTGTTTTTCATTAAATAAAATTGGTTAGCAGGTCAATGTAGACACAAGGCTGTTGCATTTTCTGGCATTTCAAAACCAGTTTTCGGATTCTGCATTTTCTGGCTGCTGCATTTTCTGGAGGCCAGTGTCAACCAAAAGCTGGAGGCTAAAGCGAAAGTTGGATGGCTGCTGCATTTTCTGGCTATTTTCGCTCTTCAGCCACACTGTGCAGCATTATTTTTATGAAGTAATCGGAGAGAAGGCGATGACGAATCTTCGAAAAGCTTTGTATTCTGCTATTTTCTGCAACCAGCTTTTGGTTGACACTGGTCACGTGTCCAGTAAATGAATGATCTAACTACAATAGAAATTTCATGTAATAATTCGAATTTGTAAGGGTGGAAAATGTAATTACTAATTAAGAATTAAGAAATTAAGTGTAAATAAGATAGGGTAATATAGTGTAAATATTGTGTGAATGACTAATTTACCCTCATTTTAGGGTTATAAATAAAAAATGAGTTCTTAACTTTTGGGTATCTTAAAATACCCTTGGCTCATGCATTATAATATAGTATAGATTTATACATGTATTACATCTAGTGATAGGTAATTACCATCTCAGTAGATCATTAGGTTATCGGTATCAACCATACATGGGCATAATATAACCACAACCCTTGAATATGATTTCAAACCCTCTAACTCCATCAAATGATCGGTCAATATATATGCAAACCACTTTTGAAATAAAGGAGAGTATGATTTGACATACAAACCAAAAAAGGGCCATTCAATATACACGCAAACAACCTATATTTCATGAGTTAACATAAAGAATTACAAATGATCATTTGATTCAACCTCAAAACACTGTTTAAAAATGATGTAAGATTTAAGCATGTGCAGCTTCTTTAGGGCCCGAGGGGGTCCTGGCCCCGCTGATTTTTGGCACAATGGTAGAATTTTGCAATTTTTGTATGTACATTGAGTCCGTGTTAAGTCCGCCCCTACCGATTTGATCTTCCGGCCAATAACGATTGAAAAAAATTAAGTCCAGCCCTAACGATTCGAGAACCAAGGCACGGGATAAGTACCGAGGTATGGGTATATTGGGCAACAACATAGATCCATGGTTGATTTCATGAATTTCTTTCATGTATGAAGTTTACAACTCGTTTTATTGCACGTGATCTTGAAACTTAATTGAATCTTTTTGCAAATGAACGGTTGAGATGACAGTCTTCTTTGAAATCCGCTCATCTCATCCACCCATCTCCAAGCGCACAAAACTCACCCTAGCGCACGTTAGCAGTTGGCCCTTCTGCTCGAACGTTAAATCTCAACCCTTCCTCTCTCTCCTCTCCCTTTCTCTCTCTAAACTCATCATATATATGAATGTTTCGCGGCGATTTCACAACCATCACAAATTAACACACAGAGTCTCACAACAACAATCATAATAATAATAATAATAATCCCAAAACCAACAACGTATATAAAAAGAAAAACATTCCGATGGTCCTTTCTGGTAAGAAAAGAGGCGGCGAACAACGGAACCAATCGGAGAACGAAGACATGGAGAGAGTAAAACCGTTGCATAATTTCGATCTACCCTACTTAAAGTGGGGCAACCAGAAGCTTCTACGATGCATGAAGATAGACTCAATCGTTGATCGGAATCAATCGCCGGGAAGCGGCGGCGGTGTGATCGGAACACGGCGGAGAGGTTCAGACTTTATAAAAAAAGGGTTCAGATCAAGTGATAATAATAATAATAATAGGGTTGACGGAGAGGGTGAGATATCGGCGACAAGAGAGAAACTGATGATGGATTTTCAAAAACAGGTTGGTGAGATGAAGAACGCTATTCTAGGAACAACCACTACAACGACGTCGTTTGAGTCTCCGGTAATTAACGGTGACGGTGACGTTTTGAAGCCTAATTCTTCTCCGTGGAATTTGAGGACTAGAAGAGCTCCGACGAACGGAGTTAACGTTAACGGTAACGGTGACGAGGTTTTGAGACCTAATTCTTCATCTCCGGTTACAAACGGTGACGGCGGTGAGAAGAAAGAGAGACAGAAGTTTTCGGTGCCTCTTTCACGGCGTGAATTGGAAGATGATTTCATGGCGATGGCTGGCCGGAGATTGCCACGTAAGCCGAAGAAACGACCGCGTATTGTTCAGAAGCAATTGGATGTAAGTCAAATTATTAATTTTTAAGTTATTACTTATTAGGATATGATCTGATTATTATAATTATTATTATAAATTGCTAATGTGAGTGTTGTGTTGTGTTTGTTATATATTCAGACTCTGTTTCCGGGACTATGGCTGTCGGAAATAACCGCTGATCTTTACAAAGTTCCCGATGAGGCAGATGCAGGAAAGGTAATAATAATCTGATGAAGATTCATGTTGTTTAATTGGTTGGTTATGTATATAGTTGATTTTACTTATTGATTATGATATTATTTTGTGCAATATTTGCAGAGGTAGCATTAGGATTTGATGGATAACAACAAACAATGGAGATTGGAGAAGTATATGATGGTTAATAAGTGTTTGATTTCTTTAAAATTGGTGATTGGGTTTTAAAAAGATGGATTTTATGCTAATTTTGGTTGTACGAGGCAAAGCATGTAACATGTTCATATTCATACATGTTCTTTTGTGTGGTTTTTGATTGTGAATGGAAATATGGAATAATAAACATTAGCTTTTCTAAACATAAGTGTTCTTATATCCGGTCACTTTTGCACTTTAGTTGATCTATATAATTCTTTCATTATTAAAGACAATGCCTATCAAATTGTAAGTTTGTAACTTGTGGCTAACCCTGGATAAACAGGCGAGGCGGGTCAAGTCGCGTAATGGTCAAAAAGCAGGGTTAAGTCGCGTAATGGTCAGAAAGCAAGTTCTGACCAATTTGGATTCTGGTACAAATGGGTGAGTTTTAACTTTGTTCAGGTCAATATGAGTTATAACCAAAATAGGTTCGGCTTGAAATGAGTCGTTTTAGAACAAAAAACATTCGGTATATATGGTTTTGTAACGGCTAGTGGTGTCGGGAAGTGGGGATTGAAAATTTATCGAAGGTTATTTAAGAATCATGTTTCTTTTCTAGAGGGTGTTGTCTGCATTATGTTTTGATTGTGGAATTGGTAATATTGGGTGGTTTGTTTGCTTCATACTCAAATTGGAGGGAAACATGAGCCTAATGGAACTTGGTGTAACATGTAGAGTTGCCTTGTGGAAAAAGTCCAGAACATTCTTGCTTTTGACTTCTTCATTGAAACATTAGTTGCAATTATTAAAAAATTGTAGGGTTGTAATTTGCACCTCCAAATAATTTATACTTGTTTATTGCTTTCTAAACCCCATCCACAAGTTACTTGGTTTCTTTTTAAAGAGACTTTATGGGAAAGTGGATACCACACCTAGTTTTTATACCTTAATCTTTTTTAATATTTAAGTTTATTTTTAATGGTTTAAATTATGTTAATTCCGTCTTTGTTAGAGGTTCAGTAAGTTGAAAATTATCGTTCTTTTTCAAAGGTTCAGTAGGTTGAAAATCAGGTTCGTCTCATAGAACCCTAAAAAAAATTAGGTCTCGGACGAGATAAAAAAAACCGGACCCCTGAGGTTAACGGTCAAATATGTTATACTGATTGGTATAAAGTAGCCAAATGCCTTAATATTCAAGGGGTATGAGAAAAAAAAAAAAAAAAAAAAAAACAGAGTTTGGTGCAAGAGCAAGGGCAAGGGCCTGTTAGAAAATAAATCTAAGGTTATGCAAAAATCATCTTAGTTTGTAACCCTCAAATTGGAGAGAAACATGAGCCCAAGAAGTTTGACTCTGGAACTCGGCTTGTGGCCCAAGTCTTGAACATTTTAACATTTGACTTCTTGAATTAAACGTCATTTGCAGTTTGTATTACAATTTGCAACCCCCAAATAAGTTGCACTTTTTTATTTCTATCAAAACCCCATCCTCAAGTTACATGGTTTCTTCTAAAGAAACTTGATGAAAAACCACACCTAGTTTTTATACCTGAATCTTTTAGTGTTTCTTTGAGAATGGTTTGATTGATGAGTCCAAAGAGAAACTTTAGTTATTTCGGAAAAACTTCAACCCTTCATGTCTCTATCTTATGGGTGCTAAGCGGGTCATGTTGACGAGACATGCCGGAAAGGAACCTAAACACTATACGAATCTAAAAACCATGTTAGAGATGTAGACACATAAAACTGCATTCACGTGTTAACACAAACACAGCCCGTATAACATAAAATAAAAATAAATAAAAAACTATTTTGTTCTATTTGACACGCACTTATAAAACTTGACAACTATTTTTATTTTAGAAAAAAAACACACTAAAAAGTATAAAAGTTAATGGGTCAACTCATGAACAAATTATTTTGACTCGGACCAAGCCTTCTTACCTAAATGTGTTCAAGGGTGAACTACCCTGAACTCATCACGTATATTAAATATGAAGTTCGTGTTTAATAATAAATTCACACACCTACTCAAGTTTAACAAAATATATATATATATAAAAAAATCATATTTTTTGATGGTTTTATTTAACAGAAAGAGAAAATTGCTCGAATAGTCCCTGTGGTTTGCACAATTTTCACCTATAGTCCTCAAGTTTTTAAAATTACAGCTATGGTCCTCAACTTTTGGTGTTTCTTAACTCAGATAGTCCTTGGAGTGGCTGTGAAATTACTAAATTACCCTTTTGATGGATGGAGGTTAAATAATTCAGTAAAGTGGATGTAAAATTACTAAATTACCCTTACCTCAATAAAAATAAAAAAAATCAATTAATTAATTAAATATAAAGAGGGTCCACCTAACTCACCTTCCCCATCCTATTTTAGTGGGGCCCACCAACTTCGTCTTCCCCACCACCACCACCATCATCCTTAAAACAATAATTATTTTATTAACATTTTTACTCCTTGTTTATTTCATTTGTCGACTCCAGAATCCTCACCAAACCCAAACCCTTACCAACACCAATCGAGTCCTTCGCTTATAGAACCAGTACCCGACCATCTACTTCCAAACCCTCCCACTCCTTCAATTACTCCGCCACCGTCAATACAGTAACCCGCTTACAGAACCAGTACCTGACCATCTACTTCTAAACCCTCTCACTCCTTCAATTACTCCGTCACCGTTGTAACATCGCAAAATTTTTTCCAAACTTTTAGTCATAGAAGCCCTTATCTATTATTTTATATACAAATGTACCTAAGCCTTTATTTTTCCAAACTCACAACTTTTATATATATATATATGTGTGTGTGTGTTTATAATAATAATAATAATAATAATAATAAATATAAATAAAATCTGATTTTTATTTATTTATATAGAATTATTTTTAACCATAACATGCTTATTCCTTTAGGACCAAAACAAAACCAAACCCCCCTAAATGTTTTTGAAATTTCGGAGCCCAAACAAATGCCCAGCCCACAAAACTCGGCCCACCAGCCCAACACCCTCCTCCCTTTTCCCCTTCCTGTTTAATATATATATATATATATATATATATATATATATATATGTTCCAGCCGGGTCTCGAACCGGAGCCAAGCCACACACACCCACACACTAACACCACCTGGGCTACGCCCCTTAGTTGATTTAAACCCAGCTTAAAATGTATAAAACACCACTTGAAGTTATCTCTTCTTCCTCCTTGTATCAGACGCAGCAACAGACAACAAAGGAAACTTTTCAAAATCATTAATTTGCTATATTTATGATTAGAAACCTTGTAATTAGGCCATGTTTAATGACCATTCACCATTGATACGCGTCAATTGTGATTTAATCACTCCTAATTTAGACAACTAACCGTGTGTACATTCAAGGTTGAGTCAAACCTTCCAATTCGACAACCTAGACTCTATACTATAAATTGAACATCACAACAGCTCCTACAAACGCCGAATACTCACCCTCCATCCCCAATTCCACTTAAAAATCTTCTGTTTTGGTGATCTTAATCGCATTTTGACTTTTAAAGTTGACCGACCAATTCGTATCACAATCGTGTTTGTAAGTTCGATTTTTGTTATGGGTTTTATTCATCGGCAATCCACGATCAATAGCCCCAATGATTCAGGGGCTATTGATCACTAATTGTGTCGATTTCAGAATCTAGGGCTCGAAAGCTTTGGTTTGGGGAAGAACATTCACGCAGGACTGGGTATTTATTTTAAACAGATGCAACTCAACACAACCACTGATCCTGATCAAGTGGTTGTGTTGTTGTTTTGTTACCCAGCAGACGCGGGTTCGATTCTCTGCAGCCACAACTATTTTTCTTGTTTGTTTTGTTTTCTTTAAACAAACTTACACATATATATTTCCTTATTTTTTTTTAAAAAAAATTCATTTTAAATACCAAAACTCTTTTAATAATTCTACAAAAATTATTTTTAGTTAATCTGATGAAAAAGTTTAACTCACAATTTTTGGTTTTCAAAAATTTATTTATTTAATATATATAATAATTAAATCAAGTTTATTCTATTATATTTATAAAATTCCATTAAAATATCAAAACAAATTTATAAATTTCCACAAAAATTATTCTGAGTTTATATAATGATAAACTTTTCTGAAATGATTTTTTTATTTCAGAAAAATCATTTATTTTATATAACACCCTAAACCAATTTACGGAAAAACGTGCAGCGGAAATACCAACCGAAAAATTTATTTCTTTTAAAAACAACCTTGGATATTTATAACCCAAGTCTACTAAACATTTTAGGTATTACATCTTTTAAATATATTCTATCACATTAAACATGACCCATCTATATCACGTTATAGGGTCGTGTCCTCGTACAATCCGCCTCCTTGCTCGATCTCCATCCTTTGCTTACTCTATTAGGTAGACAAGACAACCTGCGATCACCAAATAACCATTTCGTTAGTTCACTTAGTGACTTAATACACACTATTCAAAATGTGGTGATAATATCCATAGATGCTCCATGATCTCGTTCCAACGCCTTTTTGGAAGTTCGGGTGTGGTACCCCGAGCTGATCCTACAAGTCTCATGCATTCACACTTACATACCTGCATCTTCCTTACCACTTACATAACAAGGTTAATAACCCCACAATTCATACAAATATACAATTCCCTCAATACCCTACAATACACACAAGTATACAATTCCCTCATATAACCTACTTTACATACAAGCATACAATTCCCTCATATAACCTACTTTACATACGAGCATACAATTCCCTCGTCTAACCCCACAATACTTACAAGCATACAATTCCCTCATATAACCTACTTTACCCGTTATGTTACTCTTTCTTCGCCAAACTCTAAGACAATGTGACGTTTCAATCCTCTACTCGATCTACATATAACTACCAACCCTTACATTCATGAAGCTCTCTCTCAAACCCGAGCATGAGTACACATATGTACTATAAATGAGGTTTGGAGTTGCTCGGGCAAGGTACGGAAGCATAAACAAGCTGAAAAATCAACATCCAAGGCCGAAGGGAGATTTGGCGTAGGATACGCCAAAAGTGGCGTAGCCTACGCCACTTGCGTAGGCAAAGGGTGACAGAGTGGCGTAGGGCAGCAGAATTTGGCATAGGCAAACCAGGGTTGGCGTATCCTACGCCAAAACTGGCGTATCCTACGCCAACAGCAGGTCTTGCACAATGCTTTCCTTTTTCAACACAATATCTTTCATGCCATTCTTACCCACAATTTCCGACATTCTAGAAACTCATTTACTATCCTCCCACCCATCATTCCACACATACCTTGCTAAATTCTCGGATCGAAAGCACGCCCCTACGAGCTTCCGGTTTGAGTTCAAGCACCTACTATACTTGATTCGCTCAAACCTTGTCTACACTAGTTACATTTACAAAGACAAAGACAAAGTCCAAGTTAACTACCATGTAGATCCTTGACCCATAACCAAAACCATGTACTCCTTCAAGATTCCCATTCTATGTGAACATAATTCAATATCATAGATGCGAGTTAAGTTCGGGAATCACTTACCTCAAGTCCTCCAAGTTCATGCTTGTTTATTTGCCTCCTCTTGACCCATTAGCTTCCCATGGTTGAGTCCATCCTTCCTATCCTTTCATATCATCATGTTCACATCATTGTTAGCATACATGATCATAACACACTAACAATCATTCTCAACCAAATATCACATTGACTTTCATTAGTCAACTTCTATCATATCTACAACATACATTCACAACCACATTTATTCTCACATAGTAATACCACTTATTATCATATATGTCTCATAGTTTTAACATGTTATGCGTCACATAGTGTTTCTAATCACACAATAGTTTGGGAGCCTAACCATGTTATTCTACATTGTTGACTTTCTTGAAAGTCAACTTCCAACTATACCAACATCCTACTTAGGAACATATGTCCATATTGATGTACTAGATCATATAAGATTCACCATAGACATCATGTTCACATCTCATTTAAGATACAAGATCATTCGTCACACCAATTAATCAACACATCGCGTACATCATAATATTTAAGCATAGTGTACACACTACTAATGCATACTTCTTACCAAATCATAAAATCAACTAATTCCCACATGATTTCTCTCTAAGACGAAATCCCCATGTTAACCTACTATCGCTTGCACCAACTATCACATTACTTTCATACTTGTCGAGTCTTGCATACAAATTCACACATTATAGAACACATATACAACCATACGATCACTTATGTGCATACGTACATACCTACATACAATCCATTATAATTCACACATGGTTTCCATCAAAACACATCCTTTATATTAATTTCCTACAATCATCATATTCCATTCATTCTCATCAATTACTTGCACGCAAGTTCATCTAAACATTTCATCGAACACATGGTGTGCGTACAAGATTTAAAACACAATGTACAAGCATTTCATGCATACTTCCATAGCTCATACCATCAATCATCACATTTCATACCCACATCAATTACCCTTCATTCCATAAATATTAAACATAACAAAACCTCACTTTCTTTCTACTCTATTCACCCATTACTCTAAGAATGACCATGGGTTACACTAATAGCAACATCTACTTTCAACTCTACACATATCCTTCAATTCATTCAATTTCTATACAATTAACACATATACCACTTTCAATCATCATCAATTTCCACATGCATATCATCAACTACACATTATTCTTACTATTATATGGATTTACCCATACTAAAGCAATATCAAAGCTCAAATGAAAAACCCAATATCATCATCTATGCAAATAAGCAACTTCTAGTGATTAGCTCATCTCTAAACCATTAGAGATGGTCAATACCACTTATAATCAAGCCATAATACGAATTTAACATGTTTTCCTCAAAACACACATGTGGGTTCGAGTTTCATACCAATTGAGGGTTAGGGTTCTTACCAAGGCTCCTAGACTTGTAGAAAACCCCAAATTTGCAACCCCTCAAGACAACCCTCAAACCTCCTTGCATTTCTTCTTCAATTTTGGGTATTTAGGGTTTGATTTATGGCTCCATGATGCCCCTAGGGGCTGCTCACGATTTTGCACCCAAATGGGTGTTTTGACCATTTTAATCTTGCCCCCAACATACCCTTTTAGTCCCTCAACTTTACCTAAAGTTACTTTTTATAAAAACTAACCAATCAAGCTAGTTTTAAATATAATTCTCTTATTAGACACACAATAATACTAAGTAGGTTATTCCCATATTCGAATAAACCCACACTCTTCTCATCTAAGTCCTGTTTCATCATTTTGCTGATTACGCTTAATGAAGAAATCAGGCGAAACGAGTTTCGGGGCGTTACAAATTATCAAACATTTTTTATATTAATCAAACAAGTATTTATCCCCAATTCGAAGCCCTAGAACATATACATTTGTAGACTAGATAGACTTAGACATATTTATTACTTTATTATAGGGTGATACTTGACACATTTGGGCAACACCACTATTCAATTTTTCAACAGATATAACATTTTGCTAAGGTGAGTTTTACATAGCCCCTTTTTTTATTTATCACCATTTTTGGGGTGAAACATGTTACAACATCATTTATGCAATTCAATCATCAATGTGTCTATGTGTTTTTCTATGTTGCATTATGTCTTGAACATGACTAGGGTAAGCACAATTCTAGCATAATCATTAACTCCGTACAAGCCGACGGTATACATTGATAGATCTATTGGACTGCAATATAATCGAGTGAACCATGAGCGTATGGGATGTACCACAATACAACAGTCACAAGGGTTGATTATGCACTCGATTTACTTCTAGTATGTTTTCACATATGGACTAGATTGCCATGACACATGAATTGCACAACAATTTTATTCGATTATCAAAACCTATGTAATTCTCACCAACTTTTGTTGACCAAAAATATTTTCAACTTAACATGTTTCAGGTTCTACTTGCTTGAAGATTTGAATTAATGCTTGAAGATGTGTGCATAGTTTTATTCAATTTGGTGTACGAATTCTTTTAGAACAATTGTATGTAATTTATTTAAATCATATAATGAAATTTATTATTTACCATGAGCTACTGAACAATCATCAATACGTGACATCCCGATGTTTCCGCCATCGGTTGGGGTGTTACAGATTGGTATCAGAGCCATGGTTATAGGGAATTAGGTTATTAGAGAAATAATCTAGTCTATAACCATAGGATTTAACCAGTACTTGCTTCTTTTACTTGCTATACTCTATCTCCCTCCTATTTCTTATCCCTACTTTCATCCTTACAAGAAGGTTGCTCTCCATCACTGGATCTACTCTCAGACTAATAGGACAAAATCCTCAGGTTTAACCTGAACCACCTTGAGATCTCGTCGAAGTTCTAGATTTTAATAACGAACACGTGCAATCTGGAAGGGTGGACGCCTGTATTCTGAGTCTTCTGTTTAGGCTGGCATTGCGCATATATCCCAATCAGACGAGGGACCCGGATGCCTACCTGGGAATTCTCGGGATGAGTGTTCACTTATAGGCTAAAGCATGTCTTCATATGTTATTGGAATTTAGAATCTTTGATAAGTCAACGTTTTCGTTTATTCGTTTTAATTAATGAATAAATGATTACATTCCTTATATAACCTCATTCATTGTGTCTCTTTCAGATCATGCCTCCACGTCGCAGTGCTCGTCTTAACAGTGGTAACAATCATGATGAAGGGAGTAGAAATCACAATCATAACCATGACACTAACAACAACAACAACAACAACAATGGTGTCAATGCTCAACTGGCTGCAATCATTTCTCAACAAATGGCGCAGCAAATCGCAACTTTGGTTCCCAACTTACTAGCTCAAGTCATCCAGTTGAACGGCAACGGGAACGGTAACGGCAACGGGAATGGAAATGGAAACCACAACGGGAATGGGAATGGTCTTCCAGCCTGTACCCTTAAGCACTTTAACTCCTGTAATCCCCCAAAGTTCAGTGGAGAAGAAGGAGCTACAGGACTCCTACAATGGTTTGAGGGTATTGAGAATACCTTCATCAACAGTGAGTGCCCCGACAACTTTAAAGTCCGTTATGCCATGAGTGTTCTTCACAAACGAGCACTCACTTGGTGGAATGAAGAAAAACGCACTTGCGGAGCTAAAGCTGCACTAGCCTTAACTTGGGATCAAGCTAAAGACATTATGAAGGCAGAGTTCTGTCCTCGTAATGAAATCAAGAAGCTGGAAGATGAATTTCATGATCTTGCTCAAGACAGTGGGGAAAACCTTGCTTACAACACTCGTTTTCATGAACTTAGCTTACTGCTACCCCACAAAGTCACCCCTTTGCCCATTGCGATCGAAAAATACATTGGTGGTTTACCGATGCAGATTCAAGACACGGTGTGGGGAAGGAACCCTGCTACTTTGGAGGAAGCAAAGCGTTTGGCTGCCACCCTAACAGATAACCATGTGAAGGCAGGAACCCTGACTCGTAAAGAGGAAAAGAAAAAGGATACTCCCCAACCTTCCGTTGATATCAAAACTGAGGCCTCAACCAACGGGAAGTGCAAGGTCAGGAATTTTGCAATAGACACCACTGCCCCACCCAAAAAGAAACAGTACAACGGGAAGCTACCTAAGTGTGACACCTGCCAGTATCACCATCCAACTCAAGTACCCTGCCGACAGTGCACCAATTGTCAAAGGTATGGGCTTCTTGCAGATGCTTGTCGAATCCCTGCCACAAACGCTCTTGATGCTCCAAATAACCCCGCTTGAAACCCTCCAGCTACTTAACAACAAACCCCACCATTTGAACGAAGTCTACTTTTAATTCTATGTATTGACACTTTTTGATTCAAATAATAAATTCAAGTATTATCATAACATCTAAGTGCATGCTTGTTTGAATGTGAACTAATTGCTATATCTATAATCATACTTGCTTGCCTGTACACAATTAGTTGACTACCAAACAACCTACTCAACGATTGGTAGAGGTCATCATGTCTTTCCAACGGTCGGGGAGAGGCCTTACAACCTGCTCAACGACTGGTGGAGGCTATCGAACCTGCTCAACAATCGGTAGAGTCATAGAAGGACGCAAAACCCTAATGTAAGGTAAATTGGTGATTACGGTCCGGAACGCAATCATGAATTTACAGGTACGTTAAGGTAGTGTGAAATTCTATCAAGATTTTCGGTAGTTAACCAAATGTAAACTCTAGTTATCTAGTGGCTCATTTAGTCAATCAACTCACGCATAACACGCCTCTTACCCAAACTATTCGAGACAGTTTATTCTATTCATGTCATGCTATAACCCAAATTTTTACAAGTCGCAATCATTTTCATTTATACCCAATCGCCTTCAACCCTATGTTTTCAATAAACTTCGGGACGAAGTTTCCAAAAGTAGGGGAGACTGTAACATCGCAAAAATTTTTCCAAACTTTTAGACGCAGAAGCCCTTATCTATTATTATATATACAAATGTACCTAAGCCTTTATTTTTCCAAACTCACAACTTTTATATATATGTGTGTGTGTGTGTGTGTGTGTTTATAATAATAATAACAATAATAAATATAAATAAAATCAGATTTTTATTTATTTGTATAGAATTATTTTTAACCATAACATGCTTATTCCTTTAGGACCAAAACAAAACCAAACCCACCTAAATGTTTCTGAAATTTCGGAGCCCAAACAAATGCCCAGCCCACAAAACTCGGCCCACCAGCCCAACTCCCTCCTCCCTTTTCCCCTTCCTATTTAATATATATATATATATATATATATATATATATATATATATATATATATATGTTCCAGCCGGGTCTCGAACCGGAGCCAAGCCACACACACCCACACGCTAACACCACCTGGGCTACGCCCCTTAGTTGATTTAAACCCAGCTTAAAATGTATAAAACACCACTTGAAGCTATCTCTTCTTCCTCCTTGTATCAGACGCAGCAACAGACAACAAAGGAAACTTTTCAAAATCGTTAATTTGCTATATTTATGATTAGAAACCTTGTAATTAGGCCATGTTTAATGACCATTGACCATTGATACGCGTCAATTGTGATTTAATCACTCCTAATTTAGACAACTAACCGTGTGTACATTCAAGGTTGAGTCAAACCTTCCAATTCGACAACCTAGACTCTATACTATAAATTGAACATCACAACAGCTCCTACAAACGCCGAATACTCACCCTCCATCCCCAATTCCACTTAAAAATCTTCTGTTTTGGTGATCTTAATCGCGTTTTGACTTTTAAAGTTGACCGACCAATTCGTATCACAATCGTGTTTGTAAGTTCGATTTTTGTTATGGGTTTTATTCATCGGCAGTCCACGATCAATAGCCCCAATGATTCAGGGGCTATTGATCACTAATTGTGTCGATTTCAGAATCCAGGGCTCGAAAGCTTTGGTTTGGGGAAGAACATTCACGCAGGACTGGGTATTTATTTTAAACAGATGCAACTCAACACAACCACTGATCCTAATCAAGTGGTTGTGTTGTTGCTTTGTTACCCAGCAGACGCGGGTTCGATTCTCTGCAGCCACAACTATTTTTCTTGTTTGTTTTGTTTTCTTTAAACAAACTTACACATATATATTTCCTTATTTTTTTTTAAAAAAAATTCATTTTAAATACCAAAACTCTTTTAATAATTCTACAAAAATTATTTTTAGTTGATCTGATGAAAAAGTTTAACTCACAATTTTTGGTTTTCATAAATTTATTTATTTAATATATATTATAATTAAATCAAGTTTATTCTATTATATTTATAAAATTCCATTAAAATATCAAAACAAATTTATAAATTTCCACAAAAATTATTCTGAGTTTATATAATGATAAACTTTTCTGAAATGATTTTTTTATTTCAGAAAAATCATTTATTTAATATTTTTAATCAATTTTTTGATAGTTTTAATCATAATTAAATCATAATAAATCCAATTTTTAATATTTTTGCACCAAAATTTTATACAAATTATTTCTGATTATTTAGATCAGAAATATAAATTTTAAACTAATAATCCTTTAATTTTAATATATTTAAATATTAAAGTTAAATTTTGACAATTTGTTATAAATAGAATTCTACTTTAAAAAAATAATTTTGTAAAAATTATTTTTATACTTTAAACACATTATTGTGACCATCTTAAATTTAAATTTCCTAAAAAGATTTTTGGTTATTTATTTATAAATATTCCCTCAATTATCAAACATTTTTTATATTAATCAAACAAGTATTTATCCCCAATTCGAAGCCCTAGAACATATACATTTGTAGACTAGATAGACTTAGACATATTTATTACTTTATTATAGGGTGATACTTGACACATTTGGGCAACACCACTATTCAATTTTTCAACAGATATAACATTTTGCTAAGGTGAGTTTTACATAGCCCCTTTTTTTATTTATCACCATTTTTGGGGTGAAAATGTTACAACATCATTTATGCAATTCAATGTGTCTATGTGTTTTTCTATGTTGCATTATGTCTTGAACATGACTAGGGTAAGCACAATTCTAGCATAATCATTAACTCCGTACAAGCCGACGGTATACATTGATAGATCTATTGGACTGACAATCCCACCCGGATACGTGCCTCCTACAAAGGTAGCGTGGGTGTTTGTTACTGCAATATAATCGAGTGAACCATGAGCGTATGGGATGTACCACAATACAACAGTCACAAGGGTTGATTATGCACTCGATTTACTTCTAGTATGTTTTCACATATGGACTAGATTGCCATGACACATGAATTGCACAACAATTTTATTCGATTATCAAAACCTATGTAATTCTCACCAACTTTTGTTGACCCAAAATATTTTCAACTTAACATGTTTCAGGTTCTACTTGCTTGAAGATTTGAATTAATGCTTGAAGATGTGTGCATAGTTTTATTCAATTTGATGTACGAATTCTTTTAGAACAATTGTATGTAATTTATTTAACTTGGTGAGATCTGCAACGCCGGTTTCGTTGCTGTTAAGGAGCTCGGAGATTGTTCATGTTTGTGGAATTAGCTCGTTTACGCTAATTGTGTTTAAGAAGCAGTTGGAGAGTGTTGCGTTGTTTGGCGACTACAAGCTTCCGAATGACTGCCCGGCTATATCGAAGAACAAGCCTTTTATGCAGTATATTGAGCCTGTTGTGGAACATAAGTCGATGCAGGCGAGCAATCTTTCGTATTTGCCGAAGTTTATGAATGTTGCGACGAGAAAGAGGTTGATTTATATCAATATGGGAGGAGGGGAGTTTGATCGTAGTTATCCTATTCATCCCGACGCATTCAATGTTTATGTGGTTGATCATAACGTGTCTACGCTGACTTCACATGTGAAAAAGGCAGGCGTTACGTTTGTTTATCATCCAGGTCTTGTTGAAGATGATAAAACGGAGTCCAGTCTCATGTCTGTCGATTATCTTGAAGCTCCGTTGCATGATGAACAGTTGTATGTAATTTATTTAAATCATATAATGAAATTTATTATTTACCATGAGCTACTGAACAATCATCAATACGTGACATCCCGATACAGCACCTTGAGGTGAATATTCAATCGACTTGGAATAATGAATGATTTTTATTGGCATGTCTCACTTTCATCAACTTGTTTGTCATTGCCTTAGATGCAGACACACCTTGTGGTGTGTAATGAAAAAGTTGGTGCACTAGTTGTTTCGTTTGAGGTGCGCCAATAGTGTTTGTTGACAGTTATTGTTTACACTTTGCATCCAGTTGGTTCTGAAACTTTATCTCGTGCCATTTGTACTGGCAAGTTCGTTGACTATTTTGTTGTATTACCGTTGGTTCTTGGATGATATCCTACCTCAAATTTTGAGGACAAAATTTCTGTAACATGGGGAGGATGTGACACCCGGCAACTTCCGATCTACACTCACGTGATTTTTATGATTTAAAAAATTAAATATTTATTTTAAATATTGTTAATTATTGAGTTTCGGAAGTTTACTGACCGTTTTTACAATCGAAACTGCGACCGGTTAAATTAACGCGATTTAAATGCGTGTTCTGAAAACACGCGTCGGGCATCAAAAATATTTATATCTATGCTCGGTTTTGTATTTCGAACAAAACCGACTACTTTTTATAATTTATTAGCGGGCCTAAGATAAAACCGAGACGTTTACGTTTATACGGGTTCGATACGCGGTATACCTCACCTACCTACCAACCCTAGCTATAAAAGCAACCTAATCTTCTTCTTCCTCCATTTGATGCCCACAGCCAAACACCCCCCCCCCCTCAAATCTCTACAATCTCTCTCTCTCTCTACTCTCTCTCTAAAACTCTCTCCCTCACCTCTCTCTCTCTCTCGTTCAGTCTCTCTCTCACAACCCATCCCGCATCTCTCTCTCCTTCTCCTCAAAAACAAGCCGGCCAACCACCATGGTTACAGGTGGCGGCGGCGGTGGCCTTTTAAAGCCCGATTAGGGCTGAGACGGTGGTGGTTCAAGGGAGCAGGGGCGGCGCGTGTTTTTGAGCGCAAATCAGGCTGAGGACTGGTCGTGTAAGGGGTTGGGGTGCAGCAGAGACTCGGGTCAGATGGGCTTTCGTGGTGGCGGGTTATGGTGGTCGGGAAGGATGACGGCGGCGGAGGAGGTGGTGCTCGGTTGTTGTTTAGTGTTTGGGTGTTCGGTTGGTGGTTCAAGGCTGCAGCGAGGATGGTTATAGGGGCTCGGGTTGGGTGATGCTTTGATTAAGTTCCGGGTTTGACGGGTTATGGTTGCCCAGCAGTGGTTGTTCAGGCGGTGAGGAGGAAGGCCGATGGGGGTTGTTGGTTCGAGATGGAGGCGGCGGCGGTTGGGCTCAGGTTGGGCTCGGCCTGAGTCAGGTGGGTGGTTGGTGGTTCGGGTCACTCGGGTCAAGTTAAGTTCGTGTTTGTTTTGGTTTCGGGTCTCGGGTTGTTCGTTGGTCAATCGGGTCAGATTCGGTTTTGGGTTCGTGTTCGGGCTCGGTCAAACTTGGTCAACGGGTCAGATCTGGTTCGGTTCGAGTTGGCTCCGGTTTACGCGCGTACGAATCGGTATACTTTAATTCGTGTTTGTTATTATTATTGTGGATATTATAAATATTTATAAATATATTGATTCGAACGAAATAGTTTTGACTCACGAACGAACCGAATAATAATAATAAATGTTAGCTACATATTATATCGGACGACCGGTAATAGTGACTAAAATGCGTGACTTATAATATCGATATCTGACTAAATTGGTTGGACTATAATATATATATATTGTCGTGTCTTTATATAAATAAGTATAGTTTTCATATAAAAGCGTCGAAACGTATAAGTCTCGTTTGAATTGGAATTGCGGATGAACAAATTGAAGTCTTGTATTGGATATTGATTTTGGGAAAATTGAAGGCGACTTGTGTTGCCTGCTTTGTACGAAAACAGAGGAAACTCTGCCGAAATTTTATAAAAATTTATAAGCATAAACGAAGGCGATATTTGTTGTATATTTCATTATCAACAATCTTCAAGTATTTTTGACAAACGATTTCTTGCAACATTTAAAGAAAAACGTCGAACGCTATTTCCAAAACAAATGCATATTATTTACTGAGCATCAATTGCGTCAACCTTTAAAGATTTTGGTAACTAAAACATTTCCATCTAAACGGTTTTGAATTATAAAACGCTCAACCTATTTGAGAAAGAATTATATAAAATTTATGTTCGAAACCTTTAAAGATTGGAAAAGAAGCGATATTGTTACTAATCGGTTTTAAATAACTATACTTATATTTTCATCAAAGAATATTTTCCTAAAATAGAACTATAAGACGAGCTACGGCTAAGGATAAATTATACGTTTCATAGTATTGGTCCAACGTGGTGTACACACGAATAGTGACAAGTGCGCAACTTGGGTACTATGTCGTGTGTTAACGCATAAGTAAGATAAGTCACGATCGGTTCGTCGAGTTAAAGCATATTAGTACTCGAGTTATACACACGAGTCTAGATAGTTGGATAAACTACCTTTTAGCCGGATTATAGGCTAGGTTTATATGTGTTAGACTTTAAGGTGTCCTTTGTTGTAATAGGGCACGAGGAAGCCGGTCGAGGCTTGGACTTTATTTGCTAGCTTAGCATGGAAATTGAGGTGAGTTCATGACCCCACTTTTTACTGTTTTATAAATGTTTTCGGGGTGGAAGACATGCTTCTTTTATGAAAACCGGAGGAATTCCAAACGAACAAGTTTTTGAAAAATGAAATGGGCGCGTGAGTGTCACGACCCTACTTTTACTGGGTCTGCTTTCAGGGGAGAAACAGGCTACTTACGAACTTATTAAAGATCATGTTATACTATGGGCACTTTTTGTTACTATACGGCTTTTATGGAAAGTCCCAGGGGGAAACCATGAATGTGCTGGAACGCACAACGAGGGAAATGTGGATAGATCTATTGGGCCTCACAAACCCCACACGACGGCGGGGCCGGGCGGGTGCATATTGTCTCTACCTATCGGGTTACCGAGGCATTGGTAGCCCAGTCATCTGGGCTGGTTTCATCATTTGGTTCATGTTTAGTAATGGGTTCCCAACCGTAGTAGTAAAAACACTTAACGTCTAGCTAACGTTCTTATGACATAGTATTAACGGGAATGATCTTTTCAGACTTATGGAAACCCTTTTATAAAAACTTGTGGAATTATTTATGCAAAACTTATGAACTCACCAGCTTTATGTTGACTTTTTAAGTATGTCTTTCAGGTTAAAACTTTGGGAACGGCACGGTTGGAGTAGTCGACGACTTGGGATCGGGGATCCTAGAGGGTTAGAATTGGCGTTCGGGAAGTAAAGGTCTTAGATGCAACTTTCCGCTGCGCTGGCAAAGGCACCAAACGTCGCAACCGACGAGGGAAAAGTCGGGGTGTGACACATGAATTGCACAACAATTTTATTCGATTATCAAAACCTATGTAATTCTCACCAACTTTTGTTGACCCAAAATATTTTCAACTTAACATGTTTCAGGTTCTACTTGCTTGAAGATTTGAATTAATGCTTGAAGATGTGTGCATAGTTTTATTCAATTTGATGTACGAATTCTTTTAGAACAATTGTATGTAATTTATTTAAATCATATAATGAAATTTATTATTTACCATGAGCTACTGAACAATCATCAATACGTGACATCTCGATGTTTCCGCCATCGGTTGGGGTGTTACAACCGTCACTACAGTAACCCTAATCGAAGACCTGCTTCAGTCGCCGCCTTCATCTCCATCTCTCTCTCCTCTGTGTCTTTCTCTCTACTTCGCATCTTTCTCTCTCTCTCTCTCTCTCTCATCGGTCCTCTTTGTTCCAGATCTTATGGTAGATGTGTGTGTGTGTGTGTTATTGAGCGATGGTGGAGCCACCACTGCTCCGACGTGGCCTCATCAGAAACTCCCTCCGATCCTTCGTCCTCTTTTGGTTCTCCCCTCCCTCTCTTTAATCGGTATATGTGTGTTTGTTAGAAATGAAGTGTGTAGATAAGGGTATATGTGTGTTTGTTAGAAATGGAGTTAGGTGGGGCCTCTTTATATTTAATTAATTAATTGATTTTTTTTTTTTTTTATTGGGGTAAGGGTAATTTAGTAATTTTACATCCACTTAACTGAATTATTTAACCTCCATCCATCAAAAGAGTAATTTAGTAATTTCACAGCCACTCCAAGGACTATCCGAGTTAAGAAACACCAAAAGTTGAGGACTATAGCTGTAATTTTATAAACTTTGGGACTATAGGTGAAAATTGTGCAAACCACAGGGACTATTCGAGCAATTTTCTTTAACAGAAAATGTTACCCTACTTTATTTTACACCAAATTAATTTAAACTACACCATTGCCTATGTTTAAGATTTTCCAAATAGTATGTTGTAGACTTGTTCTGTTTGATTAATCGGCCAACAAAAATTTCTAAATTTGTCATATATGTTAATTTTGTAAACCAACTTGAGATATATGCCATGACCTATCAAGATATTGATCGATGTGCTCGAATTTTTCAATTCTCTAGACCACTCTTATAAGATCAAGGCTCTAAAAAAAAAGTCTAAGGGCCTGTTTGGTAGCCTCTTACTGAGGCATTGAACCATTCAGCTTTGAATGGTTCAACATTCGGACTGTTTGTTTCAACCTAAAAAATGGCTCTGAATGGAATGGTTAAGAGCTGAACCATTCAGACTTGGTGCATAGCTGAACCATTCAGCACTTAATAGAGCCTCTTAACCATTCAGACATTTTAATAATTCAGCATTTAATCAACCAAACAGCCCCTTAAAACACTATGGTCAGGAATGTTATGGGAAACTCATTGAAAGTTATAGAAATTTGGATACTTCTCTTGAGGATCCTTGAATAATGTATTAATGTACCTAGATATCATGAAATAGTCTAGAATTGTTAATGTTCTATATTACTTGAAGCACAAGTATAAATAGGGGAGGCTCCATTTGCACAAGGGGCGTCAAATATCAAGTGTATAAATCTCTTTACTAGTATCTTCTTCAAGTAAATTATTTTTTTTTTCAACTCCTATATAGTACACCAATAATTCTAAGTTACAACACCTTATCAAGGATTGAATTTTAGACCTCTCATTTAAAAGGCATATGTCTTTATCAAGTAGGCTAGCCCCACATTGGCTTCAAGTAAATTAATTGAGGAGGCTCCATATCACGTATATGCATACGGAACTCATGTACACATAAATGAATAGTATCAAGAAGTTTATTTATATATTCAAAAATGTTTTTTTTCCCAACGTTTTAAAATCGTTGTAAGAAAATAAGAATATAAAATGTAGAGTAAATATCAAATACAAACGGGCTTAACCTACTAAACATTAAACATGAGAAGCGAAGGAGAAAAAAGTTTTTTTTTTTTTTTTTTTTTTTTTTGAATTTTTTTCCCATTTGCTTAAACGTGCTTTCTAGATGAATAATATATTTTTTTTTTAAATAGCGTAATTACTCTACAATAGTAATTACGTAATTAATCTACACTAACTTTTCTTTTTATAATTCACTACTAAAATATCATCATTCACTTCTAACATTAAGCGCTATTACTTTGTAGGATAAGAACCATTTATACAAGAACCTTCCTCATAAAATGTATAATGCCTTTTCTAAATAATAATTAAGGCAAATATTATGCTATGGTTGAATTTACCAAAGAAAAAAAAATTAGAAATAAGATTTTACTAAGATTTAACCATCAAACCACTATCTTGATAAATATTTTTTCAGTTACACTCATTTAGTAAATCATTTTTTTTTCCAACTACACCGAAAAAAAAAACTCAAGAACCTCAGCTGACCTGATTCTTTCACGTTGTCACTTCAAAGTTCAAAACCCGAGAACCAACTCGGGCTCGATTGAAAAACGAACTTTGTTTTTAAGCTCAAGCTCAACTCGGTTTGTTTCAAACTTTTTACCGAGTCGAGTTCAAGTAGCGCGCGAGTTGTTCGGCTCGTTTGCACCTCTAGTTCAAACATAGCCAACCGGACCGGTGAAGCTTATTATCTTCGACCGGTCCGAGTCTGAAAACACCGGTTCTAATAAAAGGTGTTGTCTGAAAAGAAACAAAGAATGAAAACACGAAAATAACCTCATTATACATGTGGTTGGGATCAAATAAATTTCTGCTCTGAAAGAAAAGAATTTTACCGATACTTTTTTATTATGTTTTTAGTCGAAAGTTAGAATTATTTCTAAATGAAAAATATATAATTTAAACTTTAACTGTAAAAGTAAGGACTAAATATATAATTAAATAAATAATTAAGTCGTATTAATATGAGACGTGTGGCATAGATTCAACTGGATAACTCTCCCGCTCAAAAATAATCCCCAAAGAAAAGAAAAAGAACTCTAACCCTAGAAATCAATATCTTGATCACCTCGATCAGATGGCAATAGAAGATGCTAAGTTCGACCCTGAACTAATGATCAGGGACGTTGATTCCTTTGGTGTGGATGTAGTAGCGATCGCACACAATGTCGATCCTGGGTGGTTGATGATGATAATAAATAGATATATACGGTCCACTCGACTTTTGATGGCAAGACTCGAAGCCGAACAAGACGCGCATCTGGAAAGTGTTACAGAAGATGAACAATAAAGTGTTTCAGAAATCAAGGCATAATCTGTGGAAACGAGAGGTACACATGGTCGAAAAAACTGTTGAAAAAGAAGAAGAAAGTGCTTCGGGCTGGAGGGTGGTAAAGAGTAAAAGGAGAGGAAGAAATCAAATCAAAGAAGAAGTTCGGAAAGAAAAAATATTCAAAAGGATGATGATCCGGCTATTGTTAACCATTTTACGTTCCCAACCGTGTTGAAGAAGGGTTAATACACAGCGAGGTTATTATCTGGTCTGTAGACACTTATGGGATACGAGTCTCGGCTGTGGAACACCGTGTTCCGGTGGAGTGAGTGATGAAGCTTGTAACCCGCTACCTGGGCTCCACTGGTTGTCTTCTTGGACGGCTACAGCAAGCATATGATAGTTTTGGGGGTGGCGAGAAAAGACTAAGGACCGTGGAGAGGTATCCTCATTTACCAAACTACATTTGGTATCTATATTATTTTTGAGTGTGGCTATTGCTGTTATAGCTGTGTTTTGTTTCTTTGCAAGCATTATTGGTTAAACTCACATTAATGTGTGGTACATGTAAAGCGTAGAGAGAATTGGTGGTTGAAGTCCTAAATACTTTTTAGGATTTATGCTTTTGTGTCAAATGTTTTGAGGAATGAAAATCTTCTTCTACAGGTTTAAATAATTTGTTGTTCATGTATCTACATTTGTAAATATAATACTTCCATGGTTTAGAACACGCATGAATGTTATCGATTCACAATGAATTAACGTGACAACACTTGTTGTTTGTAGTTTGTTAATTGCCGAGTCTCGTTTGCACCATGCTATGGGTATAGCCCTTGCATCATCATCATAGATTTTGAACTCTAGATCTTTTTTTTTTTTTTTTAAGTTTTCCTCTGCTATGGGTATAGCCCAACTGCATATTTATTATTCTCTTCTTAATGCTTAGTTTCTTGGGTTTTGTAGCTCTTAATTTAAATAATTACTCCACATATGTAGATTTCTTGATTACCAGATTTTGACTATTTCTTACTAATTAACTTATATATTTAGATCATATTTACCTCTCATCAGTTCACATATGACATATACATATATATATATATATATCTATACTATATTAATAAGCATATAGGAAGGGTAAGAATGGTCATTTGCCACTTTTAAGATATGTACAACTGTTAAAGCCATATGTACAATCATTTGAAGCATGGACTAATGTTATCTCACCAAACCATAAAGCATCCCACAACATACATCCAAACACGTACAATTCAATAAACACAATGTACAACTCATAAAGCTTCAAGAAACACAATCCAACCTTAAAAACACACAACCAATAAGAGAGGACTACAAGGATCATAATCTACACCGTTCAATCAAATCTAAATCCATAGACACGATCTGTACCGTTCATCCATACCATGTTCCCTCTCTTTCCTCATTCCTGATCCCACAAACCTACCATGGTGATACCATGCTCTCTCTCTCCTCGTTCTTCATCCATACCATGTTCTCTCTCTCCTCATTCTTCATCCATACCTTGTTCTCTCTCTATCTCTCTCTAACACAATCCCTGTCTCTCATTCAAGAATTTTTGTTCGATTCATGGGTTCAAGAATACCAACGATCCTTATCTCATTCAAGAATTTTTGTTGGATTGCTATGACTCCAGTATACACTTTCCAGTGGCTTATTATTCATATGAGCCCTATTTTTTTGTCCTTGAAGACCTCTTCTCTAGCAAGACAAGGTAACGATTCTATAAAGGATGGGTCATCTGTTTTTTGGGTGTGAAGATGGATGGGGAAGTTTCCATCTCGGGTTCTTGGGTAGCACCGATCTCGACCCTGTTGTTTGCTCTTCATCTGTACAAGTTTCCACTCCCCTGGCAACCGCCAACCTCACGGTGCCACCCTGCATCACTCCCACCAACAGGTGAAAATGAAGTTACTAATAGATTAATTTGTTTTATTTGGATTACTATACTGCACAAGTAAAAATATATATTTCTAATCAGGCACAACAACTCTGGAACATCAATATTATATGTGGGTCACGACCTTCAGTTATCAAATCTGGTGTTTATGTTTGCTCTAAACTTGCAGATCTAGATCATTATTCAGCAATTTCAGGCAAGCTAGAGTTAATAAGTGGAGATTCATGCGATCTAGGGCTTTTCAGGAAATGAGGTAAGAATCGACAGCGTATAATTTTTATATTTTTCTGATTTCATGAAATCTTTGCTCCAATATGGTGTATTGTGATGTTTGACGTTCATTGCGATACAAATTGATAGATGAATCGAGGTCGATGATTCTTTGTGGTGTTGGAGCAAATATCTGAATATTTATCTCACCATATGCTTTGTTCCAAACACCCTTGAATCAGGTTAGCCTAAAATTGTATAACTGTTCTAATTTTTACTTCTCATTGTTATCGGTTTACCAAAAACTTTACAAATATTTGATGTATAACACTGTTAAAGGTCAAATTTTTGTTAAGTTTGAGATTATATTTACTTAATCTAACTATGAGCATATTTAATCGTCGTATCTTTAATTTTCAATCTCCCTCCTAAAGAAAGCTAAACATCTGTGGGCGTTTTAGAAAATGTATAGCTTTCAAGAAGCTTAAGTTGCTTTTCCTTTAATTTTCTGCAGACAACTCAGAAGTGGAAACTGAAAAGAAGAGTGACAAGTTAGGTAACTAGGTGCAGCTTATGCTTCACTATGACTCGGATCCTTGTAAATGGCTTGGTGTCACATGTTCTGGAAATCAAGTTACAAAACTGTAAGAAAAGGTTTTCTGTTATTCATCTTTGAACATTCCCTTTTAATATTTGCATGTTGTGGTTGATGGAAGTGTATGTGTTTTGTTTTCATGAAGCTGATTTGGGTTCTAATATATTGGGTTTTACAGTAACATACATAGTTTTTCCATCAAGGGATTGTTTGTTGAAGAATTATCTTCTCTGCCTTACAAGAACGGTAATTTATCTTTTTTACAATTTGTTTTATCTATAATATAGTTTTATACACTATAAAGAATCCAAAATTGTTGGGTTAATTGTAATTCACGTAGGGTTAACATGGAAACAAACTCATTGGTCAAGTACTTACGTAATGTGCCTCAAAGTCTTAGATTTGACCTGAACGAGAATAGATCAAATGTGTTGAAAACTATTTTTAAGCTCAAGACTGTTACTGTTTCTTGTGTTTTCTTTAAAGAAGAGCAACAAATTGAACAAATAGACTTGCGTTTTTATAAACCTGATCCTGTCATCATTGTTGTCACATCTCTGAAAGTATGCGGGACCCGATCTGGTCAAATTTACTCTATTGTTGATTTCTAATTGCTAATTGTGATCAGTATGCTGTGCTTTAAGCAGGTTTAACGATGGTGAAATTGGTGTTGGTCCGACAAAGCTAGAAGGCAGATGCTGAGGTGGGCTCGTAGGCGACATCTAGGGTATCGATTGCTCACCTCCAGTTAGATAGATGTTTGTCATGATAGAGACCCAATCGGCGTTAGAGATGGAATTCCAACATTGTTTAGGGTTCCATGTGGCTGCTTTAGTGGGATTGAACCGACATTGCGGCGATAGATGAAGTTCCAAAAGCAACTGGGTGTTCTAAAACAATTTACACCATTTATTGTACTGTTTTGTTTATGCTATTGATTGCAGTGATAACTTAGAAAACTTCAAGCTCAAATCACTGAAATGCTGGATTCTTGATTAAGCAAAGTTTTGTCTCTAAGGCTAAAATATTGCTACCAGGTTGTGATAGTATGGCCAAAATAGGGGGATCCAAATGGAGGATAAAAGCTTTCTGAATTCCTTAATTATGGTCTAAATAGCTAACGGTATGTATTTTATGATTTTAAATTTTAGTTTTTCTCTTTAATTTAAAATTTTCTCCACTGATCTCAATAGCTCAAAAGAGGAGTTTGCTGCAGTAAAGGTGGATCCAAACTTTCAATTCTCCAAGCCTGTGAAGGTGTTCTTTTTATGTTGGCATTTTATTGTGCAATAGTAATAATTACTACTGAAAAAACAAATCAGCGAGTTGACATCAACTGGAAGTATGTGGTAATGACCTTTAAATTGTAAATGAGAATTGCAGTTTGCATAGTCTAGATGTGACCCGTTTCGTTTTATTTTAAACAGGGAAGTGGGCCGAAAGCAAAAAACAATATAGATAAGCGTAACTTGTCGAGTGTCGCGGGTTAATCATTAACAATGCATTATTGTTCTCTACACCAATGTTTTGGAGCAGCGTTTTATAGTTTAGATGAAACTTGAGAAATTTAGTGTATAATATTGATTTTATTATTTTTCTGTATGTGAATGTTGTGATTATGTGAACATTGGTATATGCATAAGTTAAGCAGTTATGTGGTATGATATAATGATATTCTGTTTGGGTTAGAAACTTGCTTAATCTTATTTGTGTAACTGTTTTGCTGTTAGATTATACATCTTTGTTGTATTCGTCTACCTAAGCGCTCTATCATACTACAGAACTTTTGGATAAGGTCAATAATTATATTAGTCAAAGTTCATGTCTAACAAATACGTATGGGTCGAAAGTGTAGGAGATGGCATAGGCTACGCTATCCCCCAATTGGTTTACATCGTGGTTCATTTATTCATTTGCAGGGTGATGTACCAAACGTCACTTATGGTGCAGCGAGTGCCGAACCTGGGGGATTCTTTTGCGCTTTTTATGTTAACTAAATGCTTTGTTTATTGAAATCACGCAGCTTTAAAATAGAATCACCATTTAGCTCTAACTATTGTTGTTTTTTTTCTGATGTTGACAATTGTAGGTAAATCTTTCATAATATCAAGAAACATATGCTTGGTTTTATAAAGCGTGCCTGAGGAGCTAGACGATTTTGAAAACGCACAAAAGTGGCACGCAATGTAGATCTGAGTCAAAATGGTGAAATTGAGGGTATGTAGGATTCTGATATGTAATAACAACCAACAGGATGGAGAAATTATGGATGGTTTACTTGATGAAAAGACTAATGTAGGGAGAGATGCAGCTTCTGGCTGTACATTATAAAACTTATTTGATTGTACATAGAGCAACTCTTGGGTAATCTTGCACGCCTTATAACGCCTCATGCTTTATAAACCAATAACATATGCAGTTATTTGATTGTATAGAAGCATGTGTAATGACATATATTTACCCTTGACCCACATGTTATTTTGCAATGGGGTTTCCAAATAGGAACAAGTGTACTTCCTTGCAGCGTAAAACCTGAGAGGATAAGGAAAAACAATGACATATTTAACTGGAGTTCATCCGACGATGAGTATCAGCGGTTGAACTAGATATAACCACAAGTGTGTTTAGAAATGGTCCATTAGATACCATCTCAGAAGACCATGGTTGGATCATTAGAAGTGGTCCACTTCAAGCGGTTTGCATGTTTGAAGATGATTTCGAGTTCAACTCATAATCTATGATGGCGCGTGTTATTTTTCTGCATTTAAGCATCTTGATTTTGTTGTATGATACTGTAATATTATGTCTCTTTTGGTGACGAACAAGTGGTAAGGCTTTAATGTTAGATTTGTTGGATTGAATGTTCTTAGGATCAGAGTGTGTTCGGATGATTCATGTCATGTACGAAAGTGTCTGTGGAACATTGTTGATTGTAATGGCTTGTATTTTTAATTTTTAAGTTCATATGGTTTTGGTCAACCTCATTTGATAAAGTAGTCAACATTGACTTTTATTCAACACTTATTTTTATTTAACTCACATTCAATATCCACAACGATGTAATGCAAAACTTGAAAACAAATCACTATGCATTATACGTAATATTCAATCTATTATGGCTGCAAAAGGTTCAGCTAAAAGTCTAAAAGAAAAAAAATGAAATGGAATTACAAATTCACCAAAAAAATATAATAAAAAACCAAAGAGAACAAGTCATGGGTCATCTTAGTAGTTGTTATAACAACTACAATTTAAGATCTTTCCTTTGGTCAAACCAACAGGGGTGTGCACGGTTTAGTTCGGTTTGGTTTTAAGGCAAAATCATAACCGAAACCGAAATGTTTGGTTTTTGGTGTTTGAAAACTGCTCGGTTTCTGTTTTTCAGTTTCGGTAACTATTCGGTTCGGTTTTCTGTTTTTTGGTTATTGTAAAATTACTAATGGCGTACGAATTCATTGCTGCATCTTATATTTTCTTGCTTTACATGTATATATTGTGGGTTATTTTTATGAATAAATCATCATCATCATACTCAGTTAATCTCACCTATAGCAAAACTAAGGTAGACAACCTTACCTCTACCCCTAAGAATATATAGGTTAAAACATTCAACCTACTTATAATAGTACTAGTAAGGAACCCGCGCGATACGGCGGCAATAATTTATGGTGCGCGATATGGAGTGGCGGCGATAATTTAGAACTTAGTACTCGTTTTCTACTATTTATCAACTTAAGTCAGTTTTCTTGTTCGCATATTATGTTACAACTAAACTAAGTCAGTTTTGGTGTTTGAAAACTGCTCGGTTTCTGTTTTTCAGTTTCGGTAACTATTCGGTTCGGTTTTCTGTTTTTTGGTTATTGTAAAATTACTAATGGCGTACGAATTCATTGCTGCATCTTATATTTTCTTGCTTTACATGTATATATTGTGGGTTATTTTTATGAATAAATCATCATCATCATACTCAGTTAATCTCACCTATAGCAAAACTAAGGTAAAAAAATATAATAAAAAACCAAAGAGAACAAGTCATGGGTCATCTTAGTAGTTGTTATAACAACTACAATTTAAGATCTTTCCTTTGGTCAAACCAACAGGGGTGTGCACGGTTTAGTTCGGTTTGGTTTTAAGGCAAAATCATAACCGAAACCGAAATGTTTGGTTTTTGGTGTTTGAAAACTGCTCGGTTTCTGTTTTTCAGTTTCGGTAACTATTCGGTTCGGTTTTCTGTTTTTTGGTTATTGTAAAATTACTAATGGCGTACGAATTCATTGCTGCATCTTATATTTTCTTGCTTTACATGTATATATTGTGGGTTATTTTTATGAATAAATCATCATCATCATACTCAGTTAATCTCACCTATAGCAAAACTAAGGTAGGGTCTGAGGAGGGTAAGATGTAGACAACCTTACCTCTACCCCTAAGAATAGAGAGGCCGCTTCCAGTGAGACCCTCGGCTCGATGTGGTTTGGTATCAAGCCTTGGACATAAGGCACACAACATTTATTTTTTATGAATAAATGTAAACTTTTAATCATTTATGATTTACACAAGGGGATTAATGAATTAACTTAGTTTAGTTGTAACATATTATGCGAACAAGAAAATTGACTTAAGTTGATAAATAGTAGAAAACGAGTACTAAGTTCTAAATTATCGCCGCCACTCCATATCGCGCACCATAAATTATTGCCGCCGCATCGCGCGGGTTCCTTACTAGTATATATATATATATATATATATATATAGGGTATGTATCTAGTGAAAACCCTTATGAGTTATGCAAACCCTGAAAACCCATTAAGTGGCCATTATTCAGCCACATCACCCACATCCATTACACCATCTAAGGTTATTTTTGTAACTTCTTAAACCCACCTCTTTAGCAAATCTGACAATCAAGTCTCTTTTTGAGAGTTCATCAATATCCTCTCTCTTTCTATATATTAAACAAAATCACTTTCTCTTTCTATATTACCACTAAAGATTCTCAACACCAAATAAAATCACTCTCTCCTTCTCCTCATCTATCCAAATTCACCATTAAAGCTTCTAGCACAAAAAAAAAAAAAAAAAAAAAAAAAAATATGATCTTCTACAACAATACACTTTTATTAATAACCAAGGAGATCAGAGATCTCGGTACATTTCAGAAGAAAAGAGTTGTTCGCCTTCACAGTTTGCTGCCTCCCCCTACGACCGGCCTGCACCTTCGGACCACAATTACCATCCCTAACCTCCCACCCCCACTCGCACCATATCTGAACCAACGATGTGCAGAACCGGCTGACAAGAATTATGACCATCCATGAAAGCTAAAACACGAGAAACAGATCTGAAAGCTAAAACACCAGATCTGGTTTGTTCTTTCGTTTTAGGGAACTGAAATAGATCTGAATGGTGATGGTGGTTGACGGTGATTTTTGAGGTAATGGGCAGTGATCAATAGATTTGAATCAGGTAAGTTTGTTATTACAAAGGGCTTCAATGATTTTGTTTTATGGAGATCTAGATCTATATACACATAAAATTTAATTCTGTTTTGTGTAATTTGTTTTCAGATCCATGTGGGATTACTTTTAACATGATTTGAAAAAAAAAAGCTGAAAATAAGTTTTTTTTATTGATTATGACGAAAACAAAACAAGTTCATTTTTTTTAAATATCCGTTTTTATGTTTTGATGATTAATATTTGTTATTTGTTTTTATGTAGATGGGGTTTTTAATGAAGGGTGAGAAGAATATGAGATGATTTGTGTTTTTTTAAAGGCATGAGATGCTTTGTTAAAATGAATATTTTTTTCTAAAGGCATGAGATGCATGTTACTATATTTTGTGTTTTCTTGTTACGAATGTACATGTAATCATTAGCATATTTGTTATTGTTTATTTCTTTGAATCCAAATCAAATGTATTTTTTTTTTGTTTCTTTGAATCTAGATTATGTTACCTAAATCTAACATCGGAAGTGTAAACTGTAACACATCAAACAAAAGTTGTAACATAATAGTAGTATAAGTTGTAACACGGTAACAAAAGTTGTAACATATTAAAGTATAAGTGGTAATACAGTAACAAAAGTTGTAACATACTAGTAGTATAAGTTGTAACACGGTAACAAAAGTTGTAACATATTAAAGTATAAGTGGTAATACAGCAACAAAAGTTGTAACACAATATTAAAAGTTGTAACATACTAAAGTATAAATGGTAATACAGTAACAAAAATTGTTAAAAATTTGTAACATGTATGTAGTTAGATATGTACATATGTTAAAATTATTAAGAAATAAAATTTGTATTTATTAAATTTAACTTATGTATGATATTGTGGTTACAAACTTTTAAAAAAATTAAAAAATAAGAATAATAATTTTTTAGGTTTCACTTTGAAAAATACCTCACTTGTTATTATCGTTTCCTTTTTGAAAAAAAAAAGACTATTGTTATTTGTATTAGTTTTGTTGTTTATTTATAAAAACATTGAATATTACAATTTAATGAAGATAAATATTAATATATTATTTGACTAGTACTTTGTCCTTGATCTTTGAAAGTTATGTCAATTAAAATATTATTAACTATTGTGACCCCATTTTTTATGTCTCTCAAATTGATAGTGTCAGGTCTGATTCGAAAGAAGGAATGGAGAAAATACCTATTATGCCCTTTTAGTGATATTAAATAAAAAGGACATGTACTTTTAATTAATAAAATAAGTTGGATGAATCTCAGCCATTGATGAGTGTAGATCAATGATCACAAATGGGTTTCTAGGGTTTTCACAACTCAATAGGGTTTTTATTTTAACCCAACCATATATATATATATATATATATATATATATATATATATATATATATTAATTCAAAGCTAGTTCATTGCATCATATTTGTTAAGTATTAATTCAGTTTTGTTATTAGTATTAGTATATGAAATATAAGTTTACTATTCAGAGTTGGGTAATTTGACGATGATGTTTAAATAACTTATGTAATTTGTTCCATAGATGAAAAATCATTTGAATTTTTAATAACTTATGAAAGGAGTTTTTAAAATTGTTTTAAGATGTTCGTTTCTTTCTTATCTTGCTATGTTTTAGTATATATATTTTTTTTGCGCCGTTTTGACATGTCCGCTCTTTGCTCCCGTTGACGAAAAATTATGGATCCACCTCTGGATAGCGCGATTGGTTGAGTCACAAAAAAACCATCTCACAACCAAGCCACGAAACAGCCTTATGGACAATAGAATTAAACAAAACAAAAACAGTCAAATCAAACCCGATCTTGTTCATGGGAATGAACTAATGGCCATAAAAGCTGAAGTAATAAATGTTTTAAGATGCTTTAATCTTTATCTTTAAATATTTTATATGTTTGTTATTCACACGAGTTTCAATATTCGACTACAACCCGGTTAAACTAGACGTTTCCAACATGAAGTAGAATTTTTCCGACAAGGTCAAGAGTGTTGAAGAATCTCTCAGCCTAGCTTGTGATCCATATTTTAGACAAAATGGGACATTTTAACACACCAAATCCCATGTCGTCTTCCAACAAGGTCAAAAGTGTTAATCTCCAAGCCTTAGACCATGCGTAGGAGCATGATTTGGGACGTTTTTTTCGATTTTCGCGCCCCACATACCGTTACGGTAGGGCGCTATGTGTTCAAAAAAGGGGCAGGTGTTTTGTTTATAGCGCTGGACAACATTTGTAATCCACCACTCAACGTTTGACACCTCAATCCCTCCAACCCTGATCTGTGTACATTCAGGTTGTTTTTTTTAATTAGCGCCCCACATTTTTTCCCCACTACACCCCATTTTGAATTCAAGTCTCATGCTGACTTAGCTGCCACGTGAACCAATCAGGAAAGGGGGCCTTAAAATTTTCACCCTCACTACACATGTTCTTATGATCTATATTTTAGACAAAACGGGACATTCTTCCACACATAATCCCATGGCATCATCATGTCTTTTTTGGGCGGTTTTGTGTTTTGGGCGTGCATACTTTTTGGGTTGTTCATAATTTTTTTTTCCGGCCCAACAGATTGTTTTATTAGTCAACATACAATTGCACATCCTACCTATTTCAGTGGACCTCAAGGCTCAACAGCGAATAGGAAGAAGCAACAATTAACTTGCTAAATCAAAATCATGGTTTTGTAGTGGCCTCCATCTTTTGAATATCTTACGGCTAGCAATTGTACCGTGTCTAACAAAGTGGCAAACACTATGCTGTCGTAGCAATGCGCGACCTTCGGTAAAATACTAGTTAACATGCGAAAGATACGAACAAGATTAGGGCTGGCATAACAGGTTACACGAATCTGTTAAGACACGAACACGAAACCTGTAAACACAAACATGACACAAAATCTAATCGTGTTGCTTTTTCAAACACGAACACGAACCTGTGTATAACAGGTTGACACGATAAGGAAAACCTAGTAAAACAGGTTAACACGACAAGACATGATAAGAAACAGGATAAGACCTGTTAAGACACGAACACGAAATAGGTAAACACGAACACGACACGTAGGGGTGTAAACGAGTCGAGCCAAGCCCGAGCCGGAGCTTGACTGGGCTCAAGCTCGGCTCGAAAGTAAAACCCAAAAGCTCAAGCTCGACTCGGCTCAAAATAATTTTAGAACAATTTTAAAGGAGATAAAAGCTCGGCAAAAGCTCACTTTGATAGCTTAAACGAGCCAAAGCTCGGCTCGCCAATGCTAAATAGTAGGTATACTATAATAATAATAATAATAATAATAATAATAATAATAATAATAATATAAAATTTGTTTAGGATCGTTTAGGCTCGCGAGCCTAAACTGTCTTTGTATGAAAAGCTTGAGCTCGGGCTCGATAACTAAACGAGTCATTTTTCAAGCTCGAGCTCGGGTTTGGGCTCGTTAAGGCTCGGCTCGTTCGAGTTTTTTACCGATCCAATCCCAAGTAGCTCTCGAGCCATTGCGCATCATTTATACCCCTAACGACGTGACATATCGGTCTATGCCCCTCCCCTCAAAGGTAATTTCACTAAAATTAAGGTGGGTCGCACATATTGGAAAAAAGGCCATTCTGTGTAAGCTGCTTTTAGTTCATTAACCAGCCCCTTATCACAAACACCTTTCAGACCTGCTCCAACTCCGAGCCATGCTGGAAGAACGAACCGGGTTTGTGTCCATGCAAATATCTATGGGATGGCACGCAGATTTCCGTATCCTACAGAGGATTTAGCCTGGTTGGACGGCTACCAATGTTCAAATGTCCGAGTTCAGCCTGTGGTGTGGCTTCTTGGCAGGGGCGGACCTAGTGTATAACTAGGTGTCGCGTCCGTTGCTGCTCAACTTCGCGCCCGTAATGAAAAATTAGTGGAAAATTTGTTTTTTTTACGAAATTTGGAAAACGTTGTTAATAAAATGAAAAAAATGAAAAACGTTACTACTGAAATTCATTTCTAAATCCGCCACTGCTTCTTGGAAGTAAGTGATGAACTCTGGGTTATCGTAAACTGTACTTCGGTAACTTTGGCAACTCAGATTTGAGATTTCATCCATGAGATTCCGCCAGTGTTCATCACGTGGCGGTTTGGGGGGACGGAGGGTAGCTAGTAGGACCGCTGCTGTGTAGACGGACAGCAATACCTGGTGACCCAAACTTGGCTTGTACCATTTCTCCTTGCTCGGTAGATCGAAGTGTGCCCTGCACATTCAACCAAATTAAGGATAAAAAATGACATTCTGTGGTAGAGATGCATGCAACATTACATAAATATCATATAGTAACCACAAACTTATCATATAGTATAATAAGAATTACGAAAAATAATCATCTTCTTGGGTGCGTTATGCTTATATAACATTATAAGAGAAAATCAACTCGACTTTTTCACGTTGGCATACATGACGCTATATAGCGTATAGAGTGAAAATAATTTGGGTTAATTAGGCGATAAAAGTGAATACACCACCAAAGGTTTAACATTTGCATATCTAATGGCTATATGCATAAAACAGCAAGGACATCACTTGCCTGTAATGTGGAGTATATTGCAACAAGAAGTTAAGTTGAAAATTAGCTAAACTGTGATGAAAGAGAAATTAACATGTTTGTAATTAGATAAAGATTAAGATTATCATACACTTAAGGCCATGGAAATCAGTGGCGAAGCTTGACCCGTGACTTCGGGGGGTCGGAAGTCACCTAAGGGTCGGAAATCACTTGTTTCGGGGGGTCGAAAACCAGTTTCAGGGGGTCGAAACCGTATATACCAAAAAATTTCTATACAAATACTATGTATTGTTTTGGTAACTATAAGTAATGCATCAACTGTTTATAATAAAAAGGTATCAACAGTTAAAGTGCGCTGCAGAACCAAAGAGGAATTTAGCTGATAAGCAAATGCAAGACGAGGTGATCGACGTCCAGTGCTGTTCAATGTGGATCTGTAAGTTAGTAACTGGAAGAGTTAGGGTTTTTAGAGGTTGCTGATCTCTCGTTAGATGAACCAGATTTTGAAACAATTTGATTATTGATAATTAACTACTTTGAAAGATGTAATTTTTTGGAGTTTACACTTTACATCAATAGTATTTTGCAATTTATTTAATATATTTTTATTTTTTTATATTTTTTATTGCCGTACCCGTACCCAGGATTTTTGAGTTTTGTCGTTCCCCGTACCGGTACCGTTCCCGTAGCCCGGTCCCGTACCCGTCCCGGTACTACATAGGTTATTGGGCTAGGTATAAGGATTGGGTTCTACGCCGGAGTTAAGTTCAGCACTTTGTTGTTTTGGAGCATGTTGACACACATTACAAATGTTAACTGTTCTTATGTGCAGTGGCGAAGCTTGATCCGAAGGTTCGGGGGGTCGGAAGTCACTAGTTTCGGGGGGTCGAAAACCCGTTTTGGGGGGTCGAAACCCTATATTTTCAAAATTTTCTATACGAATACTAGATAATCGGAACTTCTGCGCGAAAATCCGGGAGGGGGGGGGGGGGGTCGGTCGCCCCTCCCCGCCCTTACTATGCTGCGCCAGTGCTTATGTGTATAAATTCGTTTTGTTACTGTTTCTGGAATTATAAGAAGGGCAATGCTGCTGCTAATGATGGGTTCATCATGATTTGGGCTACAATTGCTGTCCTTTGGCTGCTATTATGCATGCATTTTCTGATTGCAAATAAGCGCTTTAAAACCTGTTCAGCTTATTATACTTTGCAGTATGAGGGTTAGAGGTGTTATAATGAATCCCATACCAAAAACCTGAAATTCAAATTGAACAGAATTCGTAACGGATTCGAATTCAGGTTATTCAAATCGGATCCTATCTGAACATAATTTCGGATTTGGTTTTCGAATCGACTTCAAATACGTGAATCTTGGGGTGGGTATACACGACACTTGGTGATGCCATCTTCACCTTTATCTCATTCAATCACTATTAAACCTTACACCAAGCCCCATCATACCACCCGTCTCCATCTCTTTTTCTTAATCGTCTCTAAAACACACATCTCTTCTTCTTCAATCTCTCTAAAACACACACAGAGAGCCAGAATTCAGTACACGTGGCTAGCGAGTACCACCACATGCCCACGTGACCGCCTACGCGAGCGACCGGATGCTAGCCAGCTCGTGTCCGTTAGCGGCAGATTTTGAATTTTAAAAGTTTAAAAGATTTTAATTTTTCACCTAATAACATTTATTACCAACAATTTTTTACCTCTATTTATTAACTTCTTCTTCTTCACACACTTCTTCTTCACAATTCTCAAACCCTAAACCCTCAATCTTCAAAACCAACTTCATCATGGTGTAGTGGACCGAGGAGGAAGAACTAGCACTCGTCATCGTGTACCAACAAGTGCACGGTGACGGTGCTTCGTCAAGCCAGGGATCACCACGTGGTCGCGGATCACAGTGGCACAGGGTCCTAGCCGAGTTTGGTACCCTTGTTGGGAGTACCAACCGTACAAATGACTCCATCCCTCACAAGTACGCAGACTTGAAATCGAAGTGTAAAAACTTTGAAATCGCGTACAGAAAGGTGAAGAGAGATATGCACAGTGAAACCGAAGACTTGCTCCTCGCCTTTACCCACGTGGAGTACCTTTTGACAGTTGGGCATAACTTTCACCACGTTTCGGCGTGGCAAATGTTACGCTCAGGCTTACGTTAGGTTTTTTTTTGTAATGTAATCGTTTTTTTTAGTGTAATGTTTTTTTTACTGTAATCTTCTTTTTTTTAGTGTAATTTTTTTAGTAATGGAATGTATTTTTATTTTTATTAAATCTTAATATTTTATAAAAAAAAGTGTGGTAATATTTAAATATATTTTGTAAAAAAAAACACCCGTTCACCTTTACCCACAACATGATCAAGCGAGCAAACTGCAGCCGCGAGCCAGTGACATGTAGGCGTCGACGTGGCAAGATATTATTCGATAGCATCATCCCTCACCTCTACCAACAACATATAGTCTAAGTATTATATATAACTAGATTATTGTCCGTGTAGACACACGATTCAATAAATAACTTTGAATTTTAAATTTTATTGAATAAAAATATATCTAAACATGCATTAACAAAAAGTTAAATATTTATAAAAGAAAAGTAAAACATGAACGTAATCAATAGTAAAAATAAAATTCATGATTCAGAAAAAACAACATATAATTCAAAGGTAAGGAGTTAGCTAAAAAGTTCACATTTCCTAAAAAGTGTAAGAAGTCTATGTAGGCATTGTGTTTTAAATTTTAGGAAAATGTTTTATATTCTTTTGGTATTGTGTTATATAGGAAAACAACAAAATTAACAATTTAAAACACAATCAGATGTATTCTAAGCATTAAATTGTAAAACACATTGATTATCTTTAGGACACACTGATTATGTTGCCTCGCATGGTGTTTTAGATTTAATGCTTAAAATACATTTGATTGTATTTTAAACTGTTACTTTTGTTGTTTTTCTATATAACACAATACCTAAAGAATGTAAAACATTTCTCTTAAAATTTAAAACACAATGTCTACATAGACTTCATACACTTCTTAGGAAAACATGACTTTTTACATGAACCCTATCCTAATTGAAATACCATTTAAAATGTTAGATAACGGTGTTCATTCCAGGTCACCTAAAAAAAGGAACAAATTCAATACAAGATGAATCATTAAATTAAAAAATGTGGGTTAAATTTTAAGTTACTTTTTTACATTGCTTAATTAAAGTTATAACAACTTACCAATTAAAGTGTCACTTTTTGATGGATGCTTAGATCACTTAGATGTATCCTGTTTATATATGAGGCAAAAAAAGTAAATAATCTAACTATAAAATCAAAAGGTATGAGCGATGAATATATTAAAAAAATCTAATTCAAGGCAATAATCTAATTCGAGTCAAAGTCAACCGCCACAAACAACTTGCCGAAAAATTAGAATGACATTTTTGAGTTAGTAAACAAAATGCAAGTGAGCTCATTTTACTACGTATGACGTTAGAAAGAATGTTTATTGTAGAAATAAATCAGTGTAATATCGGCTTTATATATACAAGTTTTATGCTAATATGTTATGCACTATTTCAAAGTTGCACAAAGATAATAAGCTATTAATTATATATTTTATAAAACTTAGAAATACAAGTACCATAAAAAGTAACTGTCTTCGATTGAAAGTTTTTATGTTTTTATTGTATTTTAAAAGCATTTTTGTTTTTTAAATATATACAAAATATATATGTGCATACATTTACAACATATATAATTATACATATTGTAACACCCAAAAACCTAACTAATAATAATCATGATTAACCCATTAGTGTCATGGGCTAAAGATACTCTTTTGTATATTAACCTCTAGACACCTAATTAAAATGAGTATGGCAACTATTTATCAAATGGGTTAAACCTCAAGGATTAGATGTGCCATATGACTAACGCCATGTTCCCGAGTCCACTAAAGGGTGGAAAAGAAAAGAAAAGAAAGGAAGGAAAATCCTTCCCTTTCTTTTCTTTTCTTTTCCTCTAGTTTTTCTTCCTTTCTTTTCCTTCCATTTCCTCCCAATTTGGAAGGATTAGATTTAGTCTAGTTTTCCTCTCTTTTCCTTTCCTTTCCTCCCAAAAATAAACTCTGGAACACACATTTCACACTTTCCTTCCATTCCCCTCCTTTAAAAAAAACTCGGGAACACACCTCTCTTTTTTCTTTCCTTTCCTTTCCTTTCTTTTCCCCTCTTAAGTTAACTTGGGAACACAGCATAAAGTATTAATAATATTATTGATAAAACAAAAATTGGGTGGAGGTGGTCAGGTATATGCATCGACCAAAACACACACTTCACCTTCATCCCAAAATCTACCAAAAACCCTTTGATTGAAGGAGGAATCACCACTAAATTCTCTACATGTTAGCATAAAATGAATCCCAATTGAAATCTGATTATAAGGTATGTAGCAATTCATGAATTAATGATGATTCTTGCCATGGGGTTTTTTTAATGTCGAGCCATACGGTGTGAAGTTGATTATAAGAGTCTCAGTCTAGACTAGTAAAGACTTAGAAGCTGCAAAATTGACCTAATCAATGATTAATCTAGACAATTAATCACTATTGCTAGAAACCTATATGTAGAAAGAAGTGGGTTTTGATTATTTGGCATAAAACCTACAAATTTCAAGTTTATGTTTGACTGTTGTGTTTATTGATTGATAATTTGTAGCCAAATCATGGGTAACCCCATGGCATGGACCATTGAAATTGGAACTTGGTAGGCTAGCAAGTTTAATGGTATAATAATGTGAATTGCAATTTATGCCTACCAAGTGTTCGATGAATTGCCTAAGTGAAAACTGGAAAATTGTTAAACTTAGCTTATGAGATCATTGGTGAGAATGTCACTAATGGTGATTAAACATTTAGTTGGATATGTTAACTTATGTTGGTCAAACATGAGTGTATTAACAATCGCTTGGGTGCTTGTTTAGGTGGCTCAAGTGGGAACATTGAAATCAAAGGTGACGTTGACACTCGCCAAAAAGGAAAGCTACAAGGTACGTAATGGTTTGGGTTATCCTCTTTTGAATTGTTGCTCTTAGTTATGAGTTAATGTTTTAAGATGTGAAATCTTGTTACATGGGAATTATAGACATAGACTAAATTAGGCACTTACAACCGAGGCATACATGGTCCTAGGGGCTATAGAAGCGGAGGTATGTCTAGGAATCATAAACATGGTTACAAACCATGATAAAATCTAGAATCCAAGTATCCATAATGGAATGGTTATCAGTTTGAATACCCAAACGGGGCAAAATGGAAGCTTGCGCTTAATTTGAGCAGAAAGGGGATAAGACCAAGGTATAAGCAATTCCGAGCGAATTGTAGAGCCCGAGGCCTCCCAATAAGCAAACAAGCCCGAGGTATAAGCAATCCCGAACGGATTATAGATACTAAGGCACACGAACGCTATGATCAATCTTGACTATGTCTTGAATGATGCATACGAATTCAGCCCTTGACTTTGAAAGGGTGGAAACTATGGGGCTTAGACTTTAGAAAAAGGAAGTCCGAACAAAAACATAAATCCTCTTAGTTGGAAGGACTAATGTGATTCAAGTCGAGTTTTAGACGCTTGTCAAGACTATAAAATAGGTTGATCTATAGCCTAAGTTATTAGACAATCTAGATATGTGATAGTAGGCAACTATGAACATAACGAGTCAATTTGGGTTGGGAAGCTTCCAAACAGAGTAATATGTTATGGTGAGTATAGAAGTTATATAAACTATTTGACAATTCGCCATTTGAATCATTAAATTGTGAGTTTTCACGTGTATTAGACTTGTTGGGTTCAATGGAGTTTTACACATGAGAAGAATGGTGAAAAAGTGGCTAAGGCATGGTTTTGGGCACCAAATCAGTAGCTACAAACCATAGCCTACGGCCAAGGGCCGTAAGCTGCGGTCCAAAGCATCGAAAATGCGAAGAAATGCCCAGCTGTAAGCTACGGTGCCCGAGTCGTAACTTACGGCGGGCGGTGTTTTGTGGTGGACAGAAGGCCGTAAGCTACGGCCTACTGTCGTAGCCTACGACGGGTTCAACAACAAACATATTGTTTGTTTGTTTTCCATTTTTACCAAGTGTTTAACTAACCTCTCTTTTGTATTGTTATCTTGTTAGGTTGGGGGTATGACGGGTCACCGGATGAACGATCAAGCAAAGCAAACTAACCGAGCCAAACAATTCAAGATGCAAATAACCTTTTTTGGGTCCGAAATTTTGATACGAAAATCTTCCGCTGTGATCAAACTTAAACTTTGAAACTAGACGTAAATGTGAACACATTGTAATTACCCTTGGTGTATGTTTAGAAGGGTGTTAAATTTTGTCATATATGATAAGTAATTGACCTATTCTATGATTTTACTCGTTAAAAGTCTTTTAACCATATTTAGAGGATAAGGTCTTACACATATGAAGGAGTATTTCACTTGAGTACAACCATAATAAACTTAATAAACAACTATGAAACTCTATCATAAAAAAATGGTTAAGATGTTTTACTTATGTGGAAATGAAAAAGAAGATGGAGAACAACTTTCAAAACCAAATGTTTAAATAATTATGCTAGAAATGTCTTTATATTCATTAAGAATTGTGATCTCTATGAATGAATCAAACGATAAATAATTATATATATATATATATATATATATATATATATATATGATCTGGATCATTTGAGAACCACCATTTAGGGAGGAAACCAAAGAACATCATGAATAACAAATTAACAAATAACATAAAAGGGTTAATTAATATAACACAAATATAAAATCCAAAAAAAATTATAACAAGTTTGTACTATATCAACAAAAAAACAAAATACCCAGAATAATATGATGTAGATGAATAAATCATGATGTAAATGATCAATATCAATATAGTATTTGAACCATATCTACAAAAACTTGTAGATGGAACATATGAATAACAAAAGAAGTAATATAAAATACCACAAACAGGACTTCCAAATAAGATAAAAATTAGAATTCAAAAGATGAAACGAAACAAAGGTGAGATAATACCAAATAATGAAGAAACGAATTGAGAAGAAATGAAATAATTAGGGCTTGAAAATATATTAAAATAAAAAACATACCGTCGCATGAGTGATAGATTCAATATTATTAATCATTTGAAACTATAATGAACAAAAAAACATACTCTGGATTGATCTTATGAAAGCTCTCAAATATTATAGCTCTAAGAAGACAAATGGAGGAAAATGAAAAAACCATGTATGTAATAAGTTACTTGATTTAAAAAAAAAAAGGTTTTATTATTAATTTTCATTTAATGGGGTTTATTTTAGAATAAGGAAAAAAATAGAAAACTAAAGAAGATTGTGCCATGTGTCATAAGAGAGATGAGCCAAAAAATTGAAGAATGAATGATGGAATGATATATGGCAATAGTGAGTTTTGTTTATTAGTTGTTATAGATTATAGATTATAGATTATAGATTATAGATAATAATAACAACTTGTTTATCATTTAGGAGCTTCCGGGATAGACAAATTGAATGTGAAGTGATAAAATGTGTTTACCATAAAAAGAATAGTCCGTTTTTTTAGAAAAAAAATGTAAACGATCAAACACTCGATAACTTAGAAAACCCACTTCTAATTGTATGTGTGCACATCTTGCTTAAGTGAAGTCTCTGTATAATTTTATCACTTCATCAAGACACTCTAAATCTGTAATATAAACCTGAGAAAAAAAACAACCAAATTAGTATCAAATGATATGTCGTGATGATGATAATGATGATGAGAGGCGATTCTGATGTGTAAATTGAGCATATGTGAAAGAATGACATACTTGTTCAATCTTTATTATGGATATACAATCGATAATCTTGAGTAACACCGAATAAAACAATCAATTAGTAAGCAGTAAAGATCAATTTTGAAGATATATAAAAATGATCTAACTGATATCGACTAAGAAGATTTTAGGATGGTAACTTTTCATGTCTCCCGACTATTTTCTCTACTCATACATAATTTACGTACATACATTAAAACGATCTAAGAGGCATGCATGAAGGGGTGATTAATTATCATTTATCAGCTAAAGATTTACCTGGTCTCTAAGAATCATAGACTAAGTCTAACCGGCTTAGCAACCTTTGTAATCAATATTCCTAGCAACAACAATCAAAATAAAAAAAAATGTTACCAAACTGACTATATCTGTGAATATATATGTACTTAGAGGGTTCTTATATGTAATAGTAGGCTAAAAAACATAAACTAACTTAACATGATTAATGACTTGTCTAGACATAATTAATGAATCAATTGAACACATTATGTATCTTTTCTGCATGAACAAAAACCACTAAATAAACTTGTTTTTTAGAGCACTATGGTACTTGTTGGAAAGATAATAAAATGCTCATTAGTTTGGTGTAGTTTTTTTTTTCTTTCTAAATGTTGTATATAAAAGTCATTAATTTAAAGGAAAATCGAGGGGTGGCCTCACCAAGTGTGTCTCATCTCTGTTATGATACATATGTTACCTCCCAATTATTGAAAGTAATAAAAATGAATTAAACTTTAGATCCAATCTTCTTACACTTCAATAATTAGCTTCAAATAAATACAAGCGAAAAAAATAGAAAAAGAACCAAAATTAAATTATTAAAACAAAAAAATATTTAATCTAAGTTATTGTAAATAATTGAAAAAGACAAAAAGAACGAGAAAAGGGAAAAAGATTGTTCAATATTTTAAAGTTGGAAAGGGCAAGAGGCAATCAATAGAATAGATCCAACGAGGTTATGATTTAAAATAATGTACCCTAATTGTGATTTTCTTATAAGATATACTAGTTTTTATCCCGGGAGCGTCCCGGGTTGAAATATCTAATATCACATAATAAAATATGTAATATAACAATATAATTAATGACTTGCCAATATATGATTAATGAATATTATTATTATTATTATTATTATTATTATTATTATAAACAAATCTCTACCATAAGTTATCATATTCTAATATAAAAAAAAAAAAAAACAAATCTCTGCGCCGAGGTATAAATCTAGTGCCATTACAAAATATTATATAATGTCAAATGAATTCGGAAGTTTGTAATCGATCATTCTAAAAAGAACTAACATGAAATAAGGAAAAAAGTTATTTATTGAAATATCGAATACATTAGTCTAAGGGTTATGTGATGCGTTAAAAAATTCATGGGTATATAGTTTAGGTATTTCGGTATGTGGTTTCGGGTAATTGGGTCGGGTATCACCTAATTCCAAGCCCGACCCAAACCCACATTTTTTTTGTAAACTAATCCCAAACCTGACACAATACCTGTCGGGTTACAAAATAGTCGTTTTTTTTTCTCCGTTTTTATATAACACTATGGTACTCGTTGTAAAGATAATAAAACGCTCGTTAATTTGGTGTAATTTTTTTCTTAAAAAAATTTCGTATATAAAAGAAATTAACGTTTAAAGGTTATAGGAGGAAACATGAGAGAGAAAATAATAAAGGTTTAATATTTACATTTAGTAGATTAGGTATTTAATAGATTAGATTAAGCTATATTTAAACCATATTTATTCTTTTTTTTAATTGGTCTAGAGTTGCCACATCACATCCTATGTGACATCTCTCAAATGAGAGATTGCATAATATTATGACATGTAGGATTATTAGCTTTGCAATATATATATACTAGCTGATTACCCCGGGAGGTCCCGGGGTTGAAAAATCTAATTTTACGTGATAACCTATTACAAATGGCTCAAGTTAACTAACCACAAAATCTCTCAATCATTGCATGTTCATAGTATTCTAATCAGTAATAATTCATATTCTCCACAAAATCTAATTTTACGTGATAACATGAACACTTTGTGTGTTTTTTTCATGTATGAACGAAACCCCACAAAAAAATAGTCGATTTTTCTCCGTTTTTTATATAGCATTATGGTACTTGTTGGAAAGATAATAAAACGCTCGTTAATTTGGTGTAATTTTTTTCTTTAAAAAATCTTGTATATAAAAGATATAAACGTTTAAAAAATTATGGGATGAAATATGAGAGAGAAAATTTTAAATTTATTTAAATTTTTTTTCCTAAAATAACTCAATTTAATTAAAAAGTAAACAATTCAAAAACATCAAAAACTCTCTATTATGATGTCACGTGTCACTTTCAAAGAAAGGTTGAGGCCTCCATTGCACGCCACGTCAGCATATACGTTTTCTTTTATATATATAGATAGAAGAGTTGGTATTAAAATTTTAATTTGTTATAGATTGAATTTTAAATTTACACATCAAACATGTGAGTGTATGTAGCAAGGTTTTAAAACCCGGACCGTCCGGTCGGATTGGAAACAGACCTCCGACCGGTTCGGGTTACTATGTTGAACCGTCTGTGTATTGACTCGGTGGTTGACCCGGCGGTTGGACCGGGAAACCGGAAGGCCAGACCGGAAATTTTCAGGTTGAACCGTGTTTTTTTTTTGGTTTCGATGCAATTTTAGGCTGGTTTTGTTGGACCGGTGAATCGGCGGGGGCTCCGGTTTGACATCCGATCCGGTTCTAAAAACACTGGTATATAGATTATTTGTAGAATTGATTCTCTCATAACTGAAGTCATTCGAATCAATCCAAATTCAAATTTAGTTTCCTTATTTTTAAATTTTCAAATTCTATTATAATAATACAAAAAACTAACCCAATAAAAACCCGTACCCTAATTCCTTGCAGGCTCGCAAATCATGTATACCTGACCTGTTAAGACACGAACACGAAACATGTATACCCGAACACGACACGATAACTTATCATGTACTTTTTTCTAAACTTGAAACGAACCTGTTTTATACCTGGTTTACACGATAAGACACGATAATACCAGTTTATACCAAGTTAACACGATAAGACACGATAATACCTATTTATACTGGGTTAATACGATAATACACGAACATGTTTTCCAAATCTGACACGTTAAATGGGTATCATCAACCATTAAAAAGGTAGAATTCCATCTATAAAAACGTATAACTCCAATACTCCACCCCTACAACCTATATCTATATAAAAAAAAAAAAAAAAAAAAAATCCTTAACATGTCTTAACGGGTACTAAACAGGTAAACAAGTATTTAACCTGTTTAGACACAAAAATTAACAGGTATATTTCGTGTCTACCTGTTTAGGACACGAAACCTGTTAAGGTCATACATGTACCTGTTAAAATCGTGTAGGTTCGTTTCGGGTATTCGAGTTCGTGTCTGATATTGTCAGCCCTACTTGCATGTAATCATATTAATTTTATTAAATCCAATTTTTTAAATATGAATATTGTGAAATATAAACATATAACTGTATGGTTTATCAATAAAAAAATTTTGATGGAAAATTTTATAACACATTAATTTTATCTCATCTTGCACTTGCAAAGATACCCACAAATAGGTTTGTAAACGAGCTGAGTTGAGTCCATTTCTTTTATCAAGCCTAAATGCTGAGCCCGGGCTCGTTTAAAACCGTTTATATTTTTGTATTTTTTTATGTTAAATCACTTATTTATATTATACAAGAAAGTAGTATTTTATTTTTTTATTTTTTTTTATGTTAAATCACTTAACCAATAATGTCAAAAAAAATAGTTCATAAATTATAACCATTTATATATATATATATATATATATATATATATAGGGAATGGTTATAGAGAAAACCCTCCTTATTTGGTAAACTCTGGAAACTCTGACTTCCCAATATTTTTTTTTTTTTGAAAAATATAGGGCAAGTAATATACATGATTTTAAGCATTTTGGGCCAAAAAAATTAAAAAAGCGCCGAGTACTTTTTTTTTTTTTAAAAAATAAAATTTTGACTAACACATGTTAAGCGCTAATAACAGGTGTTAACAATGTGTTAACTATATGTAAACAGTAGACGCTTTTTATTTTTAAAAAAAAAAACCGTTCGGCGCTTTTTCGATTTTTTTGGCCCGAAATGCTTAAAAAAATGTATATTACATACTCTATTTTTTCAAAAAAAAAAATGTTGGGAAGTCAGAGTTTCCAGAGTTTACCAAATAAGGGGGGTTTCCTCCATATACTTTACCTATATATATATATATATATATATATATATATATATATTATATCGTATTAATTTACAAGTGGCTTGTGCTTCATGGTCTTGTACATCATGCTTAAGAAGTGTTTTGTGCATGAAAGTGTTGTACATCATGCTATGTAGATTGTGCCATACTTTGTGTTTTCTTTACTTTTTTTGTTTTTAACCCTAATAGTTTTCATCTTTTACATTAAATCTCTACACTTTTTTACTTTCAACTATATCCCATGTATATTAAATAGATTTTTAGTTTTACGTTTCAATCCAAATTTTTCGAGTTGACACTCCACAACTTGCGTATGTAGTTCAACGTTTTTACCTATATTTTTTCCGTCAAACAGTCACGTTGTGTTTTAAGTTTTGTCCTAATTTTTGCGCATTATCACGCCGCAACAGACGTGCATGGTACACCGTTTTTACGTGTACATTTCACTGAGTTTTGTTAGTTTCCTTTTTATATCTTTTTATAAGTTTTTTCGGTGTAGTTAGTCGTTGGCAACAATGTGTTACCGATGCTACTTGGTACGGTTTTATGCCCTCCGCAGCAATGCGAAAGGCTTAATATTAGTTTGTACTTATTTCTTCATTGAAATTTATACAATTGGTTATATAAGAATAAGTTATTTGGATATTTGACTCATATTAAACTAGATTATATCCCGGGAGCGTCACAGGGTTGAAAAATCTAATATTAGTAAACAAACAAAAAGAGCAAATAGTGTCTTACCTCAAGGCGCGAGCTTCAACTGTTTTTTTTGAACAATGGAAGGATGATACTAACAACTAAGAATTGTTAACCTTAAAAACTGATGTATGGAAGTGGGTTTAAAAGTGATTATTTGATCATTCAATTCCAAATTGCACATCCAAACACCATGCAACACATTTGGCAAACACATAGAAAAAAACCCCAAATCAAAGGCAAACGTAAGCATTATAAAACAAAGGAAAACTTAACAACTGCTTCACTTGTAACACAATTAACATTTCATTAAACACCTAGAAAACCTCACATCACATACAAAAACCAACAAATAAACACATAGAAAAAAAACCCCAAATCAAATATAAACAAAAAAAATCATTAAAAATAGAAATTTAACAAACAAACCTGAGAGACTTGTTGACCCATGTTTCTTCAATTTGTATGAGTCTTTAGAACATGTGGGTTCAACCGTGTTCTTGTAAGTGCTTCCATCTATAGAAGAAGGAGAAGATAAATCATCAAAGCTAGTGACATGTTCTTCATTCCATTCAGAGCTTGAGCTACTATTGTCTTCTTCTTCTTGACATGTATTTAAATAACCCATTATTGCTTTCTTTCCAGACCCAACAACATTAAAACAAGGTGAATCATCATCTTCTTATTGAGATTTAGATAAGATCTAGCGAAATAAAGACATACACATCAAAACAGCAAAAAAATCAGACAAATATGAAGAAACATAAGCAGATATACTAATACCTTAAGTGGTGTAGGATGAACAACATCCCAGCAAATACGCTGTCGTTACTCATCGGAAACTCTGTCACACGCTCCATATCATGACCATATATAGATATGAGGATAATATGATATGATAATAATAATAATATGATAATATTGGTTGGGGATGATAATAAAGAAAGATGAAGGAAGAACTTCAGATTAGGGATTGAGTTCACCTCACGTGTGTCTGGTTGTAGAAAATTATGAGCCCGTAACAACATTTAAACCCTAGCATCTGAACCCAGGATTACAAATCCTAATCATTTCACAGTCATATAATAAACAAATATGATTTATTGAACAAATTATAGAAGAGTACAGATCTAGCAAAACTAACTTGGTTGATCGAAAGCTTCAAATCGATATTGAAGAGATTTGGAAAGGATAACGATGGAAGATGGAGATTAGAATGGGTCAAAAGAATGATGTAAAACATTAGGGTGTAAATCGTTAAAACATAAACGAAGAACATGTATACAAAACATGAAACAAAATAAGGATACAAAGATAGATGAGAAATATAGTACCTTGAAGATGTGTAAATAATTGTTTGAGGCTTGGGTTTGAGGTAGTGCAGAGGATGGAGAACAATTTGTTATGCTAGGGTTTTGAGTCAATTCGGTTAGGATTTGCAAAAAAAAAAAAAAAAGAAAAAAGAAAAAGAAAGAAATAAAGAAAGACGATTTAGTGCTTTTTGGAATATTAATATATATATATATATATATATATATATATATATATATATATATATATATAGAGAGAGAGAGAGAGAGAGAGAGAGAGAAAGTATAAATTGAAAACCCCTTTGAGTTAAGAAAACTTACAAAACCCATGTAAAAACCATCTAAAAAAAGTTTTATTTTTTTTTTTTTTGAAAAAATTACTCAAGGTAACATACATGTATTTAATTGTTTTGGGCCAAAAAATACAAAAAGCGCCGATGGGATAGTATTTTTAAAAATAAACAACGCAAACTTTGTAACAGCGTTGTTAACATATGTTTTATGCCTTTTAACATATATATGTTACAGCGCTGTTAACATATGTTTTCTGCTTTCTAACATATGTTACCAGCGCTGTTACAAAGTTTGCGTTGTTTATTTAAAAATAAAAAATAAAAATCCCTCGGCGCTTTTTAAATTTTTTTGGCCCAAAACGTTTAAAAACATGTATGTTACCTTGTGTATTTTTTTCAAAAAAAAAAGTTTTTTTAGATGGGTTTAGATGGGTTTTCTAAGTTTTCTTAACTCAAAGGGGTTTTCAATTTATCCTTCCCATATATATATATATATAAATATATATAGGGTAGGGATCATACGAGAACCAACTTTAGGGAGAGAACTAAGGAACCAATGTGAACAGGGGGCATTATTGTAAATATATAGCTAGATTTAAAACTCAATGGATTATAAAAAGAGATCAAAAGATGCAGACATATTTCTTTTCCAAAACCCTAGTTCATCTCAATCTCATCCATCGCCATCCACTACAACCACGGCCACCGTAATCCGCCTCAAAATAATTCTCAGCGTCTTCTCCGACGACCTCATCCAACAATCCCTATTAACAACCACCCACCTGGCGTCATCCCGGTGGCCACCTGCCTTCCTGTCAAAGGCGCCGAAGATGTTATTAATATACAGCTTGTAACACCCCAACCGATGGCGGAAACATCGAGGTGTCACGTAAGAATGAGTATACAGTAGCACATGGTAACCAAATTTTAATTAAAATTAATTTAAAGTGCAAATATCCAAAAATTTAAAATACATAATAAGTCTTGAATGAAATTCTAATACATCAAATAACCAAATAAAGCATAAACTTCAATTTGTCTCCTCATGCTAACTCTCTAGACTTCAATCATCATTATTTCCTGTTGAGTTGTAAAAATGGGGGGGGGGGGGGTCAACTAGAAGTTGGTGAGAATACATAAGCCATGTCAAGCAATTAAGTTTAAGAATAAAAGTTTAGCAATTCATATATCTATCGTAAGTTTAAGTCTACATGAATAAACATGAAATGTTGAATCGACATAATCAAACCTCCGACTAGTTTAGGTCCATCCCGTCATCTACGGGTTACCTTAATAATATGTTGGAACGATAACAATCACCCACGCTACCTATGTAGGAGGTACACGTATCCGGGTGGGATTGTCAATCCAATAGATCTATTATTGAGTATCGCCGGCTTGGCCATAGCTAATGATTATGTAATGTTGAAACTCGTTGAAACTGTTGTTGTTGTCTAAATCATGAGGCATTAAAGTTTACAACTAGACATGCATGTAGAATTGCTTAAGTAAAATGTTGCAAGTATGAAGAATTGCATAAACATGGTTACGTAAACTCACCTTAGCAAAGTATTAAGTCTCGAGAAAAAAATATGTGTAGCCCCAAAGTTGCCAATTACAAGAGCTTATAATCAAAGCTTCAATTGTAGAAGTAATAGACTATAGAAGAAAAGTATGAGGGAAAGTTTAATCGGATTGAAACAATCGATTTAGAGGTGGCAAGTGTAATGGTTCATAGGTGGGTTTTTATACTAGTTTTGGATTCAATTAGCCATTAAAATTGGTCAACACCATAAAGTAAGGTTTTATGATGAATTGACTATTTGACGAGGACTTTGACTGTTTGACTAAGACTTTGACTAGGACTTTGACTATTTGACTCAAGGTTTTATTTAAGAAAAAAATAAAAAAAAATCATTAGTTTGAATTAGAAAATAAAAAAAACACCGTCTTATAAAATGACGATTTTATAAATAGAATTAGGATAGGACATATGTCATGATTGAAGATTTTTTTTTCAAGTACAATGATAAAAGGAACTTAGAAAAATAGAGTGCACGGATAAAGATAAGAATACTTAGAAATAAATTACACTTTATATCATGGATCGGAAAATACTTTAATGCAAAATAAATGGGAAAATTTGTGAGGTTACACAGCTCGCATTTGAGCCATCTACGAGATCTGAGACTATCTATTTTATTGATTCACTTATTATGCTTTCTTGATTAGTTATTGATTCAGTTTCCTGAAAGAATTAGGTTTTGTTTTCAATTTTTTAGTCTGTTCATTGTATATTAAGTAAGTTGTTGAAATGGCGGATATTATTAAGGTGAATTAGTGTCAATTGTTTGTTACAGGTAATGGAAGATAAAGGTGGATCATTCATTGTTGTTAGAAGGATTTCACATCGTCTTGACAGAGCTAATACTTGTAATACAACTTCAGGTATCTTATCATTATTATTACTACTCATCAGTTATATTCATTCTAGTTCAGCACTACAGATCTGTTATTGATATGAGGTCATTGATTATGATAGTAATAATTGTTGATTTGTTAAAAAATAATGTTCATGCACATGTGCATTAACATTTAATTTTAATTTTCTAATGTATTGTTTATTATTTGTAGTTAAAGAATGTGAAAAAAATCGAAGAAGGTAAATTGTCTTAGAATCAAGGGAGAAAGGGTCAAAAAAGCTGTCAGATGTGATTGGAGATGATGATATAATCGTTGATCATGAAGTTAAAAAGGTCATTATTTATTTAAGCGATTTAGATATATATGCACATGTGCATATATGTATATTTATCATGTTAACTAATAAATGTTAATTATTAGTTGTTTAAACACACGAACAATGTAATAAATTTGAGAAATATACGTTGTTCAAGTTGACGGATGAAAAAACAAGGGAGATGTTAGATGAGATGTCAATGAGGTGTGAAGAGTGTTGTAAGAAGATAAGTAAAAGGGGAAGAAGATGAAAAGGGGGACAAATAAGCAATGGAAGGGGATACTGTCGGTGAACGTGAGGTTGTGAGATAATTAGAAGTTTGGGATGAATTGTTGTTGTAGTGTTTTATATTACTGATAAAAGCAAGTTGAATTATATCTTCTTACAAGTTGCAAATATGTGTATTAATTGCATTATGTACCATTAAGGCATTTATATTGATGCACATGTGTATAATTTATATGGTAATGATAAAATTAATGTTAATGCACATGTGCATTATGGTTTAATTCTTGTTATCATTAAGGTATTTCGCTCTAAGGCATAGGTGCATATGTTATGGTGGTTGATAGGTTGATTATGTTTGTGAGTACTGTTTTAATGTATGTCAATTGGTACGATAATGAAATTGACATATGCACATGTGCATAATTATAATTAAACTCCCACCACCCAAAAACCTAAACCCACCCCCCAAAAAAACCTAACCCCCCTTCCACCATAACTAAAAACTAAGCTCTAAAGCTAAACCACTCAAAAAACCACCAAAATACACATGTGTATGCAACACGCGTTTCTTATTTTATAGTTCCTATATAGAGTTGTATTAAGTTTATTCATGTTTGTTGTTATACACGTGTTTTATTTTTAATTTATGGTATAATATGCATGACTAAACAATTGACGAGTTCAAGTGTATTTTATATCTCACTTTGCGTCCATTTAAAGATCATTGAATAAAATTTGTGACCCCTTATATATCTGTATCGTGTCGATTTAATAATCATTTAATTATGGTAATTGACGATTCATTTAAAAATGTGATTTAATACTGAAATGCACATGTGCATACGGTATATTTCTGTATATATAACAGTGAATTGCACATGTGCATCAGGGATGACGTCATATGACGTCATATCAGCCATTTTTTTTATTTTTTTTTGAATTATTAATGCAAAATAATCATTTTGGTGTTTTTACTTTTTTTATTTTTTTAGGTTATATAATTTTTTTAAATTTTTTGATGGATGAGTTTTTGTAGAACCCTTCATATTTACAAAAATGTCACATGTTCACACTGGTTCTTTGGTTCTCTCCCTAAATGGTGGTTCTCAAATGATCCAAATCCTATATATATATATATATATATATATATATATATATATAGGAAAAGTATAACTAGAAAACTCATCCCAGTTAAAGAAACTTTGGAAACTCAATACAAGGCTCATGTTCATCCACGTCACTCTTTTTTCCAACCCTTCTAATGGCATTTTGGTCATAAATTTTATGCCTTTCTGCTTCATTCTGTAAAGTGTCAGGCAGTTAACCATTCCTAACATCCCTCACTCTCTCTCTCTCTCTCTTCTTTTCACTTTCTTAAATATATACCATAACACAAGGATCCTCATCATCTAATACCAGAACCCTTCAAATCTTTTTAATGGGTATTCAAAGATAACTAGATATCACCACTACCCAATTCAGATTTGTCAATAATAATCTCAAAAACCAAAACCCCACAAGAAAAAAATCCAATTTTTTTTAATGGGTAGACGATGATAAGAAGATATCTTTACTACCCAGATCAGATCCTTGGTAAAACCTTTGTTTTGAGATTAGTCTCTAGAAAGCAGCTTCAACTTGCGAGAAGGCTCAGAAGGTAACAAATAGCATCCTTTTTCCAAAGGTTTCATGAGTTTGCCTTCTTTAGGCTTTTGTTTTCTATTTTATTATTTCTTTTCCTCAACGCTTTTATTTGAATTAGACTAATCCTCTTGTTTTTTTTTTATTGATTGATATTGTGGTGTGGGGGTTAATTATGTTGATGCAACGTAGATCTTGGAAATTAGGGAATATGGTTTAAATAATTTGAAGTTTTGGAGAGGAACGAACCAGATCTGTCACGATTTGTACTTCAAGATCCGGGCATCACGAACCAAAGACTTGAGGGCTTCAACAATAATCATGGTGTCTAGTAACGATGGAGATAGGAAAGACGAAGGGGCCGTGATTCGCTGGTGACCGAGTTCTTAACCATCGTAAGTTTCTGAAATCCCTCACTTTATTAATAGATCTGAGCTTGAAAACATGATAAGGGACGAGTGATTCGTTTTTGGTGTGGAAACTGGAAAGGAAAGAGGAGTAGTGGAGTTATAATGTTCCACCATATTTTGACTAAGATTTTTTTTATATTAAAAAAAGCCCATTAATTTTTTTCATATTTACAATTTTTTTCTGTATTTCGAAGTGAGCCAGAGAGAAATTACATAGCAGCATACATGGTTACCAACTAGGTACTAACTTTTTTTTTTTCATTGTTGATGATATATAGATTTAAAAAATAATATTTAGTTAGTTTATTTTTTTTTTGATCTATAACAGATTTGTTATTTTCTGTTTCTAAGTTATTGGTGTAATTTTGTGGAACAGCTTTGTAACGGGTTGAAACCGCCCTTTTTAGGTCGTACCGTGTTTGAGTCGGTTCGGGTTTGGGTCCGGGTTCACAAGTAATTTTATTTATTAGAGTCAAGTTTTAAAAGTACGGAATCGTGCCTTGAGGCGAACCGAGACATGGAATTAAAAATAAAAATTTATAACAAGATTACACTTTTTTTATTGGAATCTTGTTACATTTTTTATTTATTATAAAATTTTATTTATTTGTATTATTATTTGTTATTTCTGTAGATAGGGTTTTTGATGAAGGTGAAGAAGAACATGAAGATGGTTGGTTACAATGAACATTTTTAGTTTGGACATCCTATTATTTTTTTTATTCTTTGTCACAAATGTATATTCCTTGTCACAAAGGATTTTTTTTTTTTTGTTCATCGTATGTAACCCGTCTTGTTTACAATGTCAAAACTATTAACATTGTAAAAATTATGTAGCATATCTTGTTACAAATATTTATAATTATATAAGTCCTTGTTATATTTATAAACGTTTCTAGTTAGACATGTAATATTATTGTCAAAATGTAAATAAGGTCTGAATAAGTAACATAAGTTGTTATAGTTGAATAAGTAACATAAATTGCTATAATAAAATAAATTCCCTAGTTGTTACAGCTAGTATGTAACATAAGTTGTTACAGCTAGATAAGTACACTAAGTTGTTGCAATTACATAAATATACATTTCTGGTTACAGTTAAATAAGTAGCTTTTTACAAACAGTTCCATTTGTAAAAATGTAAGTTGGCTTGTTACAGGAACAACTATCAAAAATGACGTTACATATTTAACTTAGCTGTTACAAATGTGATTTTTTTTTATAAAAGCGAATAGTATTGTGTAACATTGTAGATCTGTAACGTTGTAGACTAGGTAATACATTAGAAATGGTTGTTTTTACAATTACATAAATACATACAATATGGTTGTAACATAATTTGTAACATGGAAAGTTACAATGTACCATATTTATTATGTTTGTTACACATTTTCTATAATTTGTAAAATATGTATTTCTTTGTAGTAGGTGATAATTTAAAAAATATTAAATATGTTGAAGAGAGAGAAAAGGTACATTTATAAAAGAAAAAAAATGAGAAAGAATGATGAGATGTTGGAAATGTAAAAAGTTGTCAGGAAAAAGGAAATCTCAATTGCCACTTTTACCCTTGTAGTACTTTTTGTTATTATTTTTATTGAAAAATATAAATTAGAAAAGTAGAATAAACATGGGCCATTGATCAAGGTGTTTGAATGGCTAAGATTGAGTTTTCAGGGTTTCTTTAACTGGAGAGGGTTTTCAGAATATCCTCCCCCTATATATATATATATATATATATATATATATATATATATATATATATGGAGATTTTTAGTTGGATGGTATGTTTTATATCTTTCTTTTTATAGTTTACATAAATTGTAATTATGACTTTAATTTTAAGCGAGCGAGCCACGAATCTACCTTACCTTAGCCTGGGGTGGCTCGTTTATAAATCGAGCCGAGCCGAGTCGAGCTCGTTTACCACTAGACTAAGGGATGAATGGGTGATGAATGGTTTATGAATCAAGTTATTTTTAGATCACATTATTCAATGTTTTTATTAAAGAAAAAAAGCAAGAGTAAAAAAAGAAAAGAGATGAAGAAGAGAAAGCATTAAACAAGGAGGCTTTGTTTTTATGTTCCCCAACCTTTAGACATGCTCATGCACATTTAATCATTTTTGTACCAGGCTTACAAATCTATTCCCACCACTTTTAACCACACACAACTTAATGTAATTCCGAAGGTATTTAATTTTCAAAAAATAACAAAAAAAATAGCCTGACAGATAAATCGTAAAAATACTTCAATGATATTAGGCTTGGGTTCAATTCCCACTAGCTACATTTGGAGGACATTGGTGGATGGGAAATGAGGGATGACCCGGCCATTGGCTTGGGTTCGAGTCCTGATCCCGATCGGTTTTACCGACTATTTCACCGTCGTGCCTTCGGGCGGGTGAGTGGTCGGGTTTTCCCGGGAATTGGTGGCAATTGATGGCCCGGGTACTCTCGAGTACTTGATTCGCCAAAAGGGTGCCTGAGAGTGCTCGGAATTGATTCGTTGGCCGTTAAAAAAAAAAAATTAACGGCTACCGAGGTATATTTAATTAATTTGTCATCTAATTGTTACATTAAGAGTAAATAAATAAGAACACCCAAGATAGTTGAGGTAGAATATTCAAGTACTAGTTTATACCCCGGGAGCGTCCCGGATTGAGAAATCTAAGTAAAGTGAATAAAATTAGAAGTATCTAAACTATAAAAATGACATCTGCCAATATATGATTAATGAATATTATTATTATTATTTTAAACAAATCTCTGCCATAAGTTATCATATTGTAATATAAAAAAAGGGTAATTGTGTCAGGTATCACCTAATCCCAGGCCTGACCCAAACCCACAATTTTTTTTAAACTAATTCCAAACCTGACACAATACCTGTCGGGTTACAAAAAATAGTCGTTTTTTTTCTCCGTTTTTTATATAGCACTATAATACTCGTTGGAAAGATAATAAAACGCTCGTTAATTTGGTGTAATTTTTTTCTTTAAAAAATGTCGTATATAAAAGATATTAACATTTAAAAGTTATGAGAGGAAACGTGAGAGAGAAAATAATAAAGTTTTAATATTTACATTTAGTAAATTAGGTATTTAATAGATTATGTTAAATCATATTTAAACCATATATTTTTTTTTAATTGGTCTAGAGTTGCCACATCAAATCCTATGTGGCATCTCTCAAAAGAGAGATTGCATAATATTATGACATGTCATTAAAAATGCTTTGGTTTATTATATATACTAGATTATACCCCGGGAGCGTCCCGGGTTGAGAAATTTAATATGATACATCAATTTTACATATAAAATAGACTGATGTATAACAATAATATTAATATCTAACCTAAAACAAATTAACAATGTACAACTCCAATGCTAATACCTAACCTAAAAGAATGTAGAACTTTAATGTAACTCTAATATTAACACCTATCCTAAAGACTAAACAAATTTACAACTCTAACATACTAATATTGATACCTAACTTAAAATAACGTATAACTTTATTAACCCATTCGGCTCTGGTTGAAAAAAAAATTATATTTATTGATTTAAACAAAATTAGTGACTTGTCTATACATGATTAATGATTTACCTGAACACTTTGTGTTTTTTATATTGTATGAACGAAACACTACAAAAAAATTTCTCCGTTTTTTATATAGCACTATGGTACTCGTTGGAAAGATAATAAAACGCTCATTAATTTGGTGTAATTTTTTTCTTTAAAAAATCTCGTATATTAAAGATATTAACGTTTAAAAATTATGAGAGGAAAAATAAGGTTGAAAAATCTAATTTTGTTTTTAAATTATTTTTTTCCTAAAATATCTCAATGCCACATGGGATGACACATGGCACACTCAAGGAAGAGAATGCCTCTTTGAGTGTCATGTCATTAAAATAGCTTTGGTTTATTATATGTATAGATATCCTAAAGCCTAAACAAATCTACAACTCTAACATACTAATATTGTTACCTAACTTAAAACAACGTATAACTCTATTAACCTATTCGGCTCTGGTTGAAAATAAAAATTCATATTTACTGATTTAAACATAATTAGTGACTTGTCTATACATGATTAATGATTTACCTAAACACTTTTTATTTTTTTCCTGCATGAACAAAACCCCGCAAAAAAATTTATCCGTTTTTTATATAGCACTATGGTACTCGTTGGAAAGATAATAAAACGCTCGTTAATTTGGTGTAATTTTTTCCTTAAAAAAATCTCGTATATTAAAGATATTAACGTTTAAAAATTATGGGAGGAAACATAAGGGTGAAAAAATTCAATTTTGTTTTTAAATTATTTTTTCCTAAAATATCTCAATGCCACATGGGATGACATATGGCACACTCAAGAAAGAGAATGCCTCTTTGAGTGCCATGTCATTAAAATGGCTTTGGTTTATTATATGTATAGATAGATATATATATATATAGATATGTATATATATATAGGGGAATTATAAGTAAAAAACCTTAGTGAGTTAAAGAAACTTATGAAACCCAATGAATGGCCCTTGGTAGCCCACGTCACCTCTTTTGTTATAAGGTGTAAGGGCATTATTGACATTCAAGTTGTGTGCTCCTCTCTCTCCTCAGTCATCTCCTTACAAAGTTGTCTTCTCTTTTCACCATTTTTAATTATCATCTCTCTCATTCTCAACAAATACATGGATGAAACTATCTCCTCCTCCTCTCTTTCTCTCTCTCTCTCTCTTCCATTCTTTCACAAGCATCAATGATTTTCAAATGAGGTTGGTATTCAACATTAGATTCGGTGTTGGTGATGGTGGTGTACAAGGTATTCGGTGGTAGTGGTTAGTGTGGTGGTGACCTGAACCTACTCACCGTACAAAAAAACCCACCACCCAGATCTCGGCGACCACCATTCTCCTCCACCATCGTCACCGTATAACCTACACCGTACACCAAACTCCTATCACCAACCTTCATCATCGCCCTTCTACCCTTCAGATCTGTGACGAGGCTGAAGATTTTGAGGGGTTTAATGACTAGAGGAGATGAACAAGTCTGGTCACAGAGGCGGTGAACTAGTGATTCAATTCTGAGTTTGATAATGGCGGGTACACACCCTCTCTTTGCTTTAGATACTGTGACATTTTTTTAAGTGATCCAATTTTGAGGCAAAATTTCTAGAGTGTCCATTTTTTATTCAATAAATGTAGTAGTTTGTGAATTTTGTATATAAAGTAACAACATTTTGATGGTTAGTCATCTGGTTGGTTGTTTATAGTTATTGGGTTTTTATTTGATTCTTTTTATTATACACACAAAAGGGTCATAAGTTTTTATTTTATTATTGAATTTCAAGATGTGATTTTACTTCTTTATTATTTTTATATCCCTATATTTTTTAGTGGGGGTTAAAGATTAGCTATTTTCTCAATGTGAATAAGCTATTTTTTTTAATTATTACTATTATTGTTTGTTACAGATGGGTTGTTGATGAAGATAGAGAAGATCATGAGGTGTTTTTGTTACGATGAACATGTTTACAATATATGTTACAATGAGTTGGAGTTCCATTAATTGGTGGGTTTTGTCATCTTCAACTTTGGGGTTTATGGTTTCTTGTATGTGTTCTTTCTATTATCGCAGTAACAAAAGTTGTGACATACTAGAAATATAAGTTGTGATCGGGTCCTACTGTTTTTATGTAGTAACATTTTTGTAACTGTGTTTTAGTGAAAAAGTTGTAACATATTATAAAATATGATAAGTTGGTTCACTTTGTTTATTGACTTTTGTAATATTAATGTAATGGGTCCTGTTATTTTTATGTAACATATTTTGTAATTATGTTTTAGTGTAAAAGTCCTAATATATTATAATAATTATGATAAGTTTGTTCACTTTGTTTATTGACTTTTGTAACATTGTAAACATTATATGTTAAATAAAAAAATATTGTAAAATTTGTAACATATTTTGTAACTATGTTTTAGTGTAAAAGTCCTAACATATTATAATAAATAGGATAAGTTTGTTCAATTTGTTTATTGACTTTTGTAACATTGTATGTTAAATAAAAAAAACATTGTAAAATTTGTAACAAGCTAATCACATATGTAATTATTAATATTTGTAACATTGTAATATTCTAAAATTTGTAACGTATATAGTTAGCAAAAATAGAAAGGTTACAAAATGCTATTTTATGTAACACAAATGTAAATATGTTACTGAATCATAATGTAAATAAAAACAATTCAAGTTAAGTACGTAATGTACATTTAGTTATTTCAATTTTGCAAATAAAACTCATGGATCCAGAATTTAAATATTAAACTAATATAGCTTGAAATAATGGTATGATATGACATCTCTGAATGCATTTTGAAAAAAGGGAGGGATCAAATGGATGTTGTCAGATCTCTTATATCAAGACTAACTTTTGTAAGATAGTGTTTTACATAATTACCCTTTTTGTACTTTAGGAACAACATTTGTTTTTTTAATAAACATTAAAAAGTCAAATTTAACAACAGCCATTGATCATCAATAATGGATGGACAAGATCAAGTTTTCTAAGTTTTCTTAACTGGGGATGGTTTTCAATTTATCCTCCCCCTATATATATATAGATATATATATATATATATATATATATATATATATATATATAGATATAGATGAGATTTGTTTTTAAACATTTGACGGGATTTATACGAATATGGTACGAGGTGATACTTATTAAACCGAATTGGCAATTTATTTTTAAACATTTGACGGGATTTAGCCGAGACCGATTACCCGTATCAAAACCACATATATTAATATATTTTATAATTTAAAAAAAAAAAAAAAAAAACATATAACAAATAGCATGTTGAAATTATTAGGACTTTGTAATGTTAAAATTATTGAAAACAAAAGTGTAGCTGAAATATTTGATATTTCTAAGTCGAATTTGTAATGTTGGTTTAAAACTAGATTTTATTAATGATATAAAAAAAGTGCTTTTTTAATTACTTAAAATCATAAATACAGAGGTGTAAGAGCACCCACAATGCTTCAATGTTATAAAGGTATGAATTTGAGGATCGCCGTTGCGTTGAGGAGTGAAGTTCGACACACCTAGGTCCGGACTTGTGGACCTCCAAAGGAACTCAATGCAGGGCCCTCTACCACATACAAATATTAAATATATAATTTTAAATATTTTTTTAATGACGGTTATAGAAGGGTTAGTGTTGTTGGAAAAAAAAAATAGGGTTTTTTTAGTTAAATTTAATATCCTTTGCTAAGATGAGGTTTGCTGAAGTTTTTAGCATACAATTTTGTGGATGCAACAAAACTAGGATTAGTAAAATGGTTGTAAAAATCTTGTCTAGGTGTCGATCACTCAACGAGTAATCCGTGAGTACTCCCCGCCTAGGCCAAGTACTCGACAAGTTATGTCCGAGTATTCGTAACTCTCTAGTCAACTGCATGACACCGTCTAACGACTTTTAAAACATGAAGAAACTGTCATCCCGAAGATTGCTATCCTTCTACAAAATCGAGAAAAAATTCATAGCTATGAAAAGTTGTGATATTTGACCATTTACCCTTTATTTTCACATTTCATTGGAAAGTAAATAATAAATATCAGCACTCAAAAGACTTGATTCCCAAACACTTGAAAACTACTTTAAACTATTTATATTTAATGATGATATTTTAAATGTTTTATGTAGCCATGTTATAATATAATTATTATCTTGCCAATTGTATAATCTGAATTATTACCATGCTTTTGGTTAGGTACGACTACAATTATTCTCATTCTTTATAATCTGAATTATTATCAGCGTCGTCTTTAAGAATTCAGGTGTCTAGGTGGAGTCGCGAAAAAATATGCCCCTTGGCTTTAGGTCTGAACGAAATAAATAACGTAAACTATTTTCTGTATACGACGGTTAAAACGTCAATTGAGTACACTAGCCATTCTCTATCACACTTCTCTAAATTAGATAAAGTTCATGTACATATAGCCGTGGAAAATCATCTACCATCAAACCTTTCTTAAGTTCAAATAGAAATAGATGTACGGTCAAAATTCCTTAACATTTGTGTTCATTATTGAAGTATAATATTCTTTTTAATCTAACATCTTCATATATTTTTTTTTCATTATTGAAGTATAATTCTCTATCACACTTGAGGTCTTGAATTCAAGTCTCACAAAAAGCAAGAAATTTGCCTTTCAAAGAAAAAAATTCTCTATCACACCTCGATTCGGAAATATCGAAGGCACATTTTTTTAAAAAAAAAATCCTATTAGAATTATTTAATATTAACATTATGGTTAGGTTTTATTATTATTATTATTATTACTATTATTTGCATTTTTATTATTAATATTACTATTACTATTATTAATTCCAATTTTGACACAAGTATATAGATCAAATGCTAGGGTGTTAATACTCATGTTCGAATGGCTTTGATAAAAGCTGTAAGTGGAACCGGCCACTAACTGCGAATACGGGCAAAAACAAACCAAACCAGACGAGTTGAATTGGTCAGCAAGCAGGGGCGATGCTTAGTTGGGGCGGGAGGGGCGGCCGAACCCCCCGAATTTTCGCGCAAAAGTTCCGATTATATAGTATTCGTATAGAAAATTTTGGAAATATAGGGTTTTGACCCCCCGAAACTGGTTTTCGACCTCCCGTACTAGTGACTTCCGACCCCCCGAACCTTTGGGTCAAGCTTCGCCACTGTCAGCAAGGATCGGTCGGTTTTATTGTTTAATTGTTCAATTATGTGGTTTGACCGTTCAAGCCGTTTTTTTGGAACAATAGTTTACATATATGTATATAATGTCAGTTTTCAAAGTTTGATGAATAGTGTTTTTCTCACTGTTAGTCATGGTATTAGTAATTGTTGTTTTATTTTGCTTCAAATCTGTCTTTGTGGTCCGGTGCTTACCTTGGTTTGTTGTGATATCTTCTGCCCAGGTTCCAACCATGGTTTGTTGTGGTTATCTTGGTTTTTTTATTTTTTTTACTCCTTCTTTGGCTTATATCATGTGGGTTATTCCTAATTAGACCACTATAAGCTACTTCTCTAACATCTCTTTAATACATATCACGATAAAAGTATTTTGCAAAATTATATGTTAACATATAATGTCGCTGTCTTTTACAGGGGCGAAGTATTCAATGGGTCAGGGGTGGCCCTGACCCCCCCTGTTTTTTGGCGCAGTGGTAGAAATTTACGATTTTCGTAGGTAAATTGAGTCCGGGTTGAGGCCGGCCCCCGCCGATTTGCCACTACCGATCAGAAAAAATTAAGTCCGGCCCCTCCCGATTTTTGAAACTTCGCCACTGGTCTTCTATAGGGTTTCTCTCTCTATAGTATAATGTCAGTTTTTTCATGCCAAAGCAGTCAGCGGTGGTGGCGCCTTCACTTTCATTTGTACAAAATTCACGAACATGCGGTAAACGGTTTAGGTTTAATTTCTTTTGTTATTCTTTTCGTTAACTTGAGCTGAGCATTAGGTGTGACCTGATTCTGAGTCACACCAAAAATTCGCGCAACGCGCTAGCGACAAGGAATACCACTAGTTGCAAATATATAAAAAAAAGTTTCACGATTATAATAATACACACATATGTAACTACATATTTCATAATGAGAATGTATACATACATATATATATATATATATATATATATAAAAATAAATAAATTGCCAATTCGGTTTAATATACGACCAATTCCAAACCAGATAGAGACATAAAGCCGGCAAATCCATGTAAACCAAACCATGAACCTAATCGACTAGATCTCAAACCGGACACCTTTCTCTGGTTTGTAGATTCGGTAAGTTTCAACCATTTATAAACACCTTAATAACAAATACCGTAATTTCATATAACTTTGTTTTTATGCTCAAAATACATTTTGTCCTCTCTATACAACCTTACAATATGTAACTAATTAAAACATATTTACAACACAATTAAAACAAGAAAAATACATCAAACAACCAAAAAAAAAAAAAATATACAAACCCCTTTAAGATTTGGTCTTCTTTTTAACCTTCCCATTACAAAAAAACCCAAGCCCAAAAAAATTTATAGTCCCTTTAGAAATATTATAAGCAGGTGGAATGTTCAAAACAGGAATAATCCTTATCCCTCCTTTGCAACTCTTATTCGAATTTTGATAACTATAATACACAGGTGGAGGAGGTGCTTGATTCAAACTAGAACACCTTCTCAATAACATAGGATCCTTTGTCTTTTCCACCACCTTTTGGCCCGAATTTCGCTTTGGGTTCAAAGCTGACCCTGTCGAATTGCTTCGGGCCAAACTTTTAATAGATAACGATCTAAGTAAGCCTTTTGGACCCTTTGTGTTGTCACAATTGTAACTTGCACTTCTCCTGAATTGCCAGAATGATCTTAGTAATGATTTGTCTTGTTCTTGATCTTGATCTTGAATTAGCTCTTTGAGTAGTTTCTTTTGAGTATCCGAATTCGGGTTGTTAGATTTGGCTTTGGTATCTAGGATTTGGACAATTTGAGGTTTTTTGATTTGGGTAGGGAGGATTTTACCATTGGAAAATAGTTCATCGGCTGGAGTAAGATTTGAAGTGGTCCGAAAGTCGAAATCGAACGTTGGTGATAACAAGAGCTGGTCAGATCGGGTCGGGTCAAGTGAATCTGAATAGATTGAATCCGGGTCTTGGAGATCATGAGAGAATGAGATTCTGGGGCTTGTAGAGGTGGTGTACACATCAACAGCCATGAATGAGAGTTTTTTTGAATGTTAAACTTTTGGTGAGAAGAGAGAAGGCATAATTTATATAGGCATAATAATATGTGAATTTGATTTGTAGTCAATAGTGAGAGACTGGAACGAAACACTTTAATATTTGGAAAAGATTCTTTGTCGCATGTAGATTATTTGTAAAATCTAGATATATTTATATAGGGGTGGTTGGTTTTTGAAATTAGCTGAAAGGATACATTTTTAAGTTTTAACAATGACATTTAACTACTTAAGTGTTGATGTTCATAGTGCATTTTAATCATTTGAACATGTTATATCAATTATATGTTTGTCTTTCTGCCATATAAGCATATGAAAAGAAAACTCTTAAATTATAAAATGTACTTATACCAAGCGTGAAGCATCGCGATCTTATTGCGTGTTAGCAAGATTAAAGGATTTCAAGTTGACGGTTTGACATGTTGAATAGGTAAAGTTGAACATGACTCGTATATTTATTTGTGTCAAACGTGTTAATCCTAACCCAGACACACTTAAAAATCGTTTTGGGCTTTAGGTCAAATCGTTTAGTAATTATTTGCAAATATAAGTAATACATGGTGATGTAGTAATAATTTATTTATTTATTTGCGAATATGAGTAGCACTTGTGATTCCAGCTTAAATCAACATTTTTTAATTGGTATAATTTTAAATTTTTTTTCCTCGTCTTCTATGAACAATAAAGTTACATGCCATCTTTCAACTATTTTCTAACTTTTAACAGTTGACATAACAATAAAATTGCTTATTGACTAATGTCGTTTTTTTAAGTTTTGCTTTGTTTTTGTTTTTCTTTTCCAGTTTTCTTTCTTAACCTTTTTTTTTTAATTTACTCATATCGATTGATATTTATTTAAATACTATAATAAATAATTGGTTTCTTGACCCTACTATTCAATTACTTGTGTACAGAGGATGATGCAATGATTATTAGAGGAGACGTTTAATTTAATCAGGATTTCAAACTTTTTGTTGACGTTTGGTAAAAAAAATATATATATGTTAAAAAAATAAAGAAAGGATATATTTGTTACATTATTATAACTAGGTATTAGTTGCCCGCGCTTCGCCGCGGGTGCGGCTGTTGTGCGAAACGCGGCGGGAGCTCCTGTTGCGCTGAGTGTTTGGCGGACGTTAAAGATACCGCGTCGCTGTGGGAGCTCCTGTTGCATGGAGGGTTTCGTGGACATAAAAGATAATATTAAGTGACTGTTATTCTTGCGTGAGCTTCAAAAAAATACTTGCGACTAAAAGCTAAAATTTTGGCCAAAGTGCAATGCAAGTTTAAAAAAGTTGAGTGGTCAAAGTTTGAAATCCTAAAAGCAAAAAGTTTGGTGGTCAAAGTTTGAAATCCCAAAACCTAAAAGTTTGGTGGTCAAATTGGAAGAAAATAAAGTTAAACTAAAAGTTAGTGGCCAAAGTTTTAAATCCCAAAAGCTAAAAGTTTGTTCGTCTAAGTTTAGTGGTCAAATTAGAAGAAAATAAAGTTAACGTAAAAGTTAGTGGCCAATATATATATATAAGGTGATCAAATTGGAAGAAAATAAAGTTAAGCTAAAAGTTAGTGGCTAAAGTTTTAAATCCTAAAGGCTAAAAGTTTGTTGGTCTAAGTTTGGTGGTCAAATTAGAAGAAAATAAAGTTAACCTAAAAGTTAGTGACAGAATTAAAGTTAACGTTAAAGTTAGTGGCCAATATATATATTAAAACAAAGACACTGTTGAAGTGTCTTTGAATTAATATATATAGATAATTAGTAGTACGGAGAAACGAATAAATATTATGAAAATGAAGAGTGACAAGGAAAAACTAATTTCAGGGCCGTCTCCGAAAACGTCAAAAAAAATTTGGGCCTCAGGCGAAAAAGAATTTGGGCCTAAAAATTTGTAAAGAGGAATGAATTATAAAAAAAAAATTGAGTATAGTGCTAGAGCCAAGAATTGAACTTGGGGTCTCTACATTAAATTAATGTGGTTTTTCCAACTACACTAACAAGACTTTAATGTATAAAACACAAATATATATCCTAAATATAGAATTTAATATATACATACGCATATTTTATAAAAACGTTCGGGCCCATTTAAGAGTCGGGCCCGGAGCCGGTGACCACCCGGCACACCCTCCTGGCCGACCTTGACTAATTTCACCTTTTAAAGGGTTTTTGGGGATGGAGTCTCTCTCAATGCCACTTGGCCATCCGTTGTTTTCCACAAACGACCATTGTTAATTGTTCTGACCAGTGGCGGATCTAGGCCACAAAATCAGTAGTAACGTTTTTCAATTTTTTCATTTTAGTAGCAACGTTTTCCAAATTTCGTAAAAAAAACCAAATTTTCCACTACGCGCGCGAAGTTGAGCCGCAACGTCCGCAACCCCTCCCTTTATGGTATGTCCGCCCCTGGTCCTGACATCCTAGTCTATGAATGACAGTATTGCGGGGTTTGGGCCGTGTTTTGGCATTATATAGGCGATTGTTAGTAATGAATGCAGTAGGTATCTAATCTATACATCTAATAAAACAAAGTCCATTAGGACACTTGGCACTCCCACATTCATCCTCCAATTACATAACCAATCAAATAATGCCAAGTGTCTCATTGTGAGAATTTATAAAATTTTTCATTTAAAAAAAAAACAAGAAAATATATATAGCAATCAAAAAGACACGGACATAACAAACATCCTTGTATCGTCGCCTCCTTCATCAAACCCTAATCTGAGCGATCAAGGGCGATTCAACTCATCCTTCATCTCCAATCTAAGGTAATATCTATTTCAGTCTTATTTCATTGAATCCATCTTGATCTCTCCTTTTCTCTGTGTTTTTTTTCGTTTTTTTCTCATATCTTTGTCCATTGAAGGTTTTTTTTTTCCCTGTTTTAACTGTATTTGATTATTTATCTTTCGATTTGTGTGTTATGTTACGACAAAGAAAACCTTCGATAGCCCTTGATTAGGGTTCTTGATTGTTTGATTAGGGTTCTTTATTGTTTGATTACGGTTCTTGATTGTTTGATTAGGGTTCTTTAATGGATATGGATGGACTCGGATACTGTTTTTTTTTTTATTTGGCATTGATGATGTTAGGTCAAACTTAGGTTTTCACAAGATTAGATTCATGTTGTTTTGATGGAAGTTTGTATGAACATTGTGAATCTGACTCGATTGTATAAAGATTTCGATTTGGGGTTTTTCAATTTAAGTTTTGATGCAAGTTTGTATGAACATTGTGAATCTGACATTAATCTGTTTTTAAAAATTAAGAGGTTTTAAGATTTTTCAGATTTGTCATTTATGTATTCATCTAATGATGCAATTTTAGTTATATGAATTCATGTTTTTATTTGTTTTTACTGATAATACAGGTGGTTTAAAGGTCGTCTCAGAATGGTGTCCGGATTTTGGGTCAAATCAGAGGGCAAAGAACGTGTATGTATGGTAAGCGACCTTTGTTATGCGAAAAAAATCCGTTGGTTGTTAATATATGTTAATTGATCAGTGCACAGTCTTTGATATGTATCGTAAATCATTCAACAAATTTATTTGTTGGATTTCAGTTTATCGTCATAAATTTGCTCATCGGATGGAGAACACCAAACTGTAAATCCAATACATTATATTATAATCAACTGTTTTTGGTATTGATTTGTAGGCATTGCCTGGCGAATATAAAGAATGGATTACGAAGTATGGCTTCCCTACTGGCATGACCAGAATTCATACTTTAGATGAGAGATCATTTGAAGTCAAAGTGATGAATATAGCTGGGAAATGGTTTTTTTACAACGGCTGGAAGCATATGATAACCACCCTAAATTACCCAAGTGGTTGTAACTTTGTTTTTGAGTTCGAAGAAATGCTCAACTGTTTTAATATGTACACTTTTCATCAGGATGCCATAGCTGCACCAGGCAAGTATTTCTACTGCAAACTTGATGACCCACTCAGTGATGTGAATCGCCTGGTATGTTTTTTAACTGCTGTGTATTATCTTGACATAACGCATTAAATAAATTAATATGTAGTAATGTTTCAACATTGTTTTTCAACTTTCCAGCATATAAGTTGCTTCGTTCATCATGGTTTGTACAATCGAAACCCTCCAATGGAACCGATTATGGTTAGCTCATTTCCAGGTAATGTCATGTATATAATTATTTGTTAGATAATTATTTACCAATAAATGAGAGTTTTTTAAATACTTGCATGGTCATAATGATAACAGTTATTACATATTCATCTCTCTTGCAGGGCATGTTTTCCAGATACAGCTTGAATACGATGGTGATGAGATTTTCATTACCCAGGGATGGCCGTACATGAAACAGAGGTTTAAGATAACAAAAGATCATCTGATGGTCTTTGAAATTTACAACGAGGTTTGTTTGTCGATTCTAAATTTCAATAAATATCATTAATTTTGTTTGAAATTTACATCATTAATTTGTACACTTTTCATGTTTTTCATTGTAAAATTAATAGAAAACATTGGAGTTGTCCATCTTTGAGAAAAACAAGCTGACCCTGCCTCCCGAGTTGTGGGAGGACGTTGAACAGCCCGAGGATGATCACCATAATGATGAGGAAATAGTTGTTGTTTCTGATGATAATGGAGAAGAGGAATCAGATGGAGATGATATGGAAGCTGAGGATGATGAATCTGAATCGGATGAAGATCTTTCTGATATAGAAGATTGGGCCGTTCCAGTTGTGTTTGTGGTTGACAAGCATTTTGTAAGTCTTATATGTTAAAGCAATATATTATAATCATATTGATGCTAAATAAACCTTTTTTTAACAAATTTCATGTATGGTTATTGTTTTAGTGGATGAAGACACAATGGGCGAAGGCCAATGGCTTGAACAGGTCGCGGTCATTGACAATTAAGGATGGTGAGCAAAATAGCTGGGGTGTTTCTGTTGGTATTGAAGACAGGGGATCGAGTAAGCGTTACTACATCCGAGGTATGTCTGTGTTTGTTGCTGATAATGATTTGCAGGCTGGTGATCAGGTGCATTTCCGTTGGTTTGAAAAACGAGGTCTGTTCAAGCTCTTTAAAGTAGTTAGGGTTGATGGTAATTAGTTAGCTTACTGGTGGTAGTTTTTTGGATCTGAATCACATACTTTTGCTCCTAAGTCGTGGTGGTTTTTGGATCAATATAGTGGTTGTGGGTAACTCTTAACACGATGGTTATGGTGGTTTTTGGGATGATGATTAATGTTAGTGGTCACATACATTGATTTGTTTTTTGTGTTGATATGTCTTTTGAAAAATATATTTGTGATATGGTTTGTGTTTTCGACATATGATCTTCTATGGTTTAATAGGTGTTAGCAATGATTTGGGAAATATGTTTTTTTTAGAATTAGGTAAATATGCTTAATATGATGTGATTGCTATAATGAGAATTAAAATTTAGACAACTTTAGATTTTAACTGTTGACTTTGTTAATATTGTTGATTAAAACTTAAATTTGGTAAATTAAATTACATTAACATTAAACATTCTGATTATTAACAAACTTAAATTTCGTAAGTTTGACTTTTTATTTGAAAATTTTCCAAATTTTTATATCTTCCATTTTAAAAGAAATATAGATGTTTTTTAATATTTTAAAGTCAAAAGTAATTAATAATTTTCAAATTCAAACCGTTTTATGTTGAGAAACAAGATTTTTGGAAAGACAATCAATTAACGATGTGTAATTGATTACTTTTTATGGTTTCAATCAAGCTATAATTTATCTTTTTGACATCCTAATTTATGGCGTTGACTTTTTTCTGTTAAAATAGTGTTGCTGTGTAACTGTTACCACCTTGGTATGGTTGTTTTTGGGAATGTGATTAACTGTTAGTGGTTACATACATTGGTGTGTTTTTTGTGTTGATATGTCGTTTAAGAAATACATTTGTGATATTCTTTTTTTTTTAATACATATGAATGCTTATTAACAAAGTCAACTGTTTTATTTGAAAATGTTAAATTTTTCGAATACCATTTTAAAAATAAAAGAAAACGTTTTTTTAATATTTTAAACTCAAAAGTAATTAATAATTTACAAATTAAAAACGTTTTAATTTGACAAACAAGATTTTTGGAAAGACAAAAAATTAAGGATATCTAATTGATTACTTTTTATACTTATTATATAAATCACGCGCTAATTTAGTATTTTCATATCCTAATATTAGTCGTTGACTTTTTTACAATAAGATTTAAGAAACAACATTTATTTTCATAATTTCGGAAACTTTGACCACTTAAGTTGATTGAAAATGTATTATGGAAACCTTTAAACTTAATCAATTAGATTGTCATTTCATATTTTGTTTCTATTTATATAATCTATACTAAAAATACAACATTTCTTCCTTATTTATGATAGCTATACGAAATTATATATAGATGTACAATTCAATCCATTATAATTCAATCTTTTTCTTCTACATTTCGCAGGTAGCATATACTACTTTAGCTTCTTACATTGTTTATTTATATATCACAAGAGTACTAACATTTTTTAGTTCGCGGTTATTTGTGATAAATATTACACACGTGCAGGCAGATGGATCCAAATAATGTAACATTTTTGAATGACATAACATGGCGGCTGAGTCAGTACACAATCAAAGTTAAGGTACTTAGACTTTGGAAGAGAGCAAATCGAAAGATACCAGGTGAAACTCTTGCCATTGATATGGTTGTTATGGATGAACAGGTTAGATTTGATATCATCATTTCCTTTGTCACATATATGTTACACGACTGCATTTAATATTTTTTCTGGTCAAACTATGTTTTCTAATTACATATTTTCACGCAGGGTTCTAAAATGCAAGCGATTGTGTGGAATAGATACATGAAGAAGCATGAAAAATTTCTACGTGAAAATGAAGCATATTATATCTATAGACCACAACTAGCGGATAACAAATCTGTTAAACACTTTTCTAAAAATGACATATTATCGTTTACTTTTGAAACAAATCTTACAAAGTGTAACAGATTTGATGGTAGCCAATATGGTTTTAATTTCTCTTCTTTTGAGTCTATTAAGTCTGGTAACCTTTCTCAGGAACAAAGGATTGGTAGTTTTCGAAACCTTAATCTTTTATATATATTTATTCTTTTAATTTATCTTCTTATATATTAGTTGAAATAACATTTTAAATATTTTAGATTTCATTGGGTTTGTTGAAGAATGGAGTCCACCCGAGCCTCTCGAAACAAAAGCTGGATTGAAAATGAAAATGAACCTTATCTTGATTGATCTAGAGTATGTGTTTCATTTTTTCTATTCATAATTTATTATCTCATAATCTTTGATGTTATATTCATGTGTCATTTGTACTATCAATACTTAGGAAGAAATGTTTGAAATTTATGCATGATCTAATAAAAAATGTATTGTATGTAGTGGGGTAAAAATGTCATGTTCTTTGTGGGATGAATATAGTGAGCGTATGTTTGAGTACATCAAGCAGAATGAAGCTGAAGTCCATGTTGTTCTTATTGTTCAATTTGGTAGCTTTACCAATTATAAAGGTTTGTCATTTCTTGCAATTTGTATTACATTTGACATTTTTATTACTTTTTTTAAAAAAATAACGCTTGCTTTTTTTTTTTTTTAAAGGTAATATAAGTTTGCAAAATGGGTTCAATATAACTCGCCTGTTTATCAACGAAGATATTGACGATATTCGTGCTTTTAAAAAAAGGTGATATGTTTAAATTATCCTGTAATTATTTACATATATCTAAATATTTGAGTTATTATATATATGTTATATTAATTATTTTAAATTTACAGTTATATTGAAAAGTTTTTTTCTACGGAATCATCTTCTGTACAACAATCTCTTGAATCGTCTGGTAGTATGAATATTAATGATGAATTCTTGAATAAAACCCCTTTCAGCACTATTCGTGATCTTCCTTTGATAACAGAGGTAAGACTCAATTGATTTATCATATCATTATATACAAGTTTTATTTAAAATTCATTTTTTAACCGATTCCTGTTTCTTTTGTAGGTTAACAAACAGGTCATTGTTCTTGGAACCATTAAGGGTGTCGATGATAAAGATGAGTGGTATTATTTGGGATGTGAGCACTGTAATCACAAGGTGGAGCCGACCTTAAGTTTACCTGATGATAATGAAGAAACAGATGTTACTTCGTTTAAACAGGTGTTAGTTTGCCCCAATAGAGAATGTCCAAAGCACATCGTCTCTGCTGATCCAGTGTATGCTTTATCTTAAATATGTACATCTTAAAGTAAAACACTATTAAATTTGTTTAATAATATTTTGTAATTTGTAAATGTAGGTTTAGAGTACCTTTAAGGGTTCAGGATTTTACTGGTATTACATCCCTTACTTTGTTTGATCGTGAAGCAAAGAAATTGCTGGGAATGTCAGCAATGCAACTTTTAGAAAAATCTAAGCAGGTAAGTTGTTTATATTCAGTCCAAAACAAGTTACTTATTTACTTTATATTATGTATGTCATTTGTTATTAAGGTTTCTGGTGAAGAAAAAACAACTCCAACTGAGTTTCATGCTCTTGAAGACAAAAAGTTTGCGTTCAAAATTAAAGTGGGTCAATTCAATATTGACAAGCACCTAGACGGATATAGTATACGCAAGTTTACGAATGAGTCATCGATACTTTCTTCACTAGAACAAAAGTTCTCCGATATTCAGGTTTTTATTCCCGTCCTATATTCCTTTATAAGTTGATTTTATAAAAATTTCTTATTGTTTTACTATATAATCTGACACATACAAATCCTTTAATGTTTTTAGGTGGATCAACCTGGATTTGAAAGCTTGGATGGAGTTGAATCGTCTACACAAAATGCAGTCTCTCTTAAGGTTCTTTTCACCTCTTAAATCACTCCCGCAATTAAATTTAAATTGCTATTATCATCAAACTTTTTACCTTTCATTTACTTTTGTAGGATTCTGTTGGAGATAACAACACTCCAGAATCATCTTGCAGAGTTAGTTTGGTCCATGACGAGCAGGAAGTGAAGCGTAGCCTTGACAAAGTTTACGGTCTAGAAGATGATGCAAGTGAGTCTACTACCAAAGTGCGTAAGGGTGATAAGAAAGTTTGCACGGACAAATCAGTTGAGATCCCCCTGTTGATCCCAAAGCTTGAAAAATAAGAACATTTATCCGTTTGTTTACTATTTTTTTGGGGATATTTTCTGGATGTTTGTTTATGGTTTGAGACAATTTGTTTTTTTATTATGGTTTGTTTGATGTTTGCTACTATTTTTCATTTGAATTAATTGTTGGTTTGAACATTTATGTTTTTTTCCTTACCTTTGGCAAATAATTGTTGCGTTGTTGAATAAATTTTAATTATTTATACGTTATATTCAATTGTCTATAAGAATCATAACATTATTTATAAGTCCACCTATATATAATTCACATTTTTTAGCATATTTATATTATTTACAAACAATTTATCAAACATAAAGTTCTAATACATTCAATAACATTATTCAACAAAATATGACTAAAATTTAATTATATTCCGTTTATACATTTTTTTTAAATAAATGTTTTTAAGTTACTTTAATATAAAATTCTAAGTACTATAACGAAAGATTATGTTAAAATTACAAAGTGGCTATAGTACAATTAACTTAAACAAGTGTATTGTAATTACATACTTAATAAAAAAAAACATAAAAAAATAAATATAATTAAGTTGAATTTTTCGTCTACTTTAAAATTCAAATAGTATTTCTTTAATAATGGTAAGTATTTAAGCGTATTAATGAACATTTTTAATTAAAAATTCTTTGTAATTAGACACTTACTAAAAATAAAAAACGTTACATCTCCATAAATTCAAATTTTCGAAAAATTTGAATTGTAATTACACCAAAAAATTCAAATCCTGAAATTTCTTTAATCATGGTAAGTAATTAAGCATATTAAATAAGTTTTTTGACTAGAAATTTAATTTTTAAAAATCTATAAAACCCTACTACTCTAAATCAAAACAACACGTTTCATATAAAGGAATCCATTCAGTCTTACAAACAAATCAGAAGACTCAAATATTCAAGAGTTCATCTTTGCTTTTTTCTGTTTTCTCTACTTTCTATCAAACAAGTTGAAGGTATGTAATTCTTTTATTTCAATATTACATATTTTCGCATAACATGATTATCTACATGTTTTTTCTCTACTGTTCCATCAAAGAAGTTGAAGGTATGTAATTCTTTAATTTCAATATTACATATTTTCGCATAACATGATTATCTACATGTTTTGTTTAGTTCGCATAACTTGATTATTTGTAGTTTATGTTAATTTATAATATATTGTTAGTTAAGTATTATGTATCGTTGAATGTTTACATATATATAAACTTATCATCCATAATTTTAAGTTTGTTTATATTTTGTTAAACTCTTATGATGCATTTTATGTAGAATTGCCTCCTTTTAGTTGAAATGGGACGTAAAAGACTATTTAACAGTTCGAATGGAAATTTTTTTGGCATAAATATACAATGTATTTCTATTTGTATTATTTTTGATTTGTCATCTAATTTTTCGATTTTTTATAAGGTGATGACAAACGAACGCCATTATCTAATATCTCAAACGGTACACTTATTTCGTAGTTATATATGTCTTTATTTATATTAGCGTTTAGTTATGTAACTAATACATAATTCTTCACAGTTATCTCCCATGAAGAAAAAGTTAAGCACGCGGCCGAGTGTCGTAAATATAGAAAATTATAACTGGATGCAAAGAGATGCAAGGTGAACAATCATAATAATGGAATTCAAAATGTTCCGCCAACTACAATATTTAATCGTTACTCCGTTGAACGTTCCAACCATTATATTCAGCAAAGCTCATCTTTCCAAAGTACATTGAATGTTTCTACATCCGGTAAACCAACGAATAACACTTTTTATTTTTAAGTCTTTCTATACAGTCTGAACTTCCATTCCACATTTATAATTTAAGTCAATTTTATTTGTTCGTCTATTTTTATATGACAATTGCAACAAAATCCTTTGTTTACTTTATCAAATGGTTTTTTTATTTATTTAAACTACATCTTTTACTGTATAAGAATATCCTAATTTCTTATTGACTGCATTATAAAAACTAATAGTATTTCATACGTTGTTTCTACGCTTGAAGTCAATAAAAATATTGCAACGGAGTGTCCAAAATCCAGAAAACTACAAATGGATGCTAAGAGACTCAATGCTAATCAATGTCAAAATTCAAACTCATCAACATCCAGAAGTACTTTAGTTTCAATCAATATGTCATCCTTTAGATCAACCTTCAACAACCCATTTAACGCATCCTTTTCTGGTAATAAATTTGTATGACATTTAAATATTCGATAGCTTTACTTTTTAAATTGATGACAAATTTTTTACTCTAACACTGTCTCTTTGTTATTTCATTATGTATTATCAGGTTCTACACAAAGAACTCCTTTGTCCAATATTACAAACGGTATCATAATTCTATGTTATACAACCTTTTTTTTTTATATTAGTCCTTTATTTTAACACTAAACGTTCATTGAATATACAAACTGATATTATTTTTATCCATAGTTTCCGTGCCTGAAGTCCAAAGACACAAATCTGCAGAGTTACGAAACGTTAGAAAAGCACAACTTGATTCAAAAAGACGTAAAGTTGGTTCTGTTTCTAGACCTCGAAAACAACCCACTGTTGCACATGAGTGTTCAAATGATGACACGCTTAGAACTCCTACTTATCCAACCCCATCTGGTGCAATTTGCTTTGTGTCGATTAATGTAATAAATTTCTGAATCTTATTAATACTAACTTTGAACTGTTATGATTAATTACAGGTGGACTTACTGATGTTAATACGGTCTCACTTGCATCATCTTCTACTCAAAGAGAACCGATTAATACATCAAGGAATAATCGACGTTGCATCTCACCTGTCCGAATGGTTAGTTTGTCTGACGAAGAAAATGTGGAACCTCAAACAATTGAAGGCTTGCAATTTAAGGGTGTCTCTAAAGGTAAATATTAAATTTACAAAACATTTAAAAGCTTTTTTTTTCTTTTATAAGTTAATGTTATTTTATTTATTCTGTTTGCAAGATTATCTGGATCATGGTGATCAAACGGTTGTATGTAAAATGTGTAATGCAAAATTGTGGAGGTCAGAAGCTATTAGAAGCGTAAATGTTGGTGGAAGAACAAGCTATATGCTATGTTGTGGTTATGGAAAGGTACAACTTCCAGATTTCAAAGAGAGCAATTTAGATTATCAGAACCTTTTCAAGAACATAGAATTAAAGAGCAAATATTTCTTAAAGCACATTCGCCGCTTCAATTCTATGTTTTGTTTTACTTCAATGGGAGGGAAGGTTGATTCAAATATCAATAGTGGAAACGCTCCCTTCATATACAGAATAAGTGGTGAGAATTATCACACGATGGGTGGTCTTCTTCCTTATGATGGTTCGAAACCGAAGTTTTCGCAGTTATATATATATATGACACTGAAAATGAAGTTTCAAACCGAAAAAACATTTATAGGTAATATTCTAAAAATTTTATTCTACTTTTTTTTAGCCCTGTATATAAATTTTAATTTATTAAAAATTATTTTTACATTCATTTCAGTAAGGAAAAGGAAAAGTGTAAGGATATTTCTGACCTCCTTGACATCGAAATCATTCAGTACCTAAAGTCGATGTTAGACTCAAATAATCAGCTTGTGAAAAGTTATAGGAGTGTACGTGATCGATTTCATGAAAATCCTGAAGTTACCCTTAAGTTGCGTCTTATTGGTAGGAGAACTAAAGATGGCCGAACATACAACCTACCAACTTCGTCAGAAATCGCTGCTCTTATTTTTTCAGACAATGATGAGCAGCTTGACAATAGAGATATTGTCGTAGAATCAAGATCAGAGGGACTTCAGCGTATATCTGAACTTCATCCGTCGTATCTAGCCCTGCAGTATCCATTGCTTATTCCGTTTGGAGAAGATTGTTATAGGGTTGATATACCACATAGGGAAGAGAGGAAATCTAAAAAGAAGGTAGATTCAAAGTGTTCAATGAGAGAGTATTTTGCATATCATATTCAGGACAGAGTTGGTAAGTTCTCATTGATTTTGAATGCAAGGCGGCTTCTTCAACAGGTTTTGGTTGACGTTTATACAATGATTGAGAGTGAGCGCTTATTTTATGTCCGTTTCCAGCAAAGTAAACTTAGGTGTGAAACTTATACTAATCTTCAAACGTTGAACCAAAATGGACCTACTGACTTGGCAAAAGTAGGGACACCTGTGATTTTACCCTCTTCTTTTACTGGTGGTGCACGCTACATGAGGGAAAATTATCTTGATGCAATGGCTATTTGTAAAAGGCATGGATACCCTGATTTTTTTATTACAATCACATGCAATCCAAAATGGCCTGAAATTAGACGGTTTCTTAAAGACAAGAAGACAAATCCAGAAGACAGGCCAGATATTTTAGCTAGACTATTCAAAGTTAAGCTAGACTCAATCATGAAAGATTTACGTGAAAAAGCACTATTGGGCAAAACTTCAGCAGGTAAAATTCATTACGAAAAAAAAAACTTCCAATATATATTCATATATTAGCATCTTTATTCACTTATACTAATACAATTTTTATTTGTTGTTTCTAAATAGTAACGTGTTTTATTAACTAACTTTCTAACTATATTGTTTTACTTTATGTTTCAGCGGTCTATACTATAGAGTTCCAAAAACGTGGACTGCCCCATGCTCATATCTGTTTGTTTCTTAAAGAAGCCAGTAAGCTACCCACAATTGAACACGTTGATCGTTTTGTTTCGGCTGAAATCCCTGATAAGAATCTTGATCCGGAGTTGTTTAGTCTTGTGAGTGACTTTATGATGCATGGACCATGTGGACGTGAATATCCGAACTGTCCGTGCATGCTTGACGGTAAGTGCTCCAAGAAATTTCCAAAGAAGTTTTCTTCTGCTTCAACGTTAGATTCAAATGGATATCCGGTTTATAGAAGAAGAGAGTCAGGGATATTTGTTGAAAAAGGAACTGCTACGTTAGACAACAGACATGTGGTCCCTTATAATGCAAAACTTTTAAGGCGTTACCAAGCTCATATCAATGTTGAATGGTGTAACCAGGCTGCTTCAATTAAGTATTTATTTAAATACATTAATAAAGGACCTGATATGGCTAAAGTTGCTTTTGTAGAAGATAATGGAGAAGGTGAAGAAGTGATGCAAAAAGATGAAATCAAAAAACATTTTGATTGTAGGTTCCTTTCAGCATGTGAAGCTTCGTGGAGAATATTTAAAAATGAAGTGCATTATAGATACCCTCCAGTTATAAGGCTTCCATTTCATCTGCCCGGTGAGCAAAGTGTTGTATATGGTCCAAAAGAAAATATTCAAAATGTGCTCGACAAACCAACTGTGGCTGCAACAATGTTTCTAAAATGGATGGAACTGAACCAAAACGAAGCTGTGGTACGTGAACTAAGTTACATTGAAATCCCAAGTAAATTTGTCTGGAAAGATGAAGAAAAAAAAATGGGACTTTCGAAAGATGGGTAAGGCAATTGGTCGTGTTCACATGGTTAATCCATCTATGGGCGAGGCGTATTTTTTGAGAGTTCTTCTAAATAAAGTAAAAGGCCCTAGATCATTTGAGGAGATAAGAACGGTCAATGGAGAAATCTTACCAAAATTTCGTGATGCATGTTATGCTCTTGGCCTCTTAGACGATGACAAAGAATATGTAGAAGCTATTGAAGAGGCTCATTATACAGGTTCTGGATATTCTCTTCGTAATTTGTTTGCGATGATGTTGCTGTCTAATACCTTATCTAGGCCTGAGCATGTTTGGGAAAAATCATGGAAGTATCTGTCAGATGGTATTATGCGTAGACACGAAGACATATTCCAAATTGAAGGTAACAAATTTTAATTTCGAAATTTAATGAATTTATTTTTTTTAATGTCCCTTTTCTTTTAAATTGAATGTTCCAAACTTTTTCGTTTTTAGGTTTGTCTCTTCCTGATGAACAAATAAAGAACCTTACGTTGCTTGAAATTGAGAAACAGTTGCTTCGGAATAACTCAAGCCTGCGTAGGTTTCCTTCTATGCCTTATCCGGATAATGATTCGATATCATCTGCAAATAACCGTTTGATTCTTGATGAGCTGAATTATCAAGTAAGTACGTTGGCTGAGGAATTTCATACCCATTCACGTTCTTTAACTGATGAGCAACGTTCAATTTTTGATCAAATCATTCATGCGGTTGATGGTAACAAAGGTGGGCTATTCTTTGTTTATGGTTTTGGAGGAACTGGTAAAACCTTTTTATGGAAAACGTTGTCTGCTGCCATAAGATCTAAAGGACAAATTGTTTTGAACGTTGCATCCAGTGGTATTGCTTCTCTGCTGTTATCTGGTGGAAGGACAGCGCATTCTAGGTTTCGTATACCTTTGAATGTTACTGAACAATCATTGTGCGGTATAAAGCCCAATAGTGATATTGCTGATTTATTGAAGCAAACTAAGTTAATTATTTGGGATGAAGCTCCAATGATTCACAAGCATGCTTTTGAGGCACTTGATCGTACAATGAAAGACGTCCTGCAGTCAAATTCTTCACCTAATTCTGATTTGCCTTTTGGTGGTAAGGTTATGGTTTTGGGTGGTGATTTTAGACAGATCCTTCCGGTTGTTCCAAATGGTAGTAGAAGAGATATTTTAAATGCATCAATAACTTCTTCTCCTATTTGGAATAGTTGCAAAGTCCTCACTTTAACAAAAAACATGAGGTTAACTTTGGGTAACAACACGTCTGAATCCGATGAAACAAAGGCATTTGCAAACTGGCTTCTTGAATTAGGTGAGGGTAAAGTTGGTGAGTCAATTCATGATGATGAGTTTGATGTGGACATTCCAGATGATCTTCTTATTAAGGGTACATCAGATCCGATTTCTAGATTAATTGACTTCGTCTACCCTTCACTTATCCAACTTTGCAAAGATAAAGATTACTTTGGAGAACGAGCAATACTTGCACCTACAAATAAAGTCGTACATGATATAAATGAAAGGCTTCTTGCATTGTTTCCTGGAGATGAAGTCGAGTATCTGAGCTCTGATAGTATATGTCAGATTGAGAATGGTAATAACCGTTCACAGGAAGACTTATACTCTCCTGATGTCCTTAATGGTTTAAAAATTTCTGGGTTACCTAACCATCGTTTAGCACTTAAAGTTGGTGTACCCGTCATGTTGTTGCGAAACATAGATCAACAAAATGGTTTGTGCAATGGAACGAGATTACGAATCACCAGACTTGCAAAGCGTGTTATTGAAGCCGAGATCATATCAGGTGGAAACATTGGTACCAAAACTCTTATTCCAAGAATAAATTTGATACCATCTGATATCAAGATTCCAGTAAAGTTCCAAAGGCGTCAATTCCCAATAAGCGTATGTTTTGCAATAACCATCAATAAAAACCAAGGACAGTCTTTATCAAAGGTTGGATTGTATTTAAGAAACCCTGTATTCTCACACGGCCAGCTTTATGTCGCATTATCAAGAGTTAAAAGCAGGGCAGGCGTGAAGTTACTTATACTGGATGCTGGTGGGAAAGTGATGACTAAAACAAAAAATGTTGTTTATAAGGAAATTTTCAGCGATATTTGAATAAATGTGTATTCGTTGCTTTTAAATTTTAATAAAATGTTTCTACTTTATTTTTCTTATACGTTATACTACTCCAAATAATCGTACGTTGGTAAACTGCGTGTCAACGCGAGCAAATATCTAGTTACTCATTAACCGTGAGGTTCCCCATTTCTCCATGAATATCGAGATATCATTCTATGGAAATTTAAATTATTATTTATTTTGTTTATCAATATTATATAATATATTTAGATATTCAATTTTAATACAGGTAACAAATATAGTATCAGTTTTTGGTTAATCGAGTAAGGATCATCCAACACCTTAGTATATACTTAGACAAATAAAAACTTTAAAAACTATATAATCAATCTTATATTCGGTGTAATCTCGTAATATCCGTCCTAATAGCTGGCTATAAAAAAAATCTGTAAACAAGAAGTACGAGACAAATATATTCGTTATAAAAATCTAACTTCTTTTATGACCAATAATGTAGTACTATATATAAAAATAAAGATAGATTACGGTGGTTCAGTTCGATTATTTATATTACGGTGGTTTAGTTCGATTATTTATATTATGTTGGTTTAGTTTGATTATTTGTACAAATATTATCATAAAGTCAGATAATACAAAGCTATTAGAGATTTACTAGTTTCTTAACAAGTTCTATTTTTTTTTTTTTATTTATAAGTTCATTTTTCATTAAAACAAAATACGAAAGTTACATTACAATAGAAGGTAGACGGGCAACAAGCTACGCCACCACCCCCTTTTTTTTATTTATTATTATAGTTTATAGTTTGGTTATTTGAAATTTCTATTCACACCTAAATATATAGGTACTCTGTTAATATATATATATATGGTCGTTAAAAATGTAGTAACTAGATAAGATAGAATTATACTTTTTAAACTTTAATGTTGCAAATATGAGTTTTAAAATAAAAACAATTCATCTCCAAACAAATTACAGTTTCAAAACATAAAATATTGATGGCTAATCCAGAACCAAGAGTTTTATAAGTTACACCTTTTGTCTTCTTTTTTAGTTTTTCTCATTTGTTTTATTTCTCGGTCCCATTATCTATTTTTTATTATATTTAGATAACCACTCTTTTCTTTGTCTTAAAACGTAAAACAAAAATATTAATACGTTAAATTAAAAAAGAAATACAACTAAACATACCTACTTTTAGGTTTGTCAAAAAATAAGGGAAGGTGATATTGATAGGGGAATGGGGCCACCGAAAGGCTATGAAATCAAGTAATTTACATGGTAATGTTTAAAAGCTTTTGCTTTATTGAAAGTGAAAATATTGAACATCTGATAAATTCATAAATCACATTTAGATAAGCGAGACTTTTGTTATATATACCGCTATTGCATTACATCACACGCGTTGCGACGCGCTAAATTATATATAAAAAAAAATTTATTACCTTCAAGTCGCTTTGCGCAAACCTACCCTTGGCATTTCATTAAGTTCAAGTGGGACATGTGTACAAATAAAACGACAACAAAAATCAATTGTTGAGTAGTAAAAGATATCAATAAAGATAAACAAACCCGCAACTATAACACAACACAACAACATTTCAAAAGAAAACTGCATTCTTATTAACTAAAATGAAATGGTATGCAAAACTTCATGATGGCATCGTTTAGTAATAGACCAACACCACCGTCATAAATTCTTAAATCCATATGCATATTTTGCCCAACTAAGTATGCATAAACATCAAACACTAAACCTAGCTATAATGTCAAGGCAAAAGAAAAGGGCCCAAGTGTTCTACCCAACATGTTGTATACACTAAAGACATACTTTTGGATACCCGACCCACAAATAACTAAAACAAACTATAGCCAAAACAAGGTTCAGTAATCACAATCAGGTGAAAGATTTTGGATTCATAATCTGCCCACACTTGTCTAAAGTTTGCCAAATATATCAAAATGTGCAAGAGCTAACAGGGCGAATAATTAGCAACATTAATAGTAGAAACTTGATATTTAAATTGCCTTCTACCGAATAGAATAACGCCTTGCATCCAACAAGGCACACATGCACAAATTCTGGCTAAACTCGAGCCGGATCCTGCAAAAAAAAAAAAGTCTAAACAGGTATAAAACAGCTAAAACTAGTCTGAAACATCTAAAAATGGACTGCAACTAGCTTAAAAATGTCTAAAACCCCTAAAAACAGTGTATTTATATATGTGCCTTGCTTGAAACGGCTCTCGCTTTTTAGAGTGACAGGCTCACCCTTTGCACCTTCAGTGTGCTTAGCGCCTTTGAGGCTTAACTACCTAGCTTTAAGCACGCGCGCGCACACACACACATATTGAAGGAAAAGCTAACATCCAAATACTTTTCAACCCTATCAAGTAATTCATTAGGGACATGCTTAAACAAGTTTGTCTCTTTTGTATAAAACTTTTCTATCCATAACTCAATGGTTGTCTTGTTCTGCTTGCCCTTTGTTGGTTCACCAAGAAGGGTTCTCAGATACTCTTCAGAAAAAACTTTACTAACTAAAACAAATTATTATATTAAATTAACAAATATTCTGAAGAAAATAACAACAATGAGAATAAGAAAATAAACATTATGTGATACCTTTGATGTCTCTTGAATTCTATGAAGAGCAGAACCTACACAGGTATAACTATATATTGTGTTTCTCTATGAAAATCAACAATAAATCACCCTAAAAAGTTATGCATCAACTATAAGTACAAAAATATCAGTATTACTGTGATAATCTAAATCTTTGAAAAAATATAAGTTGTGCTATCTGTATAAATCGACTTTTGGTGACTTTTGAGCCATTTGAGATAATATACAACGACCCTAGTATAAGCAAACATGGAAAAAAAATGCCACCTATGTGTATTTGTTACTGCGAATCTAGTGCGATGCAGTGATGATCACAATTTCCCTCATGGTTTATGTTTACCAAGCTATACAACCTGTAATATTTATCTTAACTAATTTCAAAGTTAAGTAATGTAATAAAACATTCAGTCGTATTAAAAGTGATATCCTTCGCAATTGACTTAATGAGTTCTTTGTTATTAAGACTTTTAAAAGTATGTTACCTTAGTGGAATGATGTAAACATGTGCATGTAAACCCAAATTAGCAACATAGTTCCTATGTTGGCCCTTAAATTTACATGCTAAAAAACTGATATCAACTCACCTCCTCATGCTTATACACAATCTTTGTTAACCCACCGGATTTCAATTTTGGGTTTTCAAGTTCACGTGCATATGAATGAAAATTAGCCTAAATCTTGAACAAACTGAAATTGATATTTATTAGCGAACCAGTGAAACGTGCTTGATACTTTTAATTGAATTAAGAATATAAAGAACACGAATAATGAATATGTGAAGGCTAGTTATTATGTATACTTCATGTTTAATAATTAATATGAAATATTAAAGAATGTGGGTACAAGTGGGTTTTGCAAGAGGATGGTAAAAAGAGAAATAATTTCATGACATTTTGGGTTAACGTATGCTCTTTCCAAAAGGCGTGAATGTAAATAAAAAACATCCCCCGGATAAGCCTCGCGCCTAGGTGGTCTTCGTAATTGAAGAGACATTTGGCGATAAGCTTAGGCTTGTTTAGAGAGATCATCATAAAGGATTAAAGTGTGTCGTTCACAGTACATAAAATATGCAGCCAGAGCTGCTCCTGTATAAGGAGCGAGGTATTGTAATGTAGCAAGGGAATCCGCCGTTTCAGGAGTCCGCTTATCTCCAACTCGTGAACTTAGCCGATACAAAGCTATATTGTGACACCCGGCACGTTTAGGTTAACATTTTATAAAACACATAAGTCTACCTTAGCGAAAAACGTTTTCAAACATACTTAACTAGGTCATTTGAGTCGTTATGATGGTTCCGGGAATCATCGGGAGTCGTTACAGTGATCCACGGGATCATTGGGAGTCGGTCCATAACCATGCGAACACGGATTGGTGATTTGTAGAATCGTCGGGTTTAACGCACACACGTAAATCTCGAGTCCCGGGAATTGGTGAACGGATGAAAAACGTGTTCGTTATCATGCATTATGAGCTTACAATCATTATATGACTTGTCGGTATGTGAATACGTGTTTACATGTGTTAAAATAGTGATTACGTGTAATTGCATGACATTATAGGTGATTACGCTTAATTGCATGACATTATGGGTGATCACGCGTAATTGCATGACATTATGGGTGATTATGCGTAATTGCATGACATTATAGGTGATTACGCGTAATTGCATGCTGATGAGGGCGATTAGGCCCTAATTGCATGCTGATGGGGGCGATTAGGCCCTTTACAACAGGTGATTACACTCCTAATCGCCTGTTGTTGTACCCTAATCGCCTGCACTGTATCTGACGACTAGAAACGCCTATAAATACCACCCTTGACTTGTAAAACATCATTTGTGCAACCCTAGACGTCCCATAACCTCTCCCAACCCATACACACCCCCTGGAACACGATTCTACCCAAGAAATCACCTTTTCAAGCCTTACATCTCATAATCTTGCAATTTCAAGGTGTGTTCTTCATCCCAAACCTTTGTAATGTTATTGTTTTACTCCCTAAAGGTCCAGGCCTGATTTCTAAACATTTGTGTCTTTGAAAACTTATTAAAAACGGTTTCTAAACAAACCCAAACCTTTATGCTTGTTATATGTGGTGTATTCATGCAAAGATAGGATTTTTATTGATAAAACATGATTGTTCTTGTGTGTTTGAAATGTTTCTGACTTAAATGAGTTATTATGATGTTAATCTATGAGTTTGGAGGTTCATAGTTGTGTATTGTTGATAATAGGTGTTTTGACCCGTTTGAATGATTTTGAAGGATTAAGGATGAAATGATGTGTTTTGTTGATAGTATGAGATTAGGATTTGCTTTAGGATGATGCTAGAACGATAGGATAGTGTTGAACAACGTTGTTATGTGGTGAAATATGGATATTTGCTATTTAGGGTAAGTTTTGCATTCTGGTGTGATGTTTACATGATAAGTATGCTATTTTGAGAAAACGCTTGCATTCGGGACTGTTAGAATGATGATAATTTAGGGGTTTTCTTGAAATAGGTTTATTAATGTTTTGGGTTTGATATTGGGTATTTCCACATGTTTCGGATCTAATTTGGAGGGTTAAACGCGCGAAAAACCGGAACAGGGAGCTGCAGGGGGTTAAACGCGCGAAAAACCGGAACAGAACAGAGCTTCGGCACATTTTTGAGATTTTTCGGGTTTTGGATATCTCCCCTCTATGCTTTAATGTACATACTTGCCCACACTATCATGAACTAGTACTTGTCATAGTACACCCCCTGAGTGATTGTTCACTTTGGGGACCTTCGTGCGATAACAGTTTCTTTTAGGAATGTGGGTGTCGGGTGATTGGAATTTATAGCTAGGAGCACGCCTCGAGGACCATGTAGAGCGATTTGTTATTTCGGGTGCACACGAAATCATAAATCGAAATGCATGAAAATCTTGGTGGACTTCGTGTTCGGACAGATGGTCATGCTGGAACCCCGTTCTGAATTCGTTTGGTCACTAGTAGTTTGATTTAGTAGTGGTGCTGAGTATCTTGTTTCATGTTTTGGCAGAACATGTCTGGTCGTGCTGGGGGACGTCGTGGTGGTCGTGTTGGTGGTCGGAATGGCGTTGGACGCAATGGGGGTCGTGGCAACATTAGTATGACCCAAGCTGAGCTGAACAGCCTAATTCAGGAGCATGTGGCAGCTGCTATTGCTGCACACCAGGCCGCCCAGCAGGGCCATGGTGGGAATGCTTTTCATCCTCCACCACCTCCACCTCATCCTGCTAGTGCACTTACAAGATGTTTCAGGACTGTAAGCCCCATAACTTTAGTGGGTCTGAAGAAGCTGTGGGATTACTTCGTTTGTTGGAAAAGGTCGAGTCAGCTTTCTCCATGTGTAACTGCCTAGAGGAGTATCGTGTGAAATATGCTTCAGGGACATTTGAGGGCTGTGCTTTAACCTGGTGGAATTCGACTGTGCAGACTACTGGTTTACTTGAGGCCCATGTGTTGCCATGGACCGAGTTTGTGTTTCGTTTGAAGAGGGAGTACTACCCAGAGATGAGATTGAGAGTTTGGAGCATGAGCTGTGGAATCATCAGATGGCGGGATCTGAGATCGAGGAGTATACCACTCGTTATCATGAACTGGCACTTTTGTGCCCGGATTCAGTGACTCCTGAGTATAAGGCTATCGAGTTCTATGTTAGTGGGTTGGTGCCAGAGGTTCGCGGGTTGGTGACCGCAAATGATGCCGCTACACTTCAGGATACCATTCGGTTGGCTCACAAGCTAACCAAGCAGAAGGTTCAGGAGGGTGTCTTGTCTCCTAAGGGCACTATTGTGAAGGCCCCTGAGGGCAATAAGAGGAAATGGGAGAACACGGGTGATGTGCTCAAAGTGGTTTAATAAAAACTAACTAAATTAACCTAAACTAGACACTCTAAGTTTTAAATTTATAAACTAAGACTCTCTAAACCTAAACCACACAACCGGCAAGTGTACCAGTCAGTGCAGTACAGTTAAAGTAAGTCCGAGTATCGAACCCACGAGACTCTAATGGAAAACGTAAACTAGACTCGATAACTTATCTACAAACTGACTTAAATTATTTTGTTGCTTAAGGGGGGTTTTCTAAACGACTAATGCAAATAAATAAAATAATAAAACTAAAATAACTAAATACACAAACTGGAGACTGTAACTGAGGTCAGATGGATGGGAAGGCACTACCTAGGCTAGAATCCTACACATGAATGATAAGCTTCTAATGGCTATGGAACTGGTGTGGAACCGGGATCTTAAAATACTAAACATCAAGAATAGACTAGACACCCTCGACCCTTCTCAAGGGGAAACCCTAGAATACTGTTGTGCCGTTAAACCACCGGTTGAGAGGTTACCCTCACAGGCTTACCTACTCGAATCTTAAAGTACCCGCTAGACAGTCTACCTCACAGCGCGAAAGTCACAATACACCTAAAAGTGCAAGGGGTAACTACAGTATTTCTGATAAGACTTGGCCTACAAGGAATGCTAGGGAAACTAGGAAGATCTTCTCACAAAGCCTCTAGAACTAGCAATTTAACACCCTAGACAGACCAACAATCTCGCACCTCACAGCTATTGAGAATTGGTAGAACACTTAGAATTATCTAACTAACAATTACAACTCCTATGGATAACCTGCAGAATTAACCATAAACTAGTCGCTAACACTCAGTCCGCAACCTAACCCGCATTCATACATGAAAGACATTCACAAAAACGCAAGTGGAGTTTATAAAAATTAATTAAACAAAACTAAATATGCATATACATCAAACCAGAAAATAAAGAGTTCTTTACTTTAAAATTCAACCCACAACCAAAAAGTTCCAAGACCAAAAGAAAATAAATCAAACATGTGCAATCATCTTTAACCTAGGTAGCGAAAAGGTCTAGCCAATAAAAGGCATGATAAAATCAAAACAAATAAAACTAAACATATTCATGGCGTTCACAACGGGTTAGAATAAATAAATAATAAATATTAAATTAGAACCGACCCGTGCTGGCACCTATGCCTCAACCCTTCACCTCCTTCTCTTTTTTCTTATATGTTGGAGCTGTCCTCGTTCCTCCTCTTTATAATTCCTGTGCGCCGCTTTACGATAATAACTCCCCTGCGTCCTTTTTTTTTAGAATATTAATCCTCTTTTCTCTATATATTTTCACCTACTTTCGTAGGGATTCTTTTTTTGTTTCCAAAAGACACTTGGGCTCGAGCCCTTGTGCTTCTTTTTATTTTTAATTTATTATTATTATTATTATTATTATTATTATTATTATTAGTATATGTAGTATTAATATATATAGTAGTATAACTTCGTGCTCTAGACTCGGGTGTTCTTGACTCGATCAAGGTTGCACGTTTAAGCTCCAACGTCCATTCGAACACCTACTAAAATATAAAATAAATACATAAGTAATAAAAATGACACAAAACTAATATACATATATAAAAACCTATACTAAATAAAAGTAGACAGGTACAAGCCTAAAACTAATAAAAGAACTATCTAAACGACTCGAAAACTATACAAACTTTACACTGGAAATCGATGTATTTTACAATACATCAAATATCCCCACACTTATCTTTTTTTCGTCCCTGAAAAAGAATTATGTTATGGAATCACAGTTAGGTTTACATCCAGTTTCAAAACATAGGTTACTTAATTAATAATCTACTAACGTGTTGATTGCGATTGCAGGTATATTGATCCTCTTAAACCCACACCGGTTTCCAACCCCCTTTTTTATTTATGTTAAGTTCATGTTGATTAGTCTATCTAGGGTCTCACGCGAAGGAAGCCACAGTTCCTCCTAATCCCGCCTCAAGCTTATGAAGCTAAAGGAACGACCAATTGACCATTCCTAACCGTCTTATGTAGAAAACCAAGAGAATTTAAAATCACTTTTTTTTTTTTTTTGCATACTTAACTCAGAGGGTGTGACCAATCCAAGTCGCTATCCCAGTGGCCAGGCACCTTAAGCTTCAGCATTTTTTTTTTTTTCATCTCAGCATACTTAACTCAGAGGGTGTGACCAATCCAAGTCGCTATCCCAGTGGCCAGGCACCTTAAGCTTCAGCATTTATGCTTTGATTTCTATTTTTATTTTTTTTTAAGTGATTAGAAATTCTGACGGTTTTAAACTTATAACGGTGCTTCTTATACTATTTTTGGCGGTTTCGGTCTCCCCGTTTCTCCTAGATGAGAACCCACAAGATAGCCTAACATAATTAATTTATTACTTTTCAAAGGAAACCTTTCTACCGGTTGAGCCTACCCACATATCCCAAATCAGACACGCTTTCAATCAATTTTAATCTCTTATTATACATACTATTTGAAAACCGGACACCTAACTTTACCTATCATTTTCCATATTTTATATAATGCAAACTTCAAAATCAGGGACATTTTTTTTTTTTGGATTTTTTTAATTTTTTTTTTTTAAATTTTTTTTTTTTTGGACTCAAAACGATTCTATATACAGACTACACGACAATTTCCATCCCCACACTTAAACTCTACATTGCCCTCAATGTAGGAATAGAAAACGACTCAAAACAAAAATAAATTCCGAATACAAAAATAAAAAGACAAGGGCAAATTGGAAAGGACTTAGCTGGTTTATTTTTCTTCGTAAGCTCTAGTCCAATCCTGCTCGATCGTATAGCATTTCATTCGCGATCGGCTCTGACATAATGGTAAACTCTGGGCTTGCCTTGATAAATAATAACAGCTCCGGAATCACCCGAATGGAGATTGAGTACGGGTGGTGCAATCCAAACCTGCGCAAAACGAAACAAACAAAGCCCGAGCATAATACCGAACCACACAAAAATAAAAATAAAAAGACTCAAACTACTAACTTAGACTCATAATATAACAACAAACAAGGAGACGTACCTGCTTGGCAAAATGGCGGTGAATGGTAGTAGAACCAAATGGGTATAAGAAAAAAAATCTGGTTCTCGCTCAACGTGAAGGACACTGGTGATCACAACACGCGTTGCTAACAAGAAAAAAATATAACTTTCCGGGGTAATAGCTGGTCGCATGAGGCGAACAGGTCAGCCCAGACTCCTCACATTACATGAAAAGTCTTTTTTCACAGAAAGTTAACTAATTTTTTTTTTTTTTTTTTTTTTTTTTTTTTTTTTTTTTTAGAAAAATTCTCTTTTATTACCCAAACCTTTACCAAACTCCCACTCATAAAATATATATAAAGATAAATACATAGGATCCGCTCATGGTGAAATTTCCTCTACCTAAGCAAACACGCAAACCTGCAAACAGACTCAAAGACACAAAAACAAAGATAAAATAGAAAGATAAAAACCTATGAACCACTACCGAATGACGGACCACAAATAAAAAAAATGAAAAGCTAGAAAAAAAAATAAGTATAAATATAAATTTACAAACTCTACAGAGCCTCCCTACACTTAAACTTAATCAGGGGGCTTCTCTTTTATCTGGACCCGATCTAACCCGTTTAATTCCACCCGGCTCTCGTTAAAAATTAAATATTTATTTGTGGAATTGAAAAATAATTTAACAGTTCTTAACGGGTCAGACCACCAAAATTTAAACTTACCTGGAATTAACCGGATGCGTGGCATGTAGCAAATAGACTGGTCGTGCTTGACTTCCATTGCCTTCCTCTTCTCCAACTCGTGCCAGTCTTCGATCCTTTTCCGGTTCCGATCCTTTCTTTTTCTCTTCTTTGCCCTCTCTCGTGGTGCTGTTGAAATTCCATCTATCACTAATACCGCGGGCCAGCTATGGTGTGCTTCTTCTACCACCATTTCCATGGGATGATCCCCACACTTATTTCTTTCATCTGGTGGAGGTTCAGTCATGTCTGTCGGTTCACCTTCGAGTAGGGCATCCAGGTATGCAATATCCCCATTAGGATCAAACTCCCCTACGTCTTCATAAGCCGGTAAACTCTCTAACTCCATATCTAAAAATTCATCCCCCTCAGATAACGACTCCTCACTATCCTCATTGTATTCATCTGCACCAAACATCATACCTATGGAGTCCCCCAATTCCACTTCTTCTTCTATCACTTCTCTCTTCACTAACGACCTTTGATACGCCGCCCATTCTTCTTCGTCGTCCTCTTCATCAGAGTCACTCCCAAAATCATATATACTAACCTGTGGCACCGGAGGTGGGACTTCAATGTCCATTTTCGTCTCCGTGATTGGGATGATCTCTTCATCTGACTCATCTGCGTATTCCATGATCGGCTCTTTCCCTTCTTCTGGAAACGTTGGGAACAACTCCCCTCGAGCGTTCATGTACCCGAGGTAGTTGCCCTCCTCATCATATGTATAACCGACTTTCGGCAGCTGCTCTTGCTGAACCTTTTCTTTTTCTTCTTCTTCCTTTAACCTTCTAGCAATGTCTTCTACTGTTCGTTGAAGATCTAAAAGAGCAGCATGTCGGTCTTTAAGGATGGCATCGTGGTTTTTTATGAGGATGTCCTGCTCTGCTAACATTTTCTGGGTATTGGCATCTTTCGCAACTAATAATGTCAACAGACTCTCTATTTTACTCCAATCATTACCACTATTCTCACAAGAATTGCTTCCAGGGATTTGATCAGGATACTGATTAAAATGTGGCTGCTGATGCGAGTCATCATAATGATATGTAGGACAACCCTGTGAATAACATGGTGGCGGCTGCACAAAGGAATTAGCATAACAATATGCAGAGGACCCCACATTTTGTGGAAATCTAACGGTAAAATAGGGTCCTCCACAAATTTCAAACATATTTACAGACTCGATAGAAATAAAAATACACAAACAATTAGACTCCTACGACTCACTATACAAAAAGACAGACTCAACACAAAACACAAGTAGCACAGATATAGCAAATAAGTGTAAATAAAGCTAGTAAACGCAATCGCCAAGAGTCCCCGGCAACGGCGCCAAAAACTTGATGTGCTCAAAGTGGTTTAATAAAAACTAACTAAATTAACCTAAACTAGACACTCTAAGTTTTAAATTTATAAACTAAGACTCTCTAAACCTAAACCACACAACCGGCAAGTGTACCGGTCAGTGCAGTACAGCTAAAGTAAGTCCGAGTATCGAACCCACGAGACTCTAATGGAAAACGTAAACTAGACTCGATAACTTATCTACAAACTGACTTAAATTATTTTGTTGCTTAAGGGGGGTTTTCTAAACGACTAATGCAAATAAATAAAATAATAAAACTAAAATAACTAAATACACAAACTGGAGACTGTAACTGAGGTCAGATGGATGGGAAGGCACTACCTAGGCTAGAATCCTACACATGAATGATAAGCTTCTAATGGCTATGGAACTGGTGTGGAACCGGGATCTTAAAATACTAAACATCAAGAATAGACTAGACACCCTCGACCCTTCTCAAGGGGAAACCCTAGAATACTGTTGTGCCGTTAAACCACCGGTTGAGAGGTTACCCTCACAGGCTTACCTACTCGAATCTTAAAGTACCCGCTAGACAGTCTACCTCACAGCGCGAAAGTCACAATACACCTAAAAGTGCAAGGGGTAACTACAGTATTTCTGATAAGACTTGGCCTACAAGGAATGCTAGGGAAACTAGGAAGATCTTCTCACAAAGCCTCTAGAACTAGCAATTTAACACCCTAGACAGACCAACAATCTCGCACCTCACAGCTATTGAGAATTGGTAGAACACTTAGAATTATCTAACTAACAATTACAACTCCTATGGATAACCTGCAGAATTAACCATAAACTAGTCGCTAACACTCAGTCCGCAACCTAACCCGCATTCATACATGAAAGACATTCACAAAAACGCAAGTGGAGTTTATAAAAATTAATTAAACAAAACTAAATATGCATATACATCAAACCAGAAAATAAAGAGTTCTTTACTTTAAAATTCAACCCACAACCAAAAAGTTCCAAGACCAAAAGAAAATAAATCAAACATGTGCAATCATCTTTAACCTAGGTAGCGAAAAGGTCTAGCCAATAAAAGGCATGATAAAATCAAAACAAATAAAACTAAACATATTCATGGCGTTCACAACGGGTTAGAATAAATAAATAATAAATATTAAATTAGAACCGACCCGTGCTGGCACCTATGCCTCAACCCTTCACCTCCTTCTCTTTTTTCTTATATGTTGGAGCTGTCCTCGTTCCTCCTCTTTATAATTCCTGTGCGCCGCTTTACGATAATAACTCCCCTGCGTCCTTTTTTTTTAGAATATTAATCCTCTTTTCTCTATATATTTTCACCTACTTTCGTAGGGATTCTTTTTTTGTTTCCAAAAGACACTTGGGCTCGAGCCCTTGTGCTTCTTTTTATTTTTAATTTATTATTATTATTATTATTATTATTATTATTATTAGTATATGTAGTATTAATATATATAGTAGTATAACTTCGTGCTCTAGACTCGGGTGTTCTTGACTCGATCAAGGTTGCACGTTTAAGCTCCAACGTCCATTCGAACACCTACTAAAATATAAAATAAATACATAAGTAATAAAAATGACACAAAACTAATATACATATATAAAAACCTATACTAAATAAAAGTAGACAGGTACAAGCCTAAAACTAATAAAAGAACTATCTAAACGACTCGAAAACTATACAAACTTTACACTGGAAATCGATGTATTTTACAATACATCAACGGGGAAAGGTGCAGTTCAGCCTCAGCAACAGCTGAAGAATTTTGAGGCTACAGGTTAATCATCTGAGCAGAGACAGAGCGGGTATACTGGGAAGCTGCCTAAGTGTACTCAGTGTGGGTTCTATCATACGGGAGACTGTGATAAGTTTCGCTGCCATCGCTGTCAGCGGGTTGGACATCATGCTAAGGACTGCAGGGTCTCTAATCTCGCTAACATTAAACTTGGTAAAATGAAATGATTCAATAATTGGAAAATGAGATTATTCAGGAATACACATTGAATGCTGAGATTACGCATTTGAACTCTCATCTTAAAAAACATGTAAAATTACCATTAAGGTTATCTTTGGTACTTTATAATGTAGTATAGATGATACGTTGTGTATATCAACATAAATAACGTTTTTATATTATAAAGCACTTGTATTAGACCATACGGAGTGGAGGGGGGGGGGGGGATGAAGCACCATGTGGCACTTGTGGGGCCCATGTGTGAAGGGTGAAAATTGTGGGGAGTGCAAGGGGGAAAGGGGGGGGTGCCACGTGGATATTCTTTTTTTTCTTTATAAAGTTTAATAAATTAATAAAGTTAATAAAAAAATAATAAATTTAAATTATTTAAAAAATTTATTTAAGTAATCTAAAAAAATTTATATTTAAATACTTAAAAAAATAATTTAAATATTTAATAAAAAAATATTATTCAAACGGTTACTATTCCAACGTTTGAATTTCAAACGTCCCCCCCCCCCCCCCCCAAACGTTTGAATTTTCTAATCCTATAAATACAAGACCAAAACCTCCTTCTCAGTCACAATTATCACTCAAACTTTCAAAGATATGGGTGGTGGTTATCCTAACGAAGCTGTCGGACCTTCCAATCTCAGGCGATACTCTCGCCGGAGACGTCGTCTACCATTTTCATCTCCTCCTCCACAACAAATCTTCTCTTCTCCTCCTCCTCCTCCTCCCCCACAACCAATGTTCTCTCCTCCTCCTCCTCCACAATCAATGTTCTCTCCTCCTCCTACTCAACCAATGTTCTCTCCTCCTCCTCAACCAATGTTCTCTTCTCCTCCTCATCCTCCATCTACTCAACCAATATCCACTCCTCATCCTTTGCACTTCCCCAATCCTCCACTACCAGGGTACACTCCCCCAAACCCAAATGCTCCTTTCATTGACAAGGAGCTTGTATGGTTTTTAGAATATGTTATGGCTGTAAGAGGAATGAGGCAGCTACGGTTGGTTGAGACCCACCCCAAACCCTCCTGATCGGGAGCCAACTGAGGAGGAGTACGAAGCAGCTAGGGCTGCTATGGATGAGGAACGATACTATTTATCCACTCTTGAGTATTGCCACATCCGCTGGGATGGCAGGTCCGACGGTCATGATAGCGATCGTTCCGTGTCCTCGCCGGAGTACACATTCGAGGACTGGGATAATTATTCTCCGTAGGGGAGAAATTTAGGTTTAATTATGTTTAGTAGTTTAGGATTATGTACTATTGTAATAAGTAAATTAGGATTATGTAATGTTTTTATGTAATGTATTACTAGTAGGAAACCCGCGCGATGCGGCGGGATTGACACTTTTTATTTCGGTACTTATTTCAAATTCGTATAGTATTTGTTGTAGCATCATTGCGGTGGATATACGTCATAAGCGTTACACATGTCTAGTAACTAAAATGATTTAACATTTAAATTGTAAAGTACTTTTAAGAAACATTTGATAAAATAAAGTAACATACGAAAGAAAAATAAGTATTAATAAACAAAAAAGTTAGAGAAAAATAAAAGCTAGTGAACTACTTGAATCATGAGATCAATTTAGTCATACATGTTCCCGGTCTGCATGATCTCATCTATATTGTCTGCCCACCATTCGTCATCAAGAACGATCACTGAAATTTCTTGTATATCTCCATGTTTGATTATTACATCTTTTGGTGAGGATGAGTTTCCTCCATTTTCTCCTATCTAAAGTGTCATCAAATATGTCTTCTTTGTCATTTTCATCAGAACTGTCTAGATCAATAACATGACTCCATTTCCATTAAGAAAGCATCTTGGATCTCTTCCTATTAATTTCATGCATCTGATCCTTAAAATAAATTAAAAATATTTAATACACAAGTTAATAGAAGATAAAATAAATGTTGATATTACCTATTCACTACATTCATGTTGAAGATCAGATTTGTAGAGACTAAACATTGCACCATAGCAAATAATCTCAACACTATTATCACCATTATCCTGCAATAAAACACATACAATAATATACCACATAAAATAACAACCATGTTAATAGTAAAAAAATTAAACATTAATAAATACAACCTTAGACGCTTGTATGGCTATTGGTTTGTTCATCTCCGTATGTTTTTCATCTAAATGAATATGCAAAACCAAGAAGTTAACACTTAAATGATTAAGATATGTATAAAAAGGTATAATTAGTAAAATGGGACAAATGAAAACCATAAACTAACAAATAACCAACATTAGAAGCTTCAACTTTTGAATTCAGTATCCATGCCTACGTATTTTAGTAACTGAAATAGGTGTGCATTAGTATATATTTATAGAATAAACTTTAGTAGGTTAGCACATGGTTTAATTTTCAAATTCATGATTTTCCCAACCCTTTAATTATGAAATTTTGTTAAACTTTAGTAGGTTAGCACATGGTTTAAATTTTGAAATTGATGATTTTCCCACCCCTTTAAATTAGGAATTTTGTTTATCTTTGACTAAAGTGTAAAAAATTATTGTGTTTTTTGTGAATACCGAATTCAGTGCATTTATCTTTTTTTTTTAAACTTTGTTAAAAGAACCCCTTCATATTAGGGAGTTTTGTTGTTATTAAAATAGATGTTCATATCACATGGATATATAATATGCATCATGTGTTTTCTACCAAATTGATGCAACTAAGGTTTTTAAAAGAAATTTACCTACAATTTATATCTACAATGCATTTTTATATTTTTTCTAAACTTAATTATTTTAAAGTTTTATATACTTAGCTAATTATGTATATTTAAAAGTTTAATGAGATTTCTTTTAGTTAATTTTATTTATGTGTATACCTATTAATATATGCATGCATACCCATATACATATGCACATATTGCTAATGTTGATTATTTAAATATGGTACTGCAATTGAAGCTATTAGTAACAAACGTGATAAAGCATTCTTAGAGCCCGGTCTTGTGTTGCAGTTTTGTTACCGTGTGACAAATTATTTGTCTGTCAAAGCAAGGATGAACCATAATGTTTAACAACAATCATATTTTAAGAATCACCAACGCTGATATGTAGATTTCGAGTGCACTGTTTGGTTTTTTAAATCGTTGCATTTTATTTATGTGAATTTTTCATTATTGGGCGGAACAATATTCACCAAATTCAATTTTACAATTTTGCGTTTTACTTGATCATAAAATGGTGTTATGATTCAACATCCATATTAACAATAAATCCATATTATATTTCATCTAGTTAGTATTTAAAACATAAAATGCAATAATCACTTGTACATAAGGCATTCTTTCTTGTACATTTCAATCCACACATCGGTATTGATTACGACAAACACCGACACGTTGACAAAAATGAGCCGGTCGTCATGGTATATTCGAATGTTTTTAAAATATAATAGTTTTAAAGTTATGATAGAATTAAATAAAAGAAATTATAATTTTGTAGGGGAGGGGAGGAAAATGTAATTACTAACTAAAATTTAGGGAATTAAAGTGTAAATAAGATAGGGTATTAAAGTGTAACTAATATATGAATGACTATTTTACCCTCATTTTAGGGTTGTTAATGAAAAATTAGTTCTTAACTTTTGGTTATCTTAAAATACCCCTCACTCATGCATTATAATATAGTATAGATATAGTATAGATTAAATTTAATAGAGTTAATTATGTAATGTTTTATTTTTTATTTTTTTATGCCCAACATTTACTTTTATTTATTTAATTTATTATTATTATTTTTTTAAACCCAACGGTTCAATGTGGCAAATTTAGAATTTATTTTTTTTAATCCAAAGGCCGCATAAAATGACACCCAATAAAAACATGCCACATGACACAATCACTCACCCTACGCCGGTGGGTATCTTCCCTCCCCTCCACGCCTAGGAGGGGCGGTGTTCATGGCGTGAAGAAGCTCCCCCTTTGGACCGTCTTAAAAAGTGGCATACATGATTGGCCTCAAATAAAGGTGTCGTACATTTAGTTATTTTCACAGGTTTTATTTGATTTGAAAGTAAAATTGTTGAGTTGTCAAATGAGTTTGCATGTTTGAAAAACCATTCATGGTGAAGAAACATATGGCTAGAGATAGTAAATGGTATCAGTTGATAATCGAACAATCAATATCTTCAAGCTTTTTCCGTATTTGTTTTGGGAGAGAGGTCGATGTTTTCCCAAGCCAATTTGTATATAATTAGTATTAAGCCCTCACGCGTTGCGGCATGGGCATAAAACTGTGCCAATTAGCACCAATGCCACACCACCGTCAGCGACCACCAACATCAAAAAGCTCATAAAAGAGAAATAAATAAAAAAGGAAAGTTAACACTGAATGAAAAGGTGTAAAATCGTAAAACCATGCATGCTCGTTACGATGTGTTAATGCCAAAAGCGTAAAATCAATGACTTTAACAACTACGGTTAATGTGAAGTAACTAAGTTGGTATAGGACCCGCGCGTTGCGACGAACTTGTTATAACTCGCAAAATTTAGAACGAAACATAAAACGAAAAAATTGCGAAAGATGAAAGTTATGTGGGACCAATGTTGAAGAAAAAAATATGTTATGGTTAAATTGTAAAAGATGAAAATTTTTAGGTTAAAAGTAAAAAAAATGAAAAGTTTTGTGTTAGAAGGGCAAAATTAAAATTGTTAGCGTTAAATTGTAAAAGAAGAAAATATTTGTGTTAAAAGTAAAAAAAGAAAAACATTTAGTCTAAAAGTGTAGCATCAATTTTTTTTTTTTTTTTTTGAAAAACTCCTTAAGCATGGTGTACAACCCCTCTAAGCACAATTTTTTTGATAATTAGAGTATTTATAATTATAAATTTTTATATAATTAATTTATTTTTACATAATCTCATTAATAATTTGTGCTATTTAAATATATGTTTAATATATTAATTAATTATATACATAATGGGCTCGATTAGATACGAAAGCCAGCTTGAGCTTGATAAGTGAAGTTGAGGCTCAGGGTTATTTACTAAACAAACTTATTTTCATGCTCGGGCTCAGAGCTCGAGCTCATTTACTTAACAAACTTAAATTTTGAAGTGATCTCGAGAAGCTCAACTCATTTACACCGTAGCTAGAATAAATCGTAAATTACATGTTGAAACTATATTTTTATAGTTTGGGTTATACTTATTGAAGAAACAATAAGTATCTTGGAGATTATCACTAATCACCGAGTGGTATATACTTACGTTACTGCAGGTACGTTCCTTTACCAAACCTTTGGATTAACCCGAGAGTGTAAATATAAGTGAGTGTGTGTGTGGTAAAAGTAAGAACACAAAGATGTAAGTGGTTCGATCAAGCACGACCTACGTCCACTGTGAAGAGCCGGAGATGTTATTACTTTGGAGAGTACAAAATATTACAAGTAAACCTAGCTCTATGTTACAAGTGAGTATTTTCGGATCCTTTGGAAAGGAGTTGATGTCTTCTATTTATAGTGGGAGTCATGGGCTTGGTAGGAAGCCCACGAAGAGCATGGTGTTCCTTGGGCCTAGCCCCGGCCCACTTGCTTTTGGTCCCTGGAAATGGCGGGAAAAAGGATGGTATTGTAGCTGACGTCACCGGTAGTTGACGACGCCTCGTCAGGCGGACACGTGGTAGCTCGTGACTGGCCGCCCGCGGTATATCGTTCTGACTCAGCATGGTTGACTTGCCTGCTGGTGTCTGAGGTGACCCCTGACAGCAGGTAAGCATGCCTGGTCAGTACAGTGAAGGCAGCATGGTGGAAGCATGGAACCAGTCACGTCACTGTTGAACGTCAGTGGTTGTTGGGCTACTGCGGACACGTGTCGCCCTCCGCCTGGTGGTGTCAGTGATCTTCTGCAGATGGATCTCCCTGATCCTTAATCTTCCGTACCTCGTACCTGGGGATGTTATGAAGTGAAATAGTCCGCGCGTTGGTAGACGCGCGTCTGCTTTCCCCTAGTGAAGTCTGTGAGGTTGTTTTGTGGCTCATATCTTCTCCGCGGAGTTCATCCTGCGCGGATGTTTCCGCGGATCTTCATGTGACGGGGATAGAGATGTCGCGTCCGTGTGAATTAGGCTCCCTATCCTTTCACTTATGTATCTTTTTGCTTTTCGTTATTTTGTCCTCTTTTGATACTGTATTTTTATACACACAAGGCAATATTTATTAGTATAAAAAATTCTGGTAGGAACACAAATAACGGCAAAACTATTTGAAAAAAAACGAACTTAAAGCACACATGCTATTTTTAAATAAAATTCATAGTAGGAACTCAATAAAGGCAATACTAATTGAAAGTACAAATTTAAAGCACACAAATTATTTTAAATAAAATTCATAATTACATACTTTTCAGTTGAGATGTTTGATACACTTTTAAAGCATTCGGTGCTAAAAGAAATTAAACATATTATATGAATTGATTGATTTTTGTGTCTCAAAACTTTATGAATTTTAATATGAAGTTACTCCCAACTACTAACATTTTTATTTATGATATATACAAATTTGATGTAACTTGATAAGTTTAAGAAATATACTTTTACAAAAAAAAAAAAAGTATATATACGATTGTAAAAGCAATTTTTTTATTGAATATACATACTATACTCCAGCATAATTTAAAAAAAAATATATATTCTTTATAAATAAAATAGTTGCATTATTTAGGTATTGAAAATTATTTGGATATATGAAGAATGAAAGAAAGGTGGTGGAGCATAGGTTAAAGGACATAGTCACACTACAATCCCATGTGGGTTCCGGTGAGGCATCTTTTGTGGGGACTCAAGAATGAAACTAAAACTATTGGTGATTTCACAACTCATTGGGTGATGGGTGTTATTAGCCATTTGGTTATTGCGATCATTGATTTCAACTACTCATATTTTTATAATGTTATGTTTTTCTTTTCCTTTGCAAAGTTTTTTTTACAGTCCAGTTACTCTTTTTTAATGTCTATTTGTTACTTTAAATCAAAATTTGCAAAATACCTTAAAAAGAACCAACTTTATTCAATTGATAACTCTTTATGAATTGTACTCAAAACATTGTTCTGTAAATTTTTTGGGTAATGTTAATATAGAGTTAATTTTTGTTTTCTGGATATCCGAAATATCTAAATGTTCTACTTATTGCTATTGGAACATTAAACTAGCTAAAAACCCGAATACATGAAGTTCCGGAAATTCAAATCTTTGGAAAATTTTCAACCAAAATTATGGATCAAATTTATGCGGGCAAACTAGGCGGGTTAGTGTCGGGTTAGAGGGACTCAGGTCACACGGAGTTATGGTTCAAAATAATTTTGAATGAAAATGAGTTCGGGTAAGAACAAGTATATTAAAAAATGTCTCACTTTGTGTTTAGGCCAAAGTTCATCCAGACTAAGGGGCTGTTTGGTAGCCTCTTAATGAGGCTCTTAACCATTCAGCGCTGAATGATTCAGCATTCAGCACGTTTGTTTCAGCTTCTGAATTGAATGGTTAAGTCTGAATCATTAAGATTTGAGATGTTGCTGAATCATTAAGCACTGAACTATTAAGCACTGAACTGAGCTGAGCCTTAATGAGGCTCTCCTACCAATGTGGGACAAGAAAACTAACCATTAAGAGGTCCAACTTAATGATTCAGCGCTTAACCATTCAGACCTCTTAACCATTCAGCACTTAATCAAACAAACAGCCCCTTGTGTTAAAATAAATCAGTTTACAATAAAATTATCAAAATAAGTTATCATGATATACTTATTTCTATGATGGCTAGTAATGATGAAAACTGTGGCGTTGACTTAGACCTTAGCAAAGAAGGCTGCCACGTTGATGTGGGAAAGGCAGCAACGGTGGTCATGATCGCAACAATGGTGCCGGAGAAGGTGACATTGGTGTTTACATCAAGGGCAGTGTTCTGTTTTATTTACATTGTATGATGCGTAATAAAATTTTTTTACGTTGCCCCTGAACTATTGTTCTAGATCCGCCACTCCTTTACATGGTGGAAGTGACAATGGAGTTGTGGTGGTGATAGTAACAATACTAGATGTTGTGGCAGCGACAGTTAAGAGGTGGTGGTGTAAGTAGTGGTTGTGCCGTTGTCGATTGTAGTTGCATCGGTGGCAATAACAATCGTGGTTGCGTTAATGGTGACAATGGCCACCATTATGTGGCAGAGACGACCACTGGGCAATGACAACAAACAATACTCGTGGCTGTTGTTCGCGTATTTGGATCATTTTAAGTTAGAAGTGTTTTAAGAGAGATTTATTTTAACCTATTGTTTGATTTAAGTCGACCCATATTGACTAGTAGAACCACACAAACCTAATGTATTTTTTTTTTACTCAACTTGTTTGTTAAATTATTGGATCATAATCAAGAGACTTAGAAAACTCGGATATGGATATTATCAAAAAATATTATTTGTTGCAAGAGTCAAGATTACACATCTTCTTGCACTTCGTTTTGTAACATTAGAGATAAAAACAAAAGGATGAAAATTAATAATCACAACTAGATCTACATTATCGGGCCCTCTTTACAACACAAACCTAGGAACACAAAAACTTTGGGCCCAGGTCTTCTCGACTTAGAAGTTAGAACAACCCCTAAACATACCATTAAACTTATTGGGCCGAGCAGTGAGGCACCTCTAGAATTTGGGCCCGTTGAAAAATCTAAAACTTAGTAGCCCAACAACTTGTATGTACTAATTCCGAAATTCATTGTTGTTAATTAGAGCATTGTAAAAGAAAAACACTATTAAAAAAAAATCACTCAAAATCCACTTACAAAAAACCTAAAAACACTAAAAAAATATTGCCAAATCATCACAAACTGTTTATTTTTTAACCACTCGTTTCTTTCTTTTTCTCTCTAATACTAGTGGGTTTACCCGCGCGTTACGACGGGATCCATAAAAACTTGTAATACGCTAGCAGTTTTTCCCACCATGCGTTGTGACGGGTAAAAGATTAAAATAATTTGACTTTTATGGTCAACTATGAAACTAATTAACATGACAAATTCAAATTGTTTGCATATGACACAACATTCCAAAGTCTTCAAAATTGCTGCAAAACAAGAAGCGTCGTAACTCTATTTGATTAAAGGAATACGTCAAATAACAAGCGGGAAAATAAAACTTCATGTGTCATAAGTGGAAATGGTCAAATGGACGTGTTGGGTAATTAATGGATTAAAACGGGTTGTCTTTAGTGTGGGCAAAGTGGTTCATGTCGGCCGACTCGCCCCATACTTTTACAAATAGTCAATGTCAAAATATGATTACAAAAATTATGTTATCACAATAATAATCTATTTTAGTTTATGCACTAAAGATACAACACGGGCACTTTCAACCCATTTGATCCACTTGAATAATTTTTTTTATTTGACCCATTTGACCTATTAGGGAAACATTATAACCCAAAATGACCCATCAAGTAAAATGCTTCAAGGATCACCATGTAAAAAGTATTCAAACCTTAATGAGTCGGTTTTTATTATAAACATTGTATCCTTGAACGTCGATATGAGCTTTCGCATCCTCAATGAATCCCATAGTAACAAACGCAACTATCTATTAATTAAAATACCTAAAAGATGATTATAAAATTTAAAATAATACATAAGTAACAAACTTAATAAAGACATCACATTTGAATCCTGGGAAACTCTTATCAGCACTAGGCTGAGGCCGATACGTAAGCTCGTTCACTATCATCATATCGTTTACTGTATTATGATGCTGAATATCTTTTCCACGAAGAATCATCCGGAAACCAGGAGGAATTCTTAGATAAAGAATTGATGCATAACTCTGAAAGAAAAGGTATAAAAGATGTATGATTAAAACATTATCAAGGTGCATAGATTTTTAAGAATTGTATTATAAAGAATATGATCTTTTGAGTTATTTTATTACTCATAAGTAACGGTTATTCATGAGTTAATTAAAGAATTAATTTCCTAAAAATCTAAGAAATATAAAACAAAATTGTAGCTATTCATTATAAATCGTACAACTTTACCGTAAATATTTAATGTATAAATCTATACTACAAAGTATAGAAAAACCAGTCTAACAATTTTATGAATAGATTGGAGTTGAAATAATATGCTTTTTAACAAGAAAATGGTGTTGGAACTACTTACAACCTATTAAATCGCTTTATTCAGACGAATTATATTTTAATGATATTTTATACATTAATTATTTTAAAACTCAAGAAAAAAAGGAATTTAACTCCTTACAAATTACCCGTTCTGACTAAACCGTTTTGACCCGTTACACCCGTCCGACACCTAAGAAGCTCATTTTACCATCTCTAGTGATAGTAACCAAGAGAATCCACATGAACTGAATTCATTAAATAGAATTATTAGTAACTATAAAGTAGAAAGGCTTACTCTCAGTGAGTGCCGATAGGTCAGATAATGTCTAGAGTTTGGGTACATATTGGTCATATGTATATTCTTCTCATTTCGATTAACACCTCGAATTTGAATGTCCTACAACAAATGAATGAAATGTAAACTAATCTCACTTAACATTAGAAATGTAATCTCAAAGATGGTACATAAGGGTATAAATGGAAGAAATTGTGTAAAAAATTGAGGATTACACTTGAGACTTTTGGGATGCCATCATAACTTTGATAATATGGACATATTTGCCCATGCCTCCCCCTTTCTAATCTATATCTATTCTTACTACTATATAATGGGTGCTTAATGGCTAAGAAGGTAAATTTATATCTTTTTTAAGATGGCATATCAAGAGTCTTAGTATAAATCTATAATTTTTGTCCAATTTCTTCTTTTTATGCCCTCTTGTACAACATTTAATGCCAATTGTATATGTATCTAATACATACTTTATATCCATCTCAAGATGTAACTCCCCCTCATAAAACACGATAAATCTTAATTGAATGCTTAATATTAAGACCTTTGAGTGTCCATGAAGTGTATATATATCCTCACCTTCTCATGTCTCAAAAATTACATGCTTCCCATTCTTCTCATCTCCAACCATATTGAAATAGAATATGCTTCCCATTTATCTGTGAAAAGGGACGACCAAGCATGTGGACATAGGTTAGTGCCTCTTACTAGCAGGCTTTAATGGATGCGCGCAAGCATATCAAGCGTGAAAATGGAACGATTTATGATTTGTGAAAATGAGACAAAGACGAAAGCTTTATGCCTGGGTCATTAGCCTAAAACGGTATGTATTGCATTATTTTTTTCCCAATAAAATATTGAACTTTGGCATACGCTTTTACTTTGTATTGACTAAGTAACTTCAACTTGTTTTACTTTTCAAGAAACTCATCTTACTAATATCATTACTTGACATGTCTAGGTTACTCACGATGCAAACCACGACAAAGTTCATAGCTTTCGCATACAAAAAGAAACGTCATTTAACCAATTTTAGGTATTTTTCATTGCTCGATTTGTTTTACTGTCGATTTGTAATTTTTGGTCCTTTTACATTGTTAATAATATACCTTTAGTTCTTGGAAACATACACTTACTTATATTCATCAAATATTTATGGTGTGCAGGATGAGGTTGCTAAAGAATTGGTGTGCCTATTCAATTTCAACACTTCTTGTATGGCCAAAGAGGCGGAACCGCACACATCATCCTAATCGGCCTTCAACAGCTTTGTAGGAAACCCAATCGGATTTGTTTTTCTTTAATTGCTAATATCTTTTATAAATGTTAATATGTTTTATCTATAGATTTGAGATCAATATTTATCATGTTGATATTGGTTTTATTATCAAGCTGAACTCAAAACTGTTATTGGAACTGCATGTTGGGTAATTGAGGGAAGTTTCCAATAAGAATCACAACGCTAAACTGAAAATGTTCTTGGAGATTGAGATTGGATCGGTAATATCTTCCCGTCGTTTTATTTCACTGCTGCTTTAATACAGTTTGTTTGGTTGAAACAGGCCGACTCAGGATTTGGTTGCGTTGCATACAATTTGTTTTTTGTCCAAGTTTTACCTTTATATAGTGTCCAATATAGCATATTCAATTATTAGGAAGTTGTATACATTGTAAATAAAATTTGAATGCCTTTCAAAGAGTTTGATAAATATTATGTCCAAAGATGTACAACATTGTAATTTTGTATTGTGTACAAATATTTAAGCATAATTTACAATACACTTAAAGCTAATTTAGAGTGATTAAAGTTGGACATTCATCAAACTTTTAAGATATTTTAGGGCCATCTTAATCAATTCAATTCATACTAACCTTTCATCTTCCTTGGTGGTATATCATAATGAATACAATATTAACTACACAAATGGTGATTAGTTCACATTCCAATCATCATTCACATAACATTGTTATAAAGAACAAATTCACTTTAACCAAAAATTTAATTTGGAAATTCGAAATCGTCTCTTCGAGTTCCATAACTCCCATCTTCTTGAAACTATAAGTTCTTTCATACTCATCACCCAGATGTTAGCATCTTGCTGGTTCTTATATTCGATTGACAATCTGTTGATTCTGCTAAGGTTGGATTTCAATTTTATTGTTTTTATAGTTATATGCTCTTGATTTTTTTTTTTTGTGTTTCTTTGATTTTATAATATAAATTCAATGCTATTTTCAGGTGTCTATTTAAAAATTAAAATGTGTTAACCCATACGGCTCCATAACATTAATATGACCAATACCCATAGTTGTCAAAAGCGCGCTTCGCCCTGTGAGGCGTGCGCCTAGGCACGGAGGCGCACTATCAGGGCTGTTTTCAGGCTAATTTCCGGTCAAATTCAGGCTAAAAGTTGCATAAACCTCTAAAACATCCTAAAGGAGTCATGAACAAGTCATAAACAACCCTAAAACATCCTAAAGTGGCCCTAAACAAGCTTAAAACATCTCTAAAATCCCTAAAAATGTATTTTATACAATGCGCCTAATTGTAAAAAGCCCTCGTTTTTTATGCGCCTTGCGCCTAGGCTCCGGGCTCGGCCTGTGCGCCTTAAGTGCGCCTAGGCGCTTTGACAACTATGCCAATACCCATTTATAAGGCCTAAGGAGCATATTTTTAAGGCTCAATCACGGCACATAAATCCTCATGGACGCGATACACGAGAGAATCGACTAAACTAAATATAGAATATCACATTTTATATTATCGTTCCCGCGGCAACGCGCGGGCTTCCTACTAGTGTAGTATAGAATAGATATAGATTATACCCCGAAAACGTCCGAGTTAGAAATTCTAATATGATGTATATTAAAACGCAGATTACAACCATCAAACTTGATAGCTGATATGCACGCAAAACGTAAATAAATACAATAGGGGTTTAAAGATATACCGAAACGATGTCAGTTCCTTATTTTGCTCACATAAAAGGTCCTCTTTACCCGACGCCTATAAAAATGTGAAATCACATCTATATAAACAATTACAGATTAAAAACGCTCGCTACACACGTTTAAGCACATACCGCTTCATGTTCCAACTTAATCACTTAGAGCTCTTTATCTTTATCATCCACACTTCTTTGCAAGTCCACTATAGCCTTTCCCATTTCATGCAGTTGTTCCTTTATGCACAAACATTCTAGTAAGCAACATATTTCCACATATATTATTGGAAGAAAAGATTTATAATATTTGTATTTATTATTGTAGTTATTATTTGTATTTATTGTTTTAATTTGTTTCCTTTATCTCTCCTAAAATCATGGAGAAATCTCTGTCCATTCAAATTATAAATACATACCCAAATCTCCTCAATCATTATTGAGGTTGATCAATTACCATCTCTACATGGTATCAGCCTAAACCCTACACCCTTCTTTTCTCGCCTCCCTTCTTCCCTATCTTCAAAAATTCTTTCTTCTTTCCTGGTTCCTACATGGCCGCCACAGATTCCTTAACCACCATGAATGTTCCTCACCTTTCCCCTATCAAGCTTTCTGCTTCCAATTATTTGGTATGGAGAAATCATATGCGCCTTTTAGTGGCCCTTCATAATCTCTCGGATCACATTGATGGGTCCTCTGTTCAGCCCTCTGCAACCCTTACGGTTAATGACAAAACCAACCCCAATCCCGAGTTTGCTTCCTGGAACACCGACGATCAGAAGGCTGCTCTTCTCCTCCTCTCTTCCTTAACTGAGGAGGCTGCAGCCGAGGTTCTTGGCCTCACCGGTGCACGACAGATCTGGTTAGCGTTAGAGAGTGCCTACAGCAATGCTTCGGTTGAGCGTGTGCAGTCTCTGTGCGATTCCCTTCGTCAGTTAAGCAAAGGTACATCATCTGTCACAGATTTTTCTCGTCGCTTTAAGCATATCTGTGAACAGCTTGCTGCAATCGGACATCCGGTTGCTGATATTGACAAGCTTCATTGGTTTCTTTGTGGGCTTGGTCCCTCGTTTGAGGTCTTCTCAACTGCCTTACGAGCGACCAAACCGGCTCCTAATTTTCGGGATCTTATCGCTCAAGCAGAAAGTCATGAATTATTTCTACAATCCCTCCATGGTACTGTCACCCCACCCGCCGCTTTTACAGCCCAGAATCGTCGTGATTTTGGTCGGGGTCGGGGTCGTGGTTCTTCTACTCGCGGTGGTTCCTCTCGCGGTTCTTTTCTAAGGGTCGTGGCAGCAATCGTCGCCCTCCTCACTGCCAACTATGTCGAACCAATGGCCACTATGCTTCGGCTTGTCCGAATCTTCATAAGTATGCAACTCAGGCTCCCCCGCTGGATGACTCTCTAGCTAAATCGTTTCATGCCCAGTGCCATGTCACTGATGATTCTCCAGATTGGACAGGTGATTCTGGTGCCTCTGATCATATGGCCCCGAATGAGGAATGTCTAGATCAATCTAGTCCTTAAAAAGGTAATAATAAAGTTGTTTTTGGAGATAGTAAGCAACTTCCCATTACTCATACGGGGTCATATACTCTTCGCCATAATATTAAACTACGTAATGTGCTTGTTGTTCCTAATCTTACCAAGAAATTATTATCTATAAGCAAGTTGACTGCTGATAATCCTGTTGATGTATTATTTTCTCAACATTCTTTTCATATCCAGGATCGAGTGACAAAACAGGTTCTAGCTAAAGGTAACTGTGCTGATGGACTTTATGTGCTTAAAGATGGCCCGCGAGCTTTTGTTGCTAGAGTATCAAATAAAGCGTCCTTTGAGTTATGGCATGCACGTTTAGGACACGTTTCTTTTGATGTAATTTCTATTTTGAACAAAACTGGTTGTTTGTCTGTTACTTCTTTATTGCCTAAACCTACTCTTTGTGCTTCCTGTCAACTTGCTAAGGGACAACGTTTACCTTTTATTAATAATGAAAAACGGGCCTCTTTTCCTTTAGATTTGGTTCATTGTGATTTGTGGGGACCTGCCCCCATTGCCTCTTCTGATGGATTTCGATATTATGTTATTTTTGTGGATGATTATTCCAGGTTTACGTGGTTTTACCCGCTCAAAACTAAGACCGGTTTTTATACGGTCTTGCCCACATTTATTAAATTGGTTCAAACACTGTGTTCTCGCAAAATCAAGGTTTTTCAAAGTGATGGTGGCACCGAGTTTGTTAATCACACAGTCCGTCAAATCTTTGACGACAATGGAACCTTTCATCGTTTTTCTTGCCCATACACTCCACAACAAAATGGGCGTGCTGAGCGAAAACATCGCCATATTGTTGAAACAGGCCTGGCTATGTTGTTTAACGCTCATGTTCTGGCTACTTTTTGGGTCGACGCCTTCACATCGGCCACTTATATTATTAACAGAGTGCCATCTTCTTTACTCGAGAACAAGTCTCCTTTTGAAGTGTTATTTAAACAGGTGCCTCAATACTCCAATTTTCGGGTATTCGGTTGTCTCGCTTTTCCTTATTAACGGGACTATGCAAAGCATAAATTGGAACCGAGAAGCCTTCCGTGTGTCTTCATTGGCTACAGTACTATTCATAAAGGATTTCGTTGTTTAGATCCAAACACTAATCGGATCTATATTACGCGCCATGCTCGTTTCGACGAATCTTCTTTTCCCTTTGAAGGTACAGTTCATAAAATAGATTTGCAACAATTAGCTATTACTACTTACTGTGATGAAAATTCCTCCCATTTTCCCTCACAAAAAACCATTAACCCCAAGCCCAAACCAGCTGCTCCAAGTACCCTTAGCCCACCTACTGTTTGTCCACTTTGCACCCCTCCTGACCCATCCTTGCCAACTGCTTCCCCAGGCCCAACATCAAATAACACCTCCACTTCTAATTCCCAACCCCAACCTTCGAGCCCAACCCATTTACCTGCAACCGAGCCCACTCCCGAGCCTGCTGAAACCGAGCCTGCTGAAACATCCTCAACCGAACCAGCCCCTATCCCCGCTACCAACCCTGCTCCACCCATTCCTGTGACCGACCCTCAACCCGAGCCCAATGCTACAACCTCAAATTCTCATCCCATGACAACCCGTGCCAAATTAGGAATTTTCAAACCTAAGTATACCGCTGATGTTGCTTCTCTTAATTCTTATGCTTTGCATGCTGCCTTATCCTCTACTAGTGAACCCCGTGGCTTTAAATCTGCGTCTAAAGATCCAAAGTGGATGGCCGCAATGCTTGAAGAGATACAGGATTTACAACATAATAACACATGGACGTTGGTTCCACGCCCATCTTCAACGAATATCGTGGGCTCCAAATGGGTATTTCGCACTAAATATCACTCTGATGGGTCCATTGAACAGTATAAGGCATGCTTGGTGGCTCAAGGTTTCACTCAGGTTCCAGGGCTCGACTACTCACATACATTTAGTCCTGTAGTCAAAGCTTCATCTGTCCGCATTGTGCTCTCTATGGCTGTACTTAATAACTGGAAGTTGCATCAACTTGATGTTAAGAATGCTTTTCTAAATGGTAATCTGAATGAAACTGTCTTTATGGAGCAACCACCTGGGTTTGTAGATTCTAAATATCCGCACTTTGTTTGTAAACTCTCCAAGGCTCTTTATGGTCTCAAACAAGCTACTCGGGCATGGTTTCAACGTTTAAGCACGTTTCTCACCTCCTATGGCTTCTCTTGCAGTCGAGCGGACACTTCTCTCTTTGTTTTTCGCAAAGAGTCTCACATAATGTATTTGCTTGTCTATGTTGACGATCTTATTCTTACAGGAAATAATGAAGTTGCCAACACTGCTTTTATTTCTCGCTTGCATCGTGAGTTTGCCATCAAAGACCTTGGAGATCTTAATTACTTTCTGGGCCTCGAAGTTCTTAATACTGACTCTGGTCTTTTTCTTACTCAAGCCAAGTATGCAGCAGATATTCTTCTTCGAGCACAGTTACTTGATGCCAAACCTGTCAGTACTCCACTGTCTCCTCATGAGTCGTTTTCAGCAACTGGTGTCCCATATTCGGATCCCACTCTTTATCGCTCCCTACTTGGTGCACTGCAGTACTTGACTATTACCCGGCCAGATATATCTTATGCGGTCAATCAACTGTCACAGTTTCTTCAGCATCCAACTGTTGATCACTTTCAGGCAGTCAAACGCCTTTTACGGTATGTCAAAGGTACCTTATCCTTTGGCCTAACCTACAACCGTCCTCATTCGCCCTCTATCATTGGCTATTCTGATGCTGATTGGGCGCGTTGTCTTGATACACGCCGCTCCACATACGGCTACTCTATTTTTCTTGGTGGAAATCTGGTCTCTTGGAGTGCTAAGAAGCAACCTACTGTATCCAGATCCAGTTGTGAATCCGAGTACCGGGCCATGGCAAACACTGCTGCTGAATTAGTCTGGATTACGCATCTTTTACGTGAACTACATGCTCTGCCGCCGGATCGTCCAACATTACTATGTGATAACAAGAGTGCTTTATTTATGACTCAGAATCCGGTATCTCATAAGCGTGCTAAACACATTGATTTGGATTATCACTTTATTCGTGAGTTGGTCAATTCTGGTAAATTATATACCAAGTTTGTTCCAACCAACCTACAGGTGGCTGATATTTTCACTAAAAGTCTTCCGCGCGCTCAGTTTGAAGTTTTTCGTGACAAGTTACGTCTTGGACCGCCACCATTTCGATTGAAGGGGGGTATTGGAAGAAAAGATTTATAATATTTGTATTTATTATTGTAGTTATTATTTGTATTTATTGTTTTAATTTGTTTCCTTTATCTCTCCTAAAATCATGTAGAAATCTCTGTACATTCAAATTATAAATACATACCCAAATCTCCTCAATCATTATTGAGGTTGATCAATTACCATCTCTACATATATAAAGTATAAACACAAGTACTTCAATTAAGATAATCTAAACCCACCTCGAGTTTAAAATTCGACGCAATGTGCTCTTTAATTTACGAATCAAACTGATCCTGAATCCCCATTACCTCTGATCTAGCCATAAGTCTAGCTTTGATATGAACCTCTAAATCCTGAAGCTGTTTTCTTTTGTCACACCACGCCTACGGCGGAAACACGTGGCGCGACGGTTCAAGAGGATTAAGCCAAGATTAATGCAAATCACAAATGATTTAAAGAAACGGGCATTTATTCAAACGTTGAAAATCACGTCAAATTGTTCATACATAATTTAAAATTGTTTTTAATATAAATAGGGAGGCTCCTCCCTATATCCCGAATTCCTTGGGATAGAGAGACGAGACCCCTTCACAACATCCAACGCCCAAATTGGAGATTCCCCCGACCCTGCTTGCCATGTCAGCCTTCATCTGTCAATTACCTGAAAGATATGTTTAAAAATCGTCAATATAAAAATATTGGTGAGTTCACAGGTTTTGGTTTAATAAAACTTTATCTCATGGGAATATCCTTGTTATGACAATTTATAGGAGTTGCAAGTTCCTACAATTTTACTTGAGCCTATAACCAAACCAAGACAAAATAATAATGCCCCGCCCCAAGTCGTTACTCGGTATTCCTACGACTTGATTTCAGAATACGTGCACCCTAGGCATACGCCGATGCATAATCGACGCTATCGATTAGGGGTGGGCCTTGCTAGGCACCAATAGTACTATCCAAATATTCCTTCGGTTTCACCTTCCTGAATTAATGATTATAGTAGAGAGGTCTCAACCCCGAGTGGCGATCACAACTCAAGTATCCAACCCGTCAAACAAATCCCAACATATCTTTCCCCCGTAAAAACGTTAAATAGTTTAGAAATGGGGCCGTGAGACTCACCTGTAACTGTGCTCGGCTCAAAGAAGAAAATGGCAAATTTTGCGGTCTCGCACCTACAAATGTCCTAGACGTATAAGTCACTTACACCTATAGTGCATGTGACTTGGCAAGTTGTACACCCAACTTCCCGACCACGTTTTATCCCAATTCCCGTTTAATAGTCTCGTATCCTAGGTTCATTGGCGATGGATTACCCTTTTCTTACAAGTCATATATTATTCTTGTTAATATTCTTTGTGACTTGTATACTATTATTCTCGACACGACTCTACCCAACGTATAATTATTTTCCCATTTAAATAATTATACCTAGGATCGTTTCGCTCGATATAATATGATTTCTTATTACCCGACCCGACTCACTTTGCCACATATTTATTTTCCCATTCAAATAAGTATGCTAAGGTCTTGTCGTTCGGTAATATATTCTTAACGCCCGACTCGACTCACCATGCCGTACATTTATTTTCCCATTTAAATAAATGTACTAGGATCTTGTCGGTATTCACATGTTCGTAGATATACTTCACCTACTCGTCTCGGTTTCCTTCTCGCATATCTACTTTTCCATTCAAATAGATATCCTAGAATTTCGTCGAGACGAGCATGTGTACATATACCAGTGTGTGAATTCTACTTGTTAAGTCCATGTGTCGTTTAGCGTTTTTAGTTCATTACGTTATGTTTTCTCCCACGAATATTCTTTCTACACTTAGGAAAGTGTTACGCGAGTTTCACCCTTGTTATATATATTTTATTACTTAAAATATATATACATATATATATATATTTTCATCTTGCCGTAATGGCATTTTCTCATATGTCCGTTTATCCGTTTTTCGTTAGTTCATGTAACTAAGTCCGTTAGTTAGCTTTTTCCACATTTTCTTCCAATATGCGTTCTATGGAAATAATATTCGTACTTCCAATTCCGAATGTATATTCTTGGAAAAATATACTTTTGTATTTTTAGTTCGACTCGTTAACTTGTATCCCAAAAATGTTTCCGATACTTTTATATTCCCATTTATATAAAAGTATCCATTTTCGTACAAGTTTTCCCAAGTCTTTTACTCTTGTTCAATATTTTATAAAACCTTTATTTTTATAAAATCCTTATGTCAACTTAACCTCCATTTTTTTATAAAACTTCTATTTTTATAAAAATACATCTTTCAAAATATACATAAGCAGGTTTCTCATGTTTACCAAAACTATACTTGGAAAAACTATCATTTATGTTTTTGACACTAAACTTTCCGTTAATGCATTTTTGAACCAAAGTTTCTAAAATACTTATTTTAGTCCCTCAACTTTCAAAGTTACATTATCAGTCCTTTAACTTATACTCTGTTGCATTTTCCATCCTAACTTTCAAAGTTAGCAATTTTCTTCCAACTTAGTGGACTTTGAAGAATCATTTTCTTAATGCTTGATTATTTTTACTTCATTCCACTTCTAATAATCTTATAATCCATCCTAGATGCTATTAACATGTGTGTTTCATGTTTTTATTCAAAATATCAAAATTTTCACTCATCCAAGTGAGTAGACTTTGAACATGGAACTTTTTCATCCATGATCATCTAACACATTTTAATATATTTTTGACATTAACTAGTCATCTTATGATGACAAAAATCATCTTTTATCATATTCAAGTCCTTTTCAAAAATCATGTTCTAATCATCATCCAACTCAAGTGTATGTTCATATTCTTACATTTTCTTGAAATATCATATTATTAATATCACTTCCATGTTTTATCCCTATTATTTTTCCTTCATTTTTATTCTAGTAAGACACATTATTTCAAAACCATATTTCCCATCAATATACAACTTGCTCATACAAGCACATAATATGAACATTAACAATCAAAACAAGGTAAAACTTACTACTAGCTCAAGGCTAGGGAAGACAAGAACCTTGGATTGGATGGCGTTTAGTGTGTTCTTCCAAAGGGTTAAGCTCCAAGCTCTTGAAACACACAATGGGCTTTTGAAAAATAATGATCTAGAGGTGATTTGGTAGTGTAAAAATTGAAAGAAAAGTGTATATGGGTGGGTGCAAAACTACGGCCACAAGGAAGAAAGAAGAAGAAATTTTTGTGTTTTGATTCAAGTATACTCACTTGTGTGTATATAATATCCCTTCCAAATCTCCAAAGATAACCCAATATCTTAGCTAGATTATGGAAGATTTTAGAGATTTAGTAAGATCACAAAATGAAATCCGTGGGAGATTAAGAGGGTGTTTGGCCGAGAATTAGAGAGAGAAAGGGAGGTGATTAGTTGATTTTTGTTGCCCAATACTAGTCCATGCATGATCATGATTAATATCTTAATAATTGGGTATTAAGGAGATGAAGAGTTTAAATGAGATAATGAGGATTTTGCTCACTTGGGTGGGCCATAGGCCGGCCCCAAGGGGGTGTTGGTGTGGTCCACTTTGCTAAATAATCCCCATTATTAGTTATGTTAAATCCCCTTCCGTTCGGGTACCGTCCTGGTATTTTTCGAGTTTTTAATCGCGTGTCACCCGAATATTAAAATGCCCTTAGTATTCCTTAAACCTAGTCCAGTTTAATTACTGATAAATTATTTTGGCTTTTTCCGGGTGAAATTACGTGTTACGCGCGTATCGGGTGCGGTACGCGCACTTTATTCGTTACCGGGAGATTTGTACAATAAGTTTTCACGTATGGCTTTGGGTCTCCAAAACTCATTATATTTTGTGAAATTATCTTTTATTTTATATTCCGGGTGTCCGGGGTTCGTTTCGCTTATTAAATTTTTACCGGGTAATCGCCAGTGTCCATACCGGATAGATTTGCTTGCACATGATCCTATCATGTTTTGTCATTAAACATATGCATTCCTATGCATCATTTGGGATTTGCTATCTTTCTAAGGCCTCAATTAAATAATCAACACATAATTGTATTTAATTACGTTAATCGCGTTTAATTAATTAGTACGGAATTACCTTAATTTTTCCGGTTGTTACATTCTCCCCCCGTTAACCCGGAATTCACTTTGAATCCTCCGGTATAGGGGTCTTCTTGAATAGGGCGGGATATTTTTGCTTCATTTGGTCCAGCCTTTCCCACGTGAACTCCGGTCCACGCTTGGCATTCCAGCGCACTTTGACCAATCTGATCTTACTGCGTCTTAACTTTTGGACCTTCCAATCGGTCACTTCGATTGGTTCTTCGATGAAGTGTAACTTGTCGTCAATGTGGATTTCGTCCGCAGGGATGATGAGAGTCTCGTCGGATAGGCACTTCTTTAAATTTGACACGTGGAACGTGTCATGTACACCGTTAATCTCTTGTGGTAACTTGAGCTTGTATGCTACGGGGCCTACTCTAGACAAGATTTCGAACGGTCCAACATACCGTGGGTTCAGCTTCCCGCGCTTCCCAAAGCGCGCGACACCTTTCCAAGGTGACACCTTTAGTAGGACCCTGTCTCCGACTTGAAATTCCAAAGGCTTTCGCCTCATATCTGCGTAGCTTTTCTGCCGGTCACGTGCCGCTTTGAGACGTTCTTTTATCAAGAAGATCTTGTCCGTCGTCTCTTGAACAATTTCGGGCCCGGTGAGTTGCTTTTCTCCAACTTCAGTCCAACATAGAGGAGATCTACACTTGCGTCCATATAGAGCTTCAAAAGGTGCAGCTTGAATGCTCGTGTGGTAACTGTTGTTATACGAAAACTCCACCAGTGGCAAGTGTGTATCCCAATTACCGCTGAAATCGATTGCGCATGCCCGTAACATATCTTCCAAAGTCTGGATGGTTCGTTCACTTTGACCATCGGTTTGGGGATGATATGCGGTACTCATGTCATGGCGAGTACCGAGGGCTTCATTCAAACTTTCCCAAAATCTTGAGGTGAGACGACTATCTCGATCGGAGATGATGGAAATAGGTACACCATGCTTAGACACTACTTCCTTAATGTACAAAAGGGTCAGTTTCTCTAACTTATCCGTTTCGCGAATCGGGAGGAAGTGTGCAGATTTTGTCAATCGATCAACGATTACCCAGATCATGTCATGGCCGCTTGTTGTCTTGGGTAACTTGGTAATGAAATCCATGGTAATTCGTTCCCATTTCCATTCCGGTATTTCCGGTTGCTGGAGCAAGCCAGATGGTCTCTGATGCTCGGCTTTGACCTTCGCGCAAGTCAAGCATCGCGCAACATATGCCGCTATATCTCTCTTGAAATTTGGCCACCAATAAAATTCTTTCAAATCGTGAAACATCTTGTCTGCACCAGGGTGAACCGAATATCGTGAACTGTGAATCAACCATTTTCCGTAATCTTTCATCCACCATACACTGGTACCCAAATTCTATTCATGAAATACAAGGTTTGATCCGCCTTTGGCTCCAGCGAATCAACCATTTTCCGTAATCTTTCATCCTTGACATTCTCGGGTTTAAGGGCGTTGATTTGAGCTTCACGAATCCGGTCAGTCAGGTTCGTGTGGATAGTTAGGCCCAAAGCTCGGACACGCAACGGTTTTACCCGTTCCTTGCGACTCAAGGCGTCAGCTACAACGATTGCTTTCCCGGGATGGTACTTTATCTCACAATCGTAATCGTTCAATAATTCGACCCATCGCCGTTGTCGCATGTTCAGTTCCTTCTGATCAAAGATGTGCTGCAAACTTTTATGATCGGTGAAGATTGTACACTTGGTTCCATATAAATAATGTCTCCATATCTTGAGCACGAATACCATGGCTCCCAATTCCAAGTCGTGTGTAGTGTAATTCTTCTCGTGGAGCTTTAGCTGTCTGGAAGCATACGCTATGACCTTTTCTCGTTGCATCAATACGCAACCCAGTCCCTGGTGAGAGGCGTCACAATAAACCACAAAGTCTTCCATACCATTGGGGAGTGATAATATCGGGGCGCCACATAACTTATCTTTTAGCAATTGAAACGCCGCTTCTTGCTTTTCCGTCCATTCGAACTTCTTATCCTTTTGGGTTAGCATGGTTAAAGACTGTGCTATCTTAGAAAAGTTCTCGATGAATCTTCTGTAGTAACCCGCAAGGCCAAGAAATTGTCGTACTTCAGTAGGAGTTCTAGGGGCGTCCCAATTTTTAATTGCTTCGATCTTGACGGGATCGACATGTATACCCTTTTCATTCACTACGTGGCCTAGGAAGTGAACCTCTCGAATCCAAAAGTCACATTTCGAGAACTTAGCATAGAGTTTCTCTTTGCGTAGTACCTCAAGGATTAACCGAAGGTGATCCTCATGTTCTTCCTTAGTGCGTGAATAGATCAAGATGTCATCAATGAAGACAATGACAAATTTGTCCAAGTATGGCTTACACACGCGATTCATCAAATCCATGAAAACAGCTGGTGCATTGGTTAAACCGAATGGCATTACCAAAAATTCATAGTGCCCATATCGAGTCCTGAATGCTGTTTTCGGTACATCCTCTTCTTGGATACGCAACTGGTGATAGCTGGACCTTAGATCAATCTTGGAGTAGAAACTGGATCCTTGAAGTTGATCAAATAAATCGTCGATCCGGGGAAGAGGATAGCGATTCTTAATGGTTAACTTGTTCAGTTCCCGATAGTCAATGCACATTCGAAAAGTGACATCCTTCTTCTTTACAAATAAGACGGGGGCTCCCCAGGGTGAGAAGCTTGGTCTTATGAACCCTTTGTCCAACAACTCTTGCAGTTGACCAGATAGTTCCTGCATCTCGGATGGAGCTAAGCGATATGGCGATCGCGCTACAGGTGCAGCTCCCGGAACAAGGTCGATGCGGAACTCGACTTGTCCAGGTGGTGGCAATCCCGGCAAATCTTCTGGGAACACATCTGGAAAATCCCTGGCTATCGGAATGTCTTCTAACCTTTGCTCGTCGGCCTTCTTATCTACCACGTGCGCCAAAAATGCAACAAGACCTTTCCTTAAACACTTTCGGGCCTTCATGCTGGTAATAATTCTTAACGGCGTCCCATGCCTTTCCCCTTGGATCGATAGGGTTTTACCGCTCGCGAGGGGAATTTGAATTACTTTGTCGTTGCAAACAACGACGGCGCGGTGTGCGGATAGCCAATCCATGCCAACGACTATGTCAAAACTACCCAGTATGACTGGCAATAGATCAATGCCAAACTCGTGACCACAGAGATCCAACTTACAATCCTTCGCTACTTCTCGAGTTTCTATAGTCTTACCGTTAGCCAGTTCTATAGAGTAAGGTGTATCTAGCTTACTAGTTTTTAGTCCAAGTAATCTTTTAAATTCGACAGATACGAAGCTAAAATCGGCGCCAGTATCAAACAATACAGAAGCATAATGACCATTGAGAGGGAACGTACCAGTGACCACTTTAGGGTCTTGTCGTGCATCACCGGCACCAATCACGAATGCCCGCCCACGGGCTTGGATGTTGAGCTTAGGACAATCCCTCTTCCAATGATCGAGCGATCCACATGCGAAGCAGGGCCTCGCTCCTCCGTTCTTTGGCGCTCCTGACTTGCAGTCTTCTGTCTTGTGCCCAGAACGGCGGCACTTACCGCAGATCACCTCATTCTTTCCTTGGTAACCTTGCTTTCCATTGTTTCCACGTCTAGTGGCTATATACCCTTTCCCTTTCTTGCCTGAACTACCCGATGATCCATCTTTTTTCCTTTCATCGCGCTTACGCTTCCCAAACCTCGGCTTATTCCCCTGTTCGCTTGACCCAACTGCTGAACTTGTACCCAGATTCTTACCCTCAACGCTGCTGGACTCGGTGAGCTTCAATCCTGACACTTTCCGGATCAGAGTGCCCATTCGAATGGCGTCTTCAGTGAGGCTCAAAGCGGGGTCGATAGCCTCGCGCATGGTCCTAGGTTTGGAAGCAGTGACCATGCCACGTATTTGTGGCGCCAACCCGAATAGGTACGTTTCCACCTTTTTGCTTTCCGGGGTAACCAAGCGAGGCACTAACCGGGAGAGATCATGAAATCTGTACGTGTACCCAGCTACGTCCGATCCAACCATGGTGAGGTTCCAGAACTCGGTTTCTAGCTTTTGCACTTCACTCGCCGGGCAGTATTCAGCGATCATTAGTTCCTTCAACTCCAACCATGACAAGGAGTAAGCAGCATCGTCTCCTAGTGATTGTACTTGGTTGTTCCACCATGTTAGTGCTTGGTCCAGAAACAGGTTAGTGGAGTACATGACAGCTTGTCGCGGGGTACAGCTGCTGATACGGATCACCGCTTCAGTTTTCTCGAACCATTTGACTAGTCCGACAGAGCCTTCAGTGCCACTGAAGTTGAGTGGCTTGCAGTCCAGAAAAGCTTTGAACGTGCAGCCACACTCTCGCGAGGCCGTTTCTGCAATAATAAAATAGCGTATTATTATGGGGTAGGAGTTTCATGAAAAACTCCCATTGCATATATTCGTAACCCTCTTACCGGTAGGGGAGTTTTCGCGTCGGTCGCTCCCCGTTCGATCTCGCGATCTTTCAGCGCGGGTGGCATTGTGTTCCGCGAGGGCTCGGGCTATGCGCTCCGAGACTAGGGCTTCAAGCTCCTCGGGTGTTGTGGGTAGTCCTCCATTTCCACTGTTGCTTCGGGTGGCTGGTGCCATTTTTCTTCAATAATAATTATCAAAGGTTAATTTGGCGATCATTCATACAATATCGTCATACATAAAGTATAAATAACAACTCAACACATGAACACAATAATCATCACAATGTCACCACATCATCACACAAATCACAATATATACAGAGTAGGCAATAATAATCGTAGACAACCATAACACATATTTTACCATAACAAAATTTTCATTAATTTCAATACCACGAGTACAATGATTTGTTTGCAATAACAAAAACCGAGGATACATTCCTCATACATCGTTCTTTTGAAATACAATAGAAATATAATGTCATATACCGGCACAATCCCGCTCGGCTAGGCAAAAATGCAGATGGGTGCTATAACCCATACTATGCTACCATACTACTACTACTACCACTACCTACGTCTGCAGGTGATCTTCCCAGTGTCTCTGAAGTATCTCTACTGTGGTGGCGGCGGCGGGTACTGATACTGGGGGGCGTACATGCTAATGGACATACTGATCGCCATAATACGATCATACAAGAATTGGCGATGCGCAAAATGTGCGTCGCCCGTAATCCCGCAATGCACGTCCATGCGCAGTAACTCCTCAGCATAATGCGCCAGTGCATCTCTGGCGTCGATGATCCTGGCCCACATGAGTTGGGCCTGTTGCTCCATCTGGTTCACGGTGCGCTGCACCGTGTCGGTGAGAGTCTGAAAGTCTCTCTCCAAAGAGATCACTGTGGACCATGCCGGTCCCGACAGTGGGGCCATCCCGTGGGGCTGCGACGGCCCGGGGATGTCAGTGTACGTCGGCTGGGATGGGCCGACTATATCGGGTATCGGTAAGGGTGTGAAGGGTAGGGCAAAGCCCTGTAATCCAGTGAAGAAGTGGGGTGGTACCTGGTATGGGTCTCCTGCACCTAGAGTATACGGTGCAAGTGGTGGCATCAGAAAGGGGGCTCCTGCACCCACAGTGAATGGTGCAGGTGGTGGTATGGTGAGCATCTCGGGTAGGGGTGGTAGTATGGGGAAGGTGGTGATGGGTAGGGTCATGGGTGCTGATGAGGGGACTATGAGCTCGGCGAGTGGGACCATGAGGGCCTGTGTGACAGCGACCCACTCAGGAGCGGATATCACGGCGGTAGGGGTGGGAGGGCTAGCAGTGGTGTGAGCTGCCAAGCCTGCTCGGTGCAGCTCAGAGCTACATGCTGAGCTGCCCTCGAGGATGTGCCCAGCAGAGGCTGGCCCATCCTGTGGTACGGGCTCTGGTAAGGCGAGTAGGGCGGCCGGTGCAGTGGTGGCGTGCCCTATCATCGGAGCAACGTGCTCCTCCAGGTCTGCTGGTGGAATCGGTACAGCAATGTGCTCCACCGATGCGGTCGACTCGTCGTCGGAGTCGTTCGAGATCCACCCGTTGTGTCCTCGGGCAACGGGCATAAGTCTCATGCCCGGGGGAACGGGGATATGTGGGGTGGGTAGTGGCTCACGATCGACGTGTGCATGTCGATCGAATGGAGACTCCACGGTCTCCGACTGGGTGGGGGCGGGTCTCGACGGACCTGCACAGCCTACAGGGAAGTCCCTGACGGCTCGAATGGGACGTACTAGTAGTGGTGCTGCCTGAAAGGGCACTAGAGGCAAGTCAGCCTGCGGTGCCTTGGCCATCGGTAGGTCGGCCACAGCTGCCACGTCCCCGCCAGCGGGGGCCCACGCTGGGTCCTCGCTCGGGTCGGTCTCATCGGAGCTATCTCCATCTGCGCCCTCTGCGGCGGCGTCAACCTCCATATCATCGTCCTCGGGATTGAGTACCACAACCTCGATCGGCTCAGCTGGCGGAGCTGGAATGATCTGGATGCTACTGTCGTAGCTCGGTGCTACACTCCCTGCATCTGACATCCTAGCAAAAGAACCGTACTAATATTTATGTATTATTCATTAGATAGTTAAGGCATACATTTACGGTATTCTTCCTAACTTCTAATACCAAAATAACACGTATCATTACCCATGGCTAGCTTGGTCGGAATCTCCTCATACCCAGTGTTCTTTGGAAAATTAATTTATTGCGTTTTGCATTTATTTTGAAAGCTTTATCTTTTGAACCAAATCCGGTTATAGTTTAGATTTTTAAAATACTAATTCGCTATAACCTTGGCTCTGATACCACTTTCTGTCACACCACGCCTACGGCGGAATCACGTGGCGCGACGGTTCAAGAGGATTAAGCCAAGATTAATGCAAATCACAAATTATTTAAAGAAACGGGCATTTATTCAAACGTTGAAAATCACGTCAAATTGTTCATACATAATTTAAAATTGTTTTTAATATAAATAGGGAGGCTCCTCCCTATATCCCGAATTCCTTGGGATAGAGAGACGAGACCCCTTCACAACATCCAACGCCCAAATTGGAGTTTCCCCGACCCTGCTTGCCATGTCATCCTTCATCTGTCAATTACCTGAAAGATATGTTTAAAAATCGTCAATATAAAAATATTGGTGAGTTCACAGGTTTTGGTTTAATAAAACTTTATCTCATGGGAATATCCTTGTTATGACAATATATAGGAGTTGCAAGTTCCTACAATTTTACTTGAGCCTATAACCAAACCAAGACAAAATAATAATGCCCCGCCCCAAGTCGTTACTCGGTATTCCTACGACTTGATTTCAGAATACGTGCACCCCAGGCATACGCCGATGCATAATCGACGCTATCGATTAGGGGTGGGCCTTGCCAGGCACCAATAGTACTATCCAAATATTCCTTCGGTTTCACCTTCCTGAATTAATGATTATAGTAGAGAGGTCTCAACCCCGAGTGGCGATCACAACTCAAGTATCCAACCCATCAAACAAATCCCAACATATCTTTCCCCCGTAAAAACGTTAAATAGTTTAGATATAGGGCCGTGAGACTCACCTGTAACTGTGCTCGGCTCAAAGAAGAAAATGGCAAATTTTGCGGTCTCGCACCTACAAATGTCCTAGACGTATAAGTCACTTACACCTATAGTGCATGTGCCTTGGCAAGTTGTACACCCAACTTCCCGACCACGTTTTATCCCAATTCCCGTTTAATAGTCTCGTATCCTAGGTTCATTGGCGATGGATTACCCTTTTCTTACAAGTCATATATTATTCTTGTTAATATTCTTTGTGACTTGTATACTATTATTCTCGACACGACTCTACCCAACGTATAATTATTTTCCCATTTAAATAATTATACCTAGGATCGTTTCGCTCGATATAATATGATTTCTTATTACCCGACCCGACTCACTTTGCCACATATTTATTTTCCCATTCAAATAAGTATGCTAAGGTCTTGTCGTTCGGTAATATATTCTTAACGTCCGACTCGACTCACCATGACGTACATTTATTTTCCCATTTAAATAAATGTACTAGGATCTTGTCGGTATTCACATGTTCGTAGATATACTTCACCTACTCGTCTCGGTTTCCTTCTCGCATATCTACTTTCCCATTCAAATAGATATCCTAGAATTTCATCGAGACGAGCATGTGTACATATACCAGTGTGTGAATTCTACTTGTTAAGTCCATGTGTCGTTTAGCGTTTTTAGTTCATTACGTTATGTTTTCTCCCACGAATATTCTTTCTACACTTAGGAAAGTGTTACGCGAGTTTCACCCTTGTTATATATATTTTATTACTTAAAATATATATACATATATATATATTTTCATCTTGCCGTAATGGCATTTTCTCATATGTCCGTTTCTCCGTTTTTCGTTAGTTCATGTAACTAAGTCCGTCAGTTAGCTTTTTCCACATTTTCTTCCAATATGCGTGTTATGGAAATATTATTCGTACTTCCAATTCCGAACGTATATTTCTTGGAAAAATATACTTTTGTATTTTTAGTTCGACTCGTTAACTTGTATCCCAAAAATGTTTCTGATACTTTTATATTCCCATTTATATAAAAGTATCCATTTTCGTACAAGTTTTCCCAAGTCTTTTACTCTTGTTCAATATTTTATAAAACCTTTATTTTTATAAAATCCTTATGTCAACTTAACCTCCATTTTTTTATAAAACTTCTATTTTTATAAAAATACATCTTTCAAAATATACATAAGCAGGTTTCTCATGTTTACCAAAACTATACTTGGAAAAACTATCATTTATGTTTTTGACACTAAACTTTCCGTTAATGCATTTTTGAACCAAAGTTTCTAAAATACTTATTTTAGTCCCTCAACTTTCAAAGTTACATTATCAGTCCTTTAACTTATACTCTGTTGCATTTTCCATCCTAACTTTCAAAGTTAGCATTTTTCTTCCAACTTAGTGGACTTTGAAGAATCATTTTCTTAATGCTTGATTATTTTTACTTCATTCCACTTCTAATAATCTTATAATCCATCCTAGATGCTATTAACATGTGTGTTTCATGTTTTTATTCAAAATATCAAATTTTTCACTCATCCAAGTGAGTAGACTTTGAACATGGAACTTTTTCATCCATGATCATCTAACACATTTTAATATATTTTTGACATTAACTAGTCATCTTATGATGACAAAAATCATCTTTTATCATATTCAAGTCCTTTTCAAAAATCATGTTCTAATCATCATCCAACTCAAGTGTATGTTCATATTCTTACATTTTCTTGAAATATCATATTATTAATATCATTTCCATGTTCTATCCCTATTATTATTCCTTCATTTTTATTCTAGTAAGACACATTATTTCAAAACCATATTTCCCATCAATGTACAACTTTCTCATACAAGCACATAATATGAACATTAACAATCAAAACAAGGTAAAACTTACTACTAGCTCAAGGCCAGGGAAGACAAGAACCTTGGATTGGATGGGGTTTAGTGTATTCTTCCAAAGGGTTAAGCTCCAAGCTCTTGAAACACACAATGGGGTTTTGAAAGATAATGATCTAGAGGTGATTTGGTAGTGTAAAAATTGAAAGAAAAGTGTATAAGGGTGGGTGCAAAGCTACGGCCACAAGGAAGAAAGAAGAAGAAATTTTTGTGTTTTGATTCAAGTATACTCACTTGTGTGTATATAATATCCCTTCCAAATCTCCAAAGATAACCCAATATCTTAGATAGATTATGGAAGATTTTAGAGATTTAGTAAGATCACAAAATGAAATCCTTGGGAGATTAAGAGGGTGTTTGGCCGAGAATTAGAGAGAGAAATAGAGGTATTAGTTGATTTTTGTTGCCCAATACTAGTCCATGCATGATCATGATTAATATCTTAATAATTGGGTATTATGGAGTTGAAGAGTTTAAATGAGATAATGAGGATTTTTCTCAGTTGGGTGGGCCATAGGCCGGCCCCAAGGGGGTGTTGGTGGGGTCCACTTTGCTAAATAATCCCCATTATTAGTTATGTTAAATCCCCTTCCGTTCGGGTACCGTCCGGGTATTTTTCGAGTTTTTAATCGCGTGTCACCCGAATATTAAAATGCCCTTAATATTCCTTAAACCTAGTCCAGTTTAATTACTGATAAATTATTTTGGCTTTTGCCGGGTGAAATTACGTGTTACGCGCGTATCGGGTGCGGTACGCGCACTTTATTCGTTACCGGGAGATTTGTACAATAAGTTTTCACGTATGGCTTTGGGTCTCCAAAACTCATTATATTTTGTGAAATTATCTTTTATTTTATATTCCCGGTGTCCGGGGTTCGTTTCGCTTATTAAATTTTTACCGGGTAATCGCCAGTGTCCATACCGGATAGATTTGCTTGCACATGATCCTATCATGTTTTGTCATTAAACATATGCATTCCTATGCATCATTTGGGATTTGCTATCTTTCTAAGGCCTCAATTAAATAATCAACACATAATTGTATTTAATTACGTTAATCGCGTTTAATTAATTAGTACGGAATTACCTTAATTTTGCCGGTTGTTACATCTTTGCTTAACAATCTCATCTAAATGCAATTCATGTTCAAAACCCCCACTAACCGTAACCGGTTCGCTACACTGATGCACATTTACAATCAAATCACCAAATCACACTTATTTCCTATTATTAATAAAACACTTCATAAGTACAATCTTACAATAATAATAATAATTATACATTTATACCTCGTACATATGTCTCTCATCCCCTTGCCCTATCTTTACACGGTCCAATCCCTGTTAATAATAATAATAATAATAATAATAATAATAATAATAATAATAATAATAATAATAATTACAATGAAGTCTGTCTACAATATTGAAAATAAAAAATCTTTTTACATTGAGAACAGAATCCGGAATAACCCTGTAGAGACAGTTATGGGAAAACACAATGGTTTCAAGGCGGTGAAGGGTGCTCAGAGAGGTTAGAAACTCGCCGGAAAAGTTGTTATAAGAAGGATATAATGATATGAGGTTTAATGATATGGAAAGTTGTAGGGTTTGATAGGATATTGTGTTTTGTCTGAGGCTTAGAACACAAATCGAGGAGAGTAAGGTTGAGAGGAAGCATAAGGAGGAGTGTGAGATGGTGCGGGTTTGAAAGCAGCAGGGTTTGGGAGAAAGAAAAGTATGTTTGGGAATGAGGAGACGGGTACATACTTTGTGAGATGAAGATTAGGGTTTGAGATGTGTAAGAAAACGTTTATGAGGATGAGATGTTTTTTTAAAATTACCTAGTGTCATATAACACACTAAAAAGGGTGACATCTTTAAGTGATTTTAAGCTTTGAAATATGAATATATATAGATTAAATTTTTACCTTAACTTTTGGTTTGGTGGTTTTTACTTTGTACCTATTTTTTGTTTTATATATATATTTTTTTAGGTTTTAGTATTTTTTTTCTTTTAACCCAAATATTTTTACTTCTTTTACAATTTAAATCCAACATTTTTCACTTTCAACTTTAGTACCGTATATTTTTTGTCTTTTACAATTTTTTCATTGTAGGCGCGGTCTAAATTTTGTGAGTTAACATGCCGCAACATACATGTGTGGTTCAACCTTTTCACATCTACTTTCTATTCGGGTTTTTTTCGTTTATACTCTTTTGTTTGATGAACTTTTCTGGTGTTGATGGTCTCTGATGGTGGTGTTGTATTGGTGCTACATGGCATGATTTTACACACCGCGCCGCAACGCAAGGGGTGAGGGGGATTAATACTAGTTGTTGTTATATAATTGGTTGTCGTTTTTGACCTTTATTTATTTACTGGTTTCTTTAAACATCACCTCTCTTAACTTTCAACATTAACACTTACATTCTCTCAACTTTCTAAAATTTTTGAAAGTATCATTTTGACCCCCTCGTGTTTTACCTGCTTGTTTTTATCTAAGTGTCGACATAATTTATACAAATGAGTGATGTCAAATATGATAGGTTTTCATTAGACACTATAAACTCGATTTACTTTACGTTTTATGAGTCATGTCAAATATAATATGTTTTGGTACTTATATTGATTGACGTTTTCAGTTGGTCTATGTTTATGTACGTGTTTGTATAAATTCAAGTTGGTTTACGTTTCGACGTAATGACATCTTGACCCCCTCGAGTTTTACCTGTTTATTTTTATGTACTTGTCAGTATAGAAATTCAAGTTGGTTTTCGTTTTGATGTAATTGTTTTCGAAAATGAGTCATGTCAAACATAATACATCTTGGTGCTTATTTTGTTGACGTTCTCGGTTGGTTACTTTTATTATTAATCATTATACTAACTTGGGCTAGGGTAGTGAAAATACCCCTAATCGGGTCTGGGCCCACAACGATTAGAGATTGGTGATGTTGGCATATGTCAACGCTATATAAGGAGATCTTGACCTCCTTAAAGGGACACTTTTTGCTAACCCTAAAAGCTATATTCATAGTATCCATCATCACCCAGTTTTTGTCATAAAAAACTACGAAAGTAGTGATCTCGCTGCCCAAAACATCTTTCCATTGTTTCAGGTTTTATCAGCTTTAGAGATATCTTCCTATGGATCAGTAATCTAGTCGACCCTAACAGGAGGTTAGATCTACAGAGGCGTAGGGGTGTCACTTCAACAACAGTTAATGCTTTCATTAGAGGAATCAGGATTACTAGAAGGTTGTAATTTGTAATTAACGTATAAATAAACATCTAATTGTGTTTACTGGTGGACTTATACTTACAGTGTGTTCGGCAGCGATGGTAGTTTGATGCGTTTGGAAATCCTTAAATATCATGTATGGGAGTAACTGAATAAAATAACTTCTTGTGCCATGGTTATGCTACATCCACTAAAGGTGTGCATGTTTTACTAAATATATATAGGTATAGGTTCCTGTACAAAGTACATTTTTCGTACAAAGTGTGAGAAGTCTATATAGTCATTGTGTTTTAAAGTTTTGCTATAATTTTTTTGATTCCTTTTTGCATTGATTTATATAGAAAAGCACAAAACGTTACAATTTAAAACACAATCAAATGTATTCTAGACATTAAATTTAAAACACTCTGATTACTTTCTTCGTAGGGTGTTTTAGATTGCATGTCAAGAATACATTAATTAGTGTTTTAAATTGTTAATTTTCGTGTTTTTTATATAATACTATTGTGACAACTCGGGTAAATTTCTCTCTTGGTTTCTATCTTTTGTCTGTTTCTTTTGTTATTCCTTTTGGGTACTGTGCAATTTTCGGGACGAAAATTCTTTTAACGTGGGGATGATGTGACACCCGGCAAATTCTGGTTAACAACGTTGTCTAGATGAAAGTCTACCTTAGCGAGTCACGCGTATATTGTACTTAACTGGGTTAGTTAAGTCGTGTTATGATTCGGGAACTGTTAGTTTAGTATAGAAGATCATTGGATGTTGGTCTAGAGGTTCATTAGATGTCAGTCCTTAACCAAGTGTACAAATGGTGACGATTCGTAGAATCGTCAGGGCATACGGAACATACAAGTCTCGAGTCCCGGGAAATTGGTGAACGAGTGTGAATATGTTTGTTTGCAAGTGTTATGTGTTTACAATCATTATGTGACTTGTCGGTATGTGAAAATGTGTTAACATATGTTAAAACGGGGTTTAACGCGCAAAATACATCGAACCAACCCCTATAGGCGATTAGGGAGGCTAATCGCCTATAGGGCATGCATTTAGGGAATCATTACATGCATTTGGGGGCTACTCGCATGTAATGACATGCGATTAGGCCCAATTGCATGTAATGTCATGCGATTAGCATCCCTAATCGCATGTAACTGCTGCACAATCGCGTGTTACGTGCTGGACGACTAAAAACGACTATAAATACAATGCTTGACCTCCTAAACTTCATAATAACAACCCTAGTCGTCCCATAAACCGCCCCAACACACACACAACCTCTGGAACGTGATTTTGGATCAAAACACAAGGTTTCAAGCTTATTTCATCAAACCATCACAATCTAAGGTGTGATTCTCATCCATGAAATCTTTATAAACGTTTTTATTAAATCCTTAACGGTCCAGACCTGTTTTAAAACGTATGAGTCTTCTGAAAATCGTTAATAATCATTGTTAATTGGATTCTAAGTAGCATGCATGATGTATGTGGGTTTTCAATCAAAAGCTAGGGTTTTTATGATTCAAGATGGATGATTACATGTTATTAGGTTAGTTTCTGATTAATAATGATGGCATGATGATAGGATCTGAGTAATTGTTCATTAGGGTTATAGTTATGCATGTTAATGTGATGTTTCATGCTATGTGTATGGTGTTTGGATTACATGGTTGCATGCAGGGCTGATAATACGAGGCTAAACGAAGGATTTTGGTTTAAACATGTTTGGTATAGTTGTTGGATTGATATTGGATGATTACACGCGTTCTGGATCTGATTTGGAGTGTTAAACGCGCGAAAAACCGGAACAGCTGGGTTACTGGCGATTAGCAACCCTAATCGCCTATGTTATAGGCGATTAGGAGGCCAATCGCCTATAAAGGTGCCCTAATCGCCTATATACCATGCAATTGGGGGCTAAATGCCTCTATTACATGCAATTGTGATCCTAAATGCTAGTTAAGTCCTGAAATACATGTCTTATAGCCCTAATCGCCTATAAACTCAAGATTTACATGTCTTATGACCCTAAATGCCTATATTACATGCAATTAGCCTTCCTAAATGCCAGTTGACCAACCTAAATGCTAGTTGACTTTTCCTAATCGCGTGTACTGCTGCTGTAAGTGTAAATTAGCATTCCGAGACCCGATTTGACATCTAGGAACATGCTAGGAACCCCGTAACATATCTAATAACTTGATAACATATGTTTGGATGTAATTATGTGATACGTGAACTACGTGCTATAACTTGTTGGACGTTAACGTATGTTAAGTGTGATTGCATGATTGTATGTTTGAGAGCGTAAACATAACACGGGGAGTCTCGGGTCACCAATGGGATGTCGAGTCTTATACATTGGGTCAGTTAAACAGTCACGGTGTTTTCAAACGAACTTGGTTATGGTCTGGACATCTAGGGACTAACTAACCTGCGGGTTATTTGTCTAAGTACTTGTAACTGTAATATGTTAGGTCGCCGCTTTACGGGACTAGCATAGCTGCTGAGTTTATTCGTATTACGACGTAACGCAACTTAAGGTGAGTTTACGGCCCCTCTTTTAACTGGATTCACTTTTCGGGGGAGAAAACATGTGTTAAAACTTATGTTTGGTAACTACTGTCATACTATGGGTTTCTATGGTTTACTATACGATCTTTGGAAGTCCCGGGGGGAACCATGAATGTGCGGGTTTGCACAATGGGGAAATGTGAATAGCGCTATTGGGAGTGACCAACCCCGCTCGTCGACTTGGAGGGTCGGCGGGTGCATATTGTCTCAAACAGGAACAACAGGTTTACTACATCGGGCACAACATCTGGTTTGCGAGTTAGTAATGGTTTTCCAATCGTAGTAGTAACAAAACATACGCCTAGCTAGCGTACTTTGGTTTTCGATTTGTTATAGTATGGACAGGTTGGACTTGGTACTTGGATTACAAAACCTGTAAACTAACCAGCATTTTTGTGCTGACGTAAACTTTTACATGTTTTCTCAGGTCGCTAAGGTAGCACAATGGAACTAGGGCGCACGCGTCTGCACGGCGTCTAGTTAGGATTGCATGGTTTTCGAACGTTGAACACTTGGTTTACTTTGGATTATGTTTTGAATAAGCTTCCGCTGTAACTGGGGATTTAAAACTATGTTTTCTTAAATTGCATATGTTCATTTAGACTTGTTTATTGTGATCGTTGGTTTGGATCCTGGTTTGTCATGCGCCTCGCGGTAAAACTCCGCAAGTGGATTTTGAGGGTGTGACAACTATGCCAAAGGAACATAAAACATCATGCCTAAAATTTAAAACACACTACCTATATAGGCTTCTCACACTTTGTACGAAAAATGCACTTTGTACAGGAACCCCACCCTATATATATATATATATATATATATATATATATATATATATAGGGATGGTTCAATAGAAAACTCATTTTATTGAGAGAACTCGAGAACTTTATATTACATATGTGCAATATATCATATATTGCATATGTGTAATATATATTACACATGTGTAATGTATGATATATTGCACATGTGTAATATATATTACACATGTGTAACATATGATATATTACATATGTGCAATATATGATATATTGAGTGTATTACATATGTGTAATATATATTACACATGTGTAACATATGATATATTGCACATGTGCAACATGTGCAATAGTAATATATTACACAAGTGTAATATACAACATATGATATATTACATATGTGTAATATAGAGTTCTTGAGTTCTCTCCCTAACTATGAGTTCTCAATTGAACCTTTCCCTATATATATATATATATATATATATATATATATATATATATATATATATATATATATAGGGTAGAGATCCTAAGAGAACCAACCCCTATTTGAGAACTGAGAGAACCATTCTGAGCCACACATTTCATATAAAGGCAAAAAAAAAAAAAATTTTTTTTTTTTTTTTTTTTTTTTTTTTTGCTTTAATCGCACATTTTTATGCAAAGAAAATTTTTTTTTATTTTTTTTGAAATTTTTTTTCATTTATACATATGTGTATATGACAATTATACATATGTGTATATAGCAATTATACATATGTGTATATAACATTTTTCAGCTATACATATGTGTATATTTCAGTTATACATATGTGTATATAGCATTATACATATGTGTATAATGCAATTATACACATGTGTATACTGAAAAAAAAATAAAAATTTTTTTTTCCTTACATATAAAGCAGCGATTTTTGCAAAAAAAAAAAAATATTTTTTTGCCTTAGAGAAATGTGTGGCCCAGAATGGTTCTCTAGTTCTCAATTTGGGAAAAGGTTCTCATTTGAACCAAATCCTATATATATATATATATATATATATATATATAATATAGGATTTGGTTCAAATGAGAACCTTCCTAAATTGAGAACTGAGAGAACCATCCTGGACCACAAATTTAGGCAAAAAAAAAATTTTTTTTTGCTTTAATCACTGCTTTCTATGCAGGAAATTTTTTTTATTTTTTTTTTCAATATACACATGTGTATAATTGCATTATACACATATGTATAATGCAATATACACATATGTATAACTGAAATATACACATATGTATAGCTGAAAAATGCTATATACACATATGTATAATTGCTATATACCCACATGTATAACTGCTATATACATATATGTATAAATGAAAAAAAAATTCAAAAAAAAAAAAAATTCCCTTGGATAAAAATGTGCGATTAATGCATTTTTTTTTTTGCCTTTATATGAAATGTGTGGCCCAGAATGGTTCTCTCAGTTCTCAAATAGGAGTTGGTTTTCTTAGGATCCCTACCCTATATATATACCTATATATATATATATATATATATATATATATATATATATATATATTCAAAATTTTAATTATGTTGCGATTATTAATCTTTAGGCTTATTGGGTTATATGTGGTTATTACTAATCTTAAGCCATTAGCCATGTTCAGTAATTGAACATGATGCAACGAAATGGTCAGTTGCTCTTGGTGAGGATGCATCATCTTACGACAAGGTTGATTCTATCAGTCTCTCTCTCTCTCTCTCTCTACACACATATGGGTATTCATTTCGAAACCACTAATATGTTGAGAACCGCACAATGCATTGGTACAACTGTATCAATTGCTTTGAATAATATACACAAGATGGTTACGCAACCACCTTATTTCACTCTCATCGTTTCTATTTATCTTTTTCTCACTATGTACATATGCATTATGCGGTTCTCGCTGTTTTCAACATGTTATTGGTTGTGAAACAAATTTGCCCCTATACCTACACCACATGCGCGCGCGCGCACACACATGCATGCATGCATGCATGCATGCATACATACAAGATATGATTGTGTAATATGTATAAATTTAATAAATTTTGTTTTTCTTTTCTCTCTATGGAGTGGCGGATCTAGACCAAAATTTTAGGGGTAACATTTAGTGATATTTAGGGGTAACGTAATACGAAAAACATCAAAATTACGCAAATTTTCCACTACGCCAGAAAAATTGAGGGGTAGCGGGCACAACCCCTCCTCCTATGCTAAGTCCGCTACTAAGTCTATGGCCTTGCTCCTGGAAAGATAATTCTACTCAGGTACATATTAATACTGATATATTTAATCCTCCTAACTTTTGGGCAAACAGATTTAATTATACAGCTGATCCGTAATAATGCTCTACGGACAGGCATTTCCCATCAAGTGTGCATAAGTGGTGCTTTCTAATAACTAAAAGACAGCTATTGAGATAGTGATCCTGACAAAAAGACGAAACCAAAGCCAAGTCAAACTTGCATAGTTTGATTTGTTTTTCAGTGTACATGTTGGATGATTTGAGTTCCCATTTGTCACTGAAACTTTATTCTGCAGTGGGTTCTTCACTTCTTCAGTGGGTTGCAGAGCCTTCTCCTAGGGTTGACACGTTGAAGGTTGAAATCAAACTATTCAATAAACTCTTACTTTCTAAGGTTGTGATTTTTATTAATTATTATTTTATTTTAATTGACTTCATTAGGTAAACTAATCACTTTTGTATGAGAACTTGACAACTTGCTTGATGATCTAAATCATGAATATAACGTGGTAAGAGCATGTTCATTGTATAACCACCCCTTCGAAATTCGTAAACAGATGGCAAATTTCACTTTAAAAGGATCGGTAAATTCTAAAACCGTGTTTTCTCTTTTCTAAAATATTATTTTTTTTTACCAATTACACAAGTTTTTGTATTTCTTCGGATTGTCATGGCAGGCGATTTTGTGACTGACAAGGATTCAACACGCGGAAAAATTTTCAGCAGGACTGTTACATTACAGGACAGCTACGGCAAACTAGGAAAGTAAGTAAAAAACATTAACGTATTCATATATTATTTTTTGAAAGACGTAGTTCAATGGTGAAATCCTTGTCCTAGCAACCTACAGGTCACAAGTTCGAGTCCTCCCACACGCCGGGCCCTTTCACCTTAATGGGTATGATTTTTCGCTAGACGAGAAGCGAACCCGTGACCAACCCCGAGCGGGAACCCTCTGAAGAGGTAAACCCTTCCACTTCAAACCAGCTGGGCTAGAGATCAATGGCAACGTATTCATATATTTAATGTGTGAAAGAAAGTAAGAAGAACTTCAAACTTATAATTAGTACAGGTTGGATGTGGCTTTTTTACATAACATTAATTTATAGAACTGTAACGTTTATGTTTTATAATTAAAACATGTTAGATGTGACTCTTGTACATAATATAATTTTATAAAAACTGTGATGTTAATGTTGAAAATGAAAAGGTGTCTTGTATTGGTGAAAAGTATGCAATGGACCACTGCCTTGTATTTTAGTGAATTCCCTCAACCATAAGATAGCAGCCACCATAAATCAAGCTGTCTACCAAATTTAATATGATTTGATCTTAGTTTTTGGAGGGTACTAAACTTGATATGAGGTGTATATATTGTACTATTTAGCCCCTTCGTTTGTTGCTCTAAGAAGTGACTGGTGATGGCTTGTTGAGGTGATCTTTCTTGACTTTAAAACCTTGAATCTTAACATTTCTAACTTTCGGCCATAAAGAAACCAAACGGTTTGAAGTTGACATACACGACTCAAAAACTAGTCCAAGGAGACTAGGTGGAAATCGGAAGGCCACTTGAATCTTTCATAATCTTTCTAGATTTTTGGAGACAATTGTTGTTTTTTTGGCAATCACACGCTTGTATGCGAAAAGTTATGAGAAAGCCGTTTGGTGAACCTGAAAGAGCCTACCCCTACTAGTCTGGGTCTCGGATTAGCAAAAATTCGGCTCTTGTTCCGGTCTGGTCCAGCTCAGACTGGCTTGTAATAAAGTTTTTAAGCTTGAGCTAGCCAAATTTATAACCTGATAAAATATTTAGTTATTTTTATTCGGTATGATAATATTTATATATAATATATGACTCATATTAAATAAAAGTATTATGTATATTAAGGTTGGGCTTGTTTAGACTTGCGAGCCTAGTTAAGCTCAGTATATGATGCTTGTGCTTGTTTTTAAACGGACTTATATTTAGGCTCGAACTAATCTAAGCTCAGCTAGATTCAAACTTTTAGTAAGCCTATCTCAAGAAACTCACAAGCATAGTTCGGCTCGTTCACACCATTCTCACTTTTAATACTCCCAAAGCTTGATACCGGCCTATGGTTGCGTTTGTACCGTAACTAGGCGAAGTTTTTATGAGTTGATGGGCAAAAGCAAGTGTGATTTGATTATTTTGATTTGTGAATTTTATTTTCACTAAAGTTGTGACCATTTGTTAAGATATGGTGTTGATCATTATGATTAGGACTACAAAAAAGCAATGTTTTCTTGGGATTTCATGGATTTTAGTGACAATCTATGAATTGATATTTTATAAATTATAATCACATCAGCAACACGTGGTAGACCCCTAAGAACAAAACAAAGTGATATAATACATGTACCTAGTACTCGCACAAAGAGATATTGGATAGAGTGGTCAATCATTGAATATTGTTTCTTAAACTTCCACTTGGTCACTATCATCTCCATCTTTTCCACTCGATACTTATCTCATCGACTATAATTTGTCTGATTTTATCTTCTCGTTCATGGTGGTGATCCATGCGAATCTTTATAAGACCCCCTGTACTCGAGCGTTATTTTTCAAAATTTTTAAAAAATAGCGCCCCCCACACCGCTACAGGGGGCACTATATGCTAATTTTGGGTTGAGGCTTTATAAATATAACGTCTAATGCTTATTTGTTCATCCAATTAAACCTTGCCATGTGGCAAGGTCAAAGTCAACTTTTTTTATTTTTAATAATAATAATAATAAACATAATAATAATAATAATAATAATAATTGAAAATTTTGAATTTTAAACGGTTACTGTTCCAAACCGTTTGAAATTCAAAATTTCCCTCCAAACCGTTTGAATTTCAAAATTTGAATTTCAAACGTTTTCCCCTCAAACCGTTTGAATTTCAAAATTTGCTAACCCTATAAATACAACACCAGATTTGATTTTTCAGTCACACCTCCAATTCCTCATCCTCCTCCTCAAAACAATGAATAACATGGGTGCTGGTTTTCAAGCAGGAGCTGCCGGACCGTCTAATATCCGGCAGTACTCTCGCCGGGTCCGGGGACGGGGCCGCCCCCGGAGACTACCATTCACCTCCTCTACTCCTCCTACTGCTGCACAACCTCCTATTTCTCCTCCTCCTCCTCCTCCACAACATTGGTTATATCCCCCTCCTGCTGCTGCTGCTGCACAACCAACCTTTCCTCCTCATCCTCCTGCCGATGATGACTGGACGGATGAGGAATTGGTCTGGGCTATGGATTATGTCATGGCCCAGCAACAAATGGAGCGACTAACGTTGTCGCCCCTACCCCCTGGGCTGCTTCAGTCCCCTACCACCAGACTACCCCCACCCCCACCACCATCCCCCAACACCAGACTACCCCTATCCCCATCCCCCAACACCAGACTACCCCTATCCCCATCCCCCAACACCAGGCTACCCCCACCCCTACCACGAGACTTCCCCAACTGAGGGGGACTTGGAAGCCCTCAGGGAGATTGAGGAGGAGGAACTCTACTGGAGCCGACCTACCCCTCCTAGTGAGTGCTATTACTTCCCCTCGGATGCGAGATCCGATGGACGGGATAGCTCACGTTCCGTCTCACCCGAGTACACCACCCTCCCCTGGGACAACTACTCTCCATAGTGGAGAAAATTAGGATTAATAAGTAATTTAGGAATTTAGGATGTGTGTAACTTTTTTTTTAATATTAGTTGTAATTTTTTTTAATATCAGTTGTGTGTTTTTATTATTATTTGTAATTTTTTTATATTTATTTGCATTTTTATTTTAATTATTTTGAATTAAAAGATTAAAAAAACAATAAAAAAATCAATCAATCAGCATCAGGGGCTTTATAAATAAAGCCCCACCACTACACCTCTTTTTCAGTTTCTCTCTCCACGCTGACTCAGCAGCCACATGGACCAATCAGGAAGGGGGGCTTTATAAATAAAGCCCCCCACTACGCATGGTCTAATCATCTTATGTTGTTTTTTGTACTTTTAAATCCCTCTTGATACAATGCATTTCGTCTTTCTAACTTTATTATGCTCTTGTGCATGTGTAATGTTATATAAAAAATTTTACATTTTTACAATAGAAATAACCAAACTCTGATATTTACGCTTTATATTGCTTGTGTTCATTTTCTTCTACATGATTAGTAGGCTTGTGTTTTTTTTTTTTTTATTTGACCATGAAGCACAAAAGTTAAAGAGGAAATATTTCTCAATAAAAGTAGTTATTACTGAATGGCTAGTACATTATTACATCAAATCATCAATGCCCTATTATAAGAAATTATAAATTGGGCAGTTCATCAAATTTTAGAATTTGAAAATTGACAATTAAATACTGAAGTTAATAATTTAACTAATCTGGCAATTGAAAACTTTCACATGATCTGATACCCCGTAATTCAAAACAGATTATGCGTTTTGAAAGCCTAAAAAAGTGATTATCTACGTTTTCAAAACGCAATCCCAAACACTAAAAAATGATTATCTGCATTTTCAAAACACAATAATCTAAAAATCAGATTCAAAACGCAATCCCAAACACCCTCTAAGTACTGAATGGTTCAGCTATGCACAAAGTTTGAATGGTTCAGCTTTTAACCATTCAATTCAGAGTCTTTTTTAAGTTGAAACAACCAGTCTGAATGTTGAACCATTTAGAGTTAAATGATTCAGAGCCTCATTACCAAACAAGTCCTAACTCTATATCACTTAATTTGATTTATTTAAATAGACCAAGTTGAATTGACCCAAGATGAAATCGATGCATTAGATTAATTAATTAATCGTAAGCAAGCGAACTAAACGGTCTCTAACTAAGACCAACTCATTACATAGTTCTAAAATCAGAACATCAATTGTAGGTTTGATTTTAATCTATAGCCAAATCGTACTAAATTAACTAAACTAGTCATCTTAAACTCATATGTAAACTACATTGAGACATGACACTAATGATTGCAGTAACATATTAAAAAGAAGAAAGGAGGTTCACGTCATTCTTTAATATCGTATCATATATTTTTAACAACTATCCCATTAGGATTTATTTCATTTTCGACTTTTGAAGTTATTGAAAGGCACAATAGACTTATCACTTTACCCTTTTCACATTTCCTCTCAAGACTTGACATTTGGTGGTAACAAACCCCACCCCCTACACGCTACTTACATGTCAACACTTAAAAACCAAAAATATCACTAGCTACACCAATAATTATAAAGTATATGTGGTGGCATATAATATAATTAACATAACATACTATGCAATCCTTTTAAAACATGGGTTTACAACCTCTTTCCTTGTAAAGATTATTCTTTTTATAAAGTATATTACTTCTTAAACTGCCACAATTCATCCATGTTCCAAAAGGTGTCATCGACGAACTCATTGCTCGTCCAATCAATACCCGCCATTTGGAACTCGAACGCTGGTAAGTCAGTTGACATAAATTCTTGCGTGTTTGATTGGTTGAAACTCATGACGTCAAAGTTATTATTATCCACAATGTACCCGTTGCTTTGGAGAGAACTTTCGGGCAAGTATGGAAGCATAATTCTCTTGAAATTTGATGAATAAATGTTAGAGTTTGAATTTGTCTTCTCCATCAAGGTTTCTTTGCTTTGTGGTTGAGAAATGAAGTTATTTTGATTAACTTCCATACTTGAGGTTGAAGTAGATGATGATGAGGGTGAACTAAGCTCCACCTTTTCTAGCAACCTTGGGACCAAAAATTGACGAAGTGCTTCAACAAATATCTTGCTATTAGAGTCGACCTTGAGGTGGCGAGCTTGCTTTTGTACTTTTGTTCTCCAGTAGTTCTTGATCTCGTTATCTGTTCTTCCTGGCAAGTTTTGTGCAATTTTGGACCATCTTGAACATAACACGTAGATTAATTTTAGAATTTAAAATAGTAACTTTAGAACTTCTTTGTACGATCATATACACATAAGACTCACCTATTACCCCACTTGGAATGCAATTCAAGGATCAAGATTTGTTCTTGTGGTGTAAGATTTCCATGTTTAACATCCGGCTTTAGGTAATTTAACCATCTTAGCCTACAACTTTTCCCAGTTCTCTTTAATCCTGAAAAACAAAAACGATTAAAGAGAACTTAGAATTAAAACTACAAAAGGGAGTATACTATGATCAGTAACAATAATATTTTCCATAATGGTTTTGCTAGGGTACCTGAAGCTTTTGCTAGCGAATTCCAACGTCCTTCGCCATGACAAGTGATATAATGAACAAGAAGATTGTCTTCATCAAGTGTCCATGGCCCTCTTCTTAGTTCATCAAGTTGTTCATTGCAAGAACTAGTTATCTTCTTAGAAGCCCTCATGGAGATTGGAAGTGATGAAAGTAATAGAAAGAAGTGGGAGGAATTATAGATGTTAGTGATGTTTTTGGGACTAGAATGATTGGGGCTCCTAGTGGAGGTTTTATATGGGTAAGGATATAAAGTGAATACCAAGAGGGGTTTATTCTAAAACTTTAGAATAATATAGACAAGTACATCCTCTTGATAAGGTAGCCTCCCTTCAAAAGACACTGGATTAAATATATTAGCTAAAAATATTTTAGTGATACTTTTAAAGGAGTAATAAAAACTTATTACTGTATTTTTTATTTTTTTTTCAAATGGTAATAGTATAAGGCTATTTAGATTTTAGACCTAAATCCCTAGCTTATTTCTTTTATAAATTCAGACCCATCATGTTACATATACATTTTTTTATGTGCAAGTGGAATGCTATACATATTTACTTTTTTTCTGTTATTAGTGACATTTTTTGGTGTCACTAAACAACTAGTATCAATAACAATAATTCATTTTTTAATAATATTGTTCTCTATACAAGTATATAAGAATATTCAATATATAAACACACATATATACATGTGTACCAGGGCCGTCCCTGAAAATCTCTAAAAATTCATGTACCCTATTCAAACCGTTAAAAAATATGTCTCTTAGGCCCAAGTTTAAATGTTAAATGAGTTATATAAATATATATATACACACACACATATATATAGGTCTTTTTTAAATTGTGCCCTGAAAATTTATGGACCCTGTCCGGTTGGTCTAGCTCCTCGGACCTTCCCAAAGACGGCATACGTATAATATGTGGAATTATGGATAAATACAAATAAAGAAGGCAAATGAGAATTTTTCGAAGATGTGGATTTGTCATTATACGACTGAGTAAAGTTATGAAAGTAGTGCTCTTTGTATGAACATTAAATATGAGATCTGTTGCCAATTTTTTGGAGGCTCAGAGTGGCTGCAGGCTGCACGCTTTTGATCACTCCATCTTATCCTCACCAAATAACAATTTTTCTTTTAGCGCATACATATAAACTACATGACTTCCATTATATCATATAGCTTTATAAAAATTAATAGAATAGATTCATTTTCTAGATGAAGCCAATAATTTATTTTACGACTATAACCAACCAATTGGATTATAAACAATTCAGAATAATATAAGTTTGGAATTATATATTTATATTATATTATAAGGGTAGGGATCATACGAGAACCAACTTTATGGAGAGAACCAGAGAACCATTGTCAACAAAAACAAAAAAAAAACCTAAAAACCCCACCTTCACCCCCTAAAAACCTAAACCCACCCACCTCACTCCCTAAAAACCTAAACCTCCCATCCCCCACACCGGCCCAACCCCCCCCCCCCCCCCCCCCCCCGAATTGTGAAATGCACATGTGCATGTAGTACAATTATCTTATTTTATAGTTTTATATAGGGGTTTTTTTAAGTTTATTCACCAACAACGACAAAAAACCTAACCCCATTCCCATCATACCTAAAAACTAAACCCTAAAGCTAAACCCATGAAAAAAAAACCTAACTATAATAGTGAAATGCACTTCGCGTTTATTTAAAGATCATTGAATAAATTTTTTTCCACCTTATATATCATATCACGTCCATTTAAATGATCATTTCATTATGGCAATTGATAATTTATTCAAAAGTGTGCTCTAATAGTGAAATGCACATGTGCATACGGTATATGACGTAATTATGATGTAAAAAAGGCCATTTTTTTGTTTTTTTTTTGTATTTTTTATTTTTTTTTCCAGAAAGATTAACACTAAAAAAAACATTTTGGTGTTTTTACTTTTTTTATTTTTTTAGGTTATATAATTTTTTTATTATTTTTTTTTATTTTTTGGTGGAGGGGTTTTTGTGTTCACACTTGGTTCTTTGGTTCTCTCCCTAAATAGTGGTTCTCCAATGATCCAAATCCTTATATTATAATACACATATATATATATAAAATAACCTGTAGATTTTGTAGAGGATTTTAATGAAAGTTTTTACGTACGTATTTGGGTAAATATGTACGTACGTTGTTTACATCATCATCAATGATTTCTACGTTTATTTTATTAGGGTATGTGTAGTGGTAGAGGGTTATGTGGGGGTTATAGGATTAAAATATTAAAAAGTAATAGAAAGGGGGTTATGGAAAAAGAGGGTGTAATGGGAAGGGGGTTATGTGGGGGTTATAAATGATTGGTAATGATTGGTTAATTATTGTTTTTTATTTAAATAAGAATATTTAATACTTAATAATATTTCATTAAAAATAAAAAAATTACAAATACTAAAACAAAAAAATACAAATACTAAAAAAAATTACAAACCCTAAATAAAAGATAAAAATACTCAAAGGTTATATTTTTTTTCGATTTTGGCCTTTCGGTTCAAAGCCATTTCCAACGCTTTGCCCTCTAGGTGGTCGTGATTTGCCGTGTAAAAAGCAAAGTCGCGTTCAAACTGTAATTCCCTCATGATGTCAACCACCTCTCGGTTTTCTTGGATATGCTGAGCCCCGATGTCGCGTAAGTCTTGGAGCCGCTGGTTCATTTCGGCAAATGCCGGGACTAACTTATCAACCCCCGACGAAGACTCCGTCCTTGCGGCTCGAGCAGCCCGTCGACCGGCGGGACGAGGTAGCTCCTCCGCCCCCTCCTCCCCTGCAAAATAGGGATTTTCTTCTGGTGAGTTGAGGTCGACATAACGCGCGTCAGACGTAGGTGTTTCGGGATCAACCGAGTCAGAGGTCCTCGACTTTTTTGAAGGCCTCGTATTTTTGGCCCTAGAGGAAAAAGTTCCAACCGTTGGGCGGACGGTGTGCCATTTGGTGCAGTCTTTCAGCACGTGCCAACATTTCACGTACGGGAAATTCCCGTATGTCTGGTTGTATTCTTCCAAAGCCGCCACAAAAATACCCTCGTCACTTTGCCCACTTTTCCACCCGTACCGGGTGCGCTGGTAAATGCCTTGAAAGTTTGTGCATTTTTTATTGATATCGGTCCACTTGCCCGATATCGAATCGTTCTCCCGGTAGCCCTCTCCTTTACCAGAGAGCTCAAAAAATATTGCCCGTATTTTTTTTTTTCCAAAAATCGCCTTTGGATTGGTAGTTGGCTGAAAAAACAAACCAATAATATAAATAAGTACCCGTTTAGAAAACTATATGTAATAAAATATAACATTACCAAAAAAATATATATCTTACCGACTTCAGGATCCTCCGACACGTCAACCCACGCTCGGGTTAACGAGTACAACTCGTGGTCGGTCCATGGTATAACGTTTTTCTTGGCACGACCGCCCGTCTCTTTTCTTGTGTGCCGTCGGGCGGGTGCCTTGCCTCGCACAGGCTCTTCCTCTGCAACCGGGCCTTGTGTCTCTGGAACCGACTCTTGCCAAGCATTTGAAGAGCCGAACATTTGGGATGACCCATACACTTGTGTTTGGCCAAACCCACCTCCTATGGGCATCCCAAAACTCCCTCCCATGTTAACATTATACATGTTCGGGTCCCAACCATACGGTTGGTTTAACAGGTTCGTGAAACTTTGCGGGTTTGAACCTGAACCCGGAGCTATAGGTCGGGTGTTGTCGCCACTGGTTTGGGAACCAAACCCGAAACCTCGACCGAAAGGATTCATGATATGCTCAAGTGTGTGTGTAGTGCTTTGCTCTCAAATGTTGTGTGTGTGTTTGTGTAGTGCTATGCTCCCAAGTGTGTGTATGTATATTTATAAAACAAAAATTAAGTTTTTTTTTTTTTTTTCAAAATCTCGATCATCACCCGGGTCAAAAGCATTCAACCCTCTCTCTTTCCAAGGCATGCAAAACGCCTGCTATGCCAATAACTTTAGTCGTTCAAAACGCCCTATAGCGCCTGGGGGGCGGTGTTCCCCGGCGCTATAGGGGTCAAAACGCCACATAACGGTAGCCACTACACATACTCTTATCATCATAATTATACTCGGCTAATCCCATCAAAAGTAAGCAAAGGTAAGATCAGAGGAGGGTAATATGTAAACCCCACCACATGATGTATGAATCCTTGGACATTAGGCACATAACACTTAGTAATTAGGACAAGCCCGATTGATGCATGTACCTTCTTGTCTTTTGACTATCAATGCCACCACATAATGCATGATTAACCGTCCGCCGTTTTTAATGTTATTTTCATTAAAATTAGTAAAATAACGTTAAAATTAGTGTAATTTTTACTTTTGCTCCTGAGTGCACACATATATATATTATATGAACACACTGCAAGGCTAATTACCACGTTTTTATACAGTTTATTATTTTGTTGGTGTCTATATGAAGGAAATTATAGAGATGCGATGATTTGTTTATTTAATTGATACCGGAAAGACTAAGTAGAAATAAAATAATATAAGTTTGGAATTATATAGAGTCATGAGATGGTGTGGTGATAAAGTGCATTATTTCTATCTTACAAGTGGAGCTTCAAATTGTGCCAAGTATCAATGTGCGCGCTTAAGACTTTGCTAGTTTGAAAGAAAACAACCAAAAAAAATGAAGTTTTAATCTTTTAGGGGTTGTTTAGCAATTATTGAATGGGTAAGTGCTGAATCAGTAAGAGGTCTGAACCATTCAGACTCAATATAATACTTACATATTCAGAGGAAAATGTCTGACTGATTCAGACATCTGCTCGTGAAACAAACAGTGTGAACAAACTATATCTGACCGATTTAGATATTTATCCCATTAAAAAAATCATTAAAAGCTGAAAGAAACGACCTCTTAGTTAGAGTCACCAGTTAGACGTCTCCACATCGCCATTTATAACAATAGTTGATGAAAAGGAAAGAAAATTAGAAGCAGCCTAGCATTTGTTATAGAAAGTTGACATTTATTTTTTAAAACAACTTTAATAATATAAAAGGTAAAAAATAAAGGGAACAAAGTATTAGTGAATCGATATCATTTATCTTAGGGGCTGCTTGATTGATTAAGTGCTGAATGATTTAGTTATGCACCAAGTCTGAATTGTTCAGCTTTTAACCATTCCATTCAGAACTTTTTTAGGTTGAAACAAACAGTCTAAATGGTAAACCATTCAGAGCTGAATGATTCAGAGTCTTATTAAGACGCTACCAAACAGCCTTACATTTTTCTATCCAAGAATGAAAGAACCTAAAAACTTCCTTGAAATGACGTACGCTGATTAAAAATAAATGAATCTCTCAAAAAATTCCCAGCAAGATGTCATGTTACATTAAAATAAATCTTCCAGAAAACTAATGAGAAAACCACGAATTTATACATACACTAAATATAAATCACATCTAAGATGTTACCCGATTAAATAAAATAGTGTATTACCATTTATTTACGTGTCACACTTTATTATAGAACTAGATTATATCCTAGGAGCGTCCCGGGTAGAGAAATCTAATATGATATATTAATTTTACATATGAAATAGACTGATGCGTTTTACAGTTACATGCAGGGAAACTTTGAGTAGCACCTACTCTTGAACAACTAACAATGTATCTCCAATGTTAGCACCTAACCTTAAACAATGTATAACTCTAATGTTAACATCTAACCTAAAACAATGTATAACTCTAATATTAATACCTAACTTAAAACAATGTACAACTCCAATGCTAACACTTGGTGAAAATAGAATTCATATTTACTGGAGTTAATTACCAAACCGTCTCTGTGGTTTGGCCCAATATGTCATTCTAGTCTAAACTTTTAAAAATTGCTTGAACAGTCCCTGACTTTTGAAGAAATTGGCCAAAACAGTCCAAATATTTAACCTAGTTAACTTTCTGTCGTTAAGTCAGGGGCAAAATAGTCAACTCACATCTATTTTTAATTCTGAATATATTTAATTATTTATAATTCTGAATCTTCTTCCCCAATTCTTTGACTTAAGAACCCTAACCCTAGATTTTGAAATCAACCTGATTAATCTCTCTAATTCACCTGCCCCTTCCTTTTCTTCATCACCGGCAATCACCTGCACCCCTCTGTCAATCATCTCAGAAGTACTTTGAGAAATGTTTTGTTCAACATCAGAAGTATGAATTGACCAACTGTGTTAGATAAGTTAGGATTATTACATCCCCTTGTTGTACCTTTATCCTTTTCATAGCTTGCAATAACATCTGATTCTTGACCAAATCACCAGAATCCTCTTTATCATTTGGAGCAGTTTTGACATTCTGTGTATCAAAATGACCCTGTAGACTGGATGACAGGGGAGACTTCCAGTAACCATCAGGACCAGCTCCAACCAATTCATTAATGACATGTCATTGCTACATGGCACACTCAAGGGAGAGGATGCCCTCTTTGAGTGACATGTAGGATTTATTACTTTCAATTATTATAATAGGTAGATAAACCGGTTCAAAACTTTTACTACATGACATGTTCTATTTTCGTGTATCAATAAATAAAGAGTTAATTACCAAAACCATCCTTGTGGTTTGGGCCAATATGCCAGTCCAGCCCAAAACTTTAAAAATTGCTTGAACAGTCCCTGACTTTTGACGAAATAGGCCAAAACAGTCCACTTACTTAACGGGGTTAACTCAACATCGTTAAGTCAGTGGCAAAATTGTCCATCTGTGTTAAAATTTAGTTAATTGCCAAAACCGTGCTTATTCTCCTCTTCCTCGTATCCTTGCTCTTCTCTTCCTCACCTCCACTCTGTTTCCCCTCCACAAGAGTAAACAAATTTGGTCTCATTTCTGTTTTGGGTAATACACTAAGGTTTTAAACTTTGAATTTAAAGTTCCAATTATTAAGCCACCATCGAATTTAAAATCTTAAATGAACCCACCTGTCGAATTCATTGAATATACCACGAATTGAGATTATATATACATTCACACATGATATTCGACCCATTATGTATAAAAACATCTCATAAAAACGTTCAAATCAAGCTCTAGTTAATCGGTTAAAGTATCGGGTGTCGCGAGTCGTATATCGTCCAATTAACCGTCGAAATGATCAGGTTAGTATGATTATGTTATTTGGTTAGGATCGGAATTAAGTACACAATAAAAGCCCCATGATTAATTTCAAATCGGGTTGGATATATGGGTCAATTAATCGATAATAGAATTTAGGGTTCATACTTAGTTTAAATTGGGAACTGGTTGATTTTGTCGTGATGTTTTATATTATTTGAATCTACTTTAAACACAAATAGACGCGTAGCTCAGTTGGTTGGGAGTGTTGTGGTTTAAGGGTTGGGCCGGTTGAGGTCTCGAGTTCGATCCGACCACAAATCATTTTTTTATATAAATCACATCCTGCTGTGGAGGGCATATAAAGAGGAAAACGGGACGATTTTGACAATTAACTAAGGTTTAACACAGATGGACAATTGTGCCCCTGACTTAACGAGGTTAAGTTAACCCCGTTAAGTAATTGGATTGTTTTGGCCTATTTCGTCAAAAATCAGGTACTGTTCAAGCCATTTTTAATGTTTTGGACTGGACTGGCAATTTGGCCCAAACCACAGGGACAGATATGGTAATTAGCTCATAAATAAATTTACTTTTTCATTTTAAATGACGAAAGGCATCACCCTCATCCCCCTTCCGAGTTCAAATTCAAACTCTCATTCGTATTGCAACCCTCTCGGTACAAAGCCCTTAATCGCATACTTTGCAAGTGGCGTGGATCGAACCGGAGACCTCCCAGGAGCGAACCCATTCAAACGTGTTAAACCCTCCCACACCCGACCAGCTGGGCTGTGTAACATCGCAAAATTTTCCCCAAAAATTTTAATACATAAAAAGCCCTTATATATATATATTTTTTTTTATTACACCTTTATCATTAATATTATACAAATGTGCCTAAGTCTTTATTTATCCTAACTCACAACTTATATACATACATACATAAATGTATATAAATAATAATAATATAAATATGATTCTAAATTCTTTTTTTTTTCACATACAAGATTTTTTTTTTTTTTAAAAAGCCTTGAGTCAAATAGTCAAAGTCCTAGTCAAAGTCTTAGTCAAACAGTTAAAGTCTTAGTCAAATAGTCAATTCATCATAAAACCTTACTTTATGGTGTTGACCAATTTTAATGGCTAATTGAATCCAAAACTAGTATAAAAACCCACCTATGACCCATTATACTTTGCACCTCTAAATCGATTGTTTCAATCCGATTAAACTTTCCCTCATACCTTTCTTCTATAGTCTATTACTTCTACAATTGAAGCTTTGATTATAAGCTCTTGTAATTGGCAACTTTGGGGCTACACATATTCTATTTCTTGAGACTTAATACTTTGCTAAGGTGAGTTTACGTAACCATGTTTATGCGATTCTTTATACTTGCAACAATTATTTAAGCAATTCAACATGCATGTCTAGTAGTAAACTTTATTGCCTCATGAATTAGTCAACAGTTTCAACGAGTTTCAACATTTACATAATCATTAGCTATGGCCAAGCCGGCGATACTCAATAATAGATCTATTGGATTGACAATCCCACCCGGATACGTGTACCTCCTACATAGGTAACGTGGGTGATTGTTATCGTTCAACATATTACTAAGGTGAACCGTAGATGACGGGATGGACCTAAACTAGTCGGAGGTTTGATTATGTCAACATATTATACTATTCATGTAGACTTAAATTTACGATAGACATACGAATTGCTAAACTTTTATACTTAAACTATTCGCTTGACATGGCTTATGTATTCTCACCAACTTCTAGTTGACCCCCCCATTTTTTTTCAAACTTAACAGGATATACTGATGCTTGAAGTCTAGAGCTAGCATGAGGAGATATTTGAAGCTTTGTTGATTACTTGATGTAGACTTTAAATGTAATTCAATATTGTAATGTATAAAAGGATTATTTAAACTTGTGTACTACCATGAGCTACTGAACAATCATCATTACGTGACATCCCGATGTTTCCGCCATCGGTTGGGGTGTTACAGATTGGTATCAGAGCCATGGTTATAGGGAATTAGGTTATTAGAAAAATAATCTAGTCTATAACCATAGGATTTAACCAGTACTTGCTTCTTTTGCTTGCTATTCTCTATCTCCATCCTACTTCTTATCCCTACATTCATCCTTACAAGAAGGTTGCTCTCCATCAGTGGACCTACTCCTAGACTAATAGGACAAAAATCCTCAGGTTTAGCCTGAACCACCTTGAGATCTCGTCGAAGTTCTAGATTTTAATAACGAACACGTGAAATCTCGAAGGGTGAACGCCTGTATTCTGAGTTTTCTGTCTAGGACTGGCATTGCGCATATATCCCAATCAGACGAGGGACCCGGATGCCTACCTGGGAATTCTCGGGATGAGTGTTCACTTATAGGCTAAAGCATGTCTTCACTATGTTATTAGAATCTAGAAGTTTTGATAAGTCAACGTTTTTGTTTATTCGTTTTAATTAATGAATAAATGATTACACTCACCTTCCTTAAACTAAGCTCAAAAATCTCAAAATTTTACAGCTTAAATCAATCTCATTTCATAACCATCCATGGATTTCACAATCACACTTCACCTTACCATCTTAGCCACTTTTTAAATATTCAACGCCCTACCCAAATCATATAATCTCCATACTATAAAATAAACTCTTTATCAACTATCTTCACATTCACTATCTCTCACAACTTTGATTCTGCTTCAAGAATTTTTCATCATCCTCTCAAGAACTAAATTCATATCCTTCACCTTCTCACACATGAGCTAGTTACCCATGATAACCAAACTATTGAAACTTGATTGTGTGTTGCATCAAACATAATCCTTAGTTATACATGAGGATTCGACTATTTGCCTTATTTGAACATTTGAAACTAGAATTCATGGAATATAAACTATTTACTATAGACACACCTAGAGTCATTAACCTTATCTAGGGCAACTCTATTACAACTCGTATGCTATACTTGATACTTGATTGCTTACATGTACATATTATCAATTTGCAATTCATGTGTGTAATAATTGGTACACTTAATCAAACAACTGATAGAGGATGAAGTACTTGCTCAACAGTTAGTAGAGTACAAAATAACCTACTCAACGATTGGTAGAGGTCATCATGCCTGCTCAACAGTCGGTAGAGGCCCTACAACCTGCTCAACGACTGGTAGAGGCTATCATACCTGCTCAACAATCGGTAGAGGTTCCTACTCACTGACTGGTAGAAGTCTTTTTCCTGCTCAACAGTTGGACTCATTTTTGGATACATGGTTAATCATATTATTTTACATGTGTGTCTAGAGTTATAGAAGGACACAAAACCCTAATGTAAGGTAAATTGGTGATTGCGGTCCGGAACGTAATCATAAATTTACAGGTACGTTAAGGTAGTGTGAAATTCTATCAAGGTTTTCGGTAGTTGACCAATTATAAACCTTAGTTATCTGGTAGTTCATTTAGTCTTTCAATAGTCCATCAACTCATTCCTTTTAGGACTCCTAAAACTTAAGATTCTTATTCTCCTTGCTATTTCAGATGAACCTAATCCAACCCTTAAAACTCACACATATCAAAACTCTTACCCAAATTATTCGAAACAGTTTATTCTGTTACCTATAAATTTATGTCATGCCTTAACTCGAAACTTCCCAAACCACCCTTGTCCTAATTTCTACCCAATCACCTTCAACCCTGTGTTTTCAATAAACTTCGGGACGAAGTTTCCAAAAGTATGGGAAACTGTAACATCGCAAAATTTTCCCCAAAAATTTTAATACATAAAAAGCCCTTATATATATATATATTTTTTTTATTACACCTTTATCATTAATATTATACAAATGTGCCTAAGTCTTTATTTATCCTAACTCACAACTTATATACATACATAAATGTATATAAATAATAATAATATAAATATGATTCTAAATTCTTTTTTTTTTCACATACAAGATTTTTTTTTTTTAAAAAAAAGCCTTGAGTCAAATAGTCAAAGTCCTAGTCAAAGTCTTAGTCAAACAGTCAAAGTCTTAGTTGTCACACCCTCAAAATCCACTTGCGGAGTTTTACCGCGAGGCGCATGACAAACCAGGATCCAAACCAACGATCACAATAAACAAGTCTAAATGAATATAAATGCAATTTCAAAACATAGTTTAAAATCCCGTTTACAGCGGAAGCTTATTCAAAACAGTATCTCAACAATGAAACAATAGTTCAACGTTTATAAGACCATGCAACCCTAGTTAGACGCCGTGCAGACGCGTGCGCCCTAGTCCAGTCGTGCTACCTTAGCGACCTGAGAAAACATGTAAAAGTTTACGTCAGCACAAAAATGCTGGTGAGTTTACAGGTTTTGTAATCCAAGTACCAAGTCCACCAGTCCATACTATAACAAATCGAAAACCAGTATACGCTAGCTAGGCGTACGTTTTGTTACTACCACGATTGGAAAACCATTACTAACTCGAATACCAGATGTTGTGCCCGATGTAGTAACCCTGTTGTTCCTGTTTGAGACAATATGCACCCGCCGACCCTCCAAGTCGACGAGCGGGGTTGGTCACTCCCAATAGCGCTATTCACATTTCCCCGTTGTGCAAACCCGCACATTCATGGTTCCCCCCGGGACTTCCAAAGATCGTGTAGTACACAATAGAAACCCATAGTATGACAGTAGTTACCAAATAATCGTTTTAACACATGTTTTCTCCCCCGAAAGTATAAAACCAGTTTAAAAGAGGGGCCGTAAACTCACCTTAAGTTGCGTTACTCCCTAACCCGAGTAAACTCAGCTGCTATGCTAGTCCCGTAAAGCGGCGACCTAACATATGACAGTTACAAGTACTTAGACTAATAACCCGCAGGTTAATTAGTCCCTAGATGTCCAGACCATAACCAAGTTCGTTTGAAAACACCGTGACTGTTTAACTGACCCAAAGTACAAGACTCGACATCCCATTGGTGACCCGAGACTCCCCGTGTTATGTTTACGCTCTCAAACAGACAATCATGCAATCACACTTAACATACGTTAACGCACAACAAATTATAGCACATAGTTCACGTATCACCGAATTACATCCAAACATATGTTATCAAGTTATTATATATGTTACGGGGTTCCTAGCATGTTACTACATGTCAAATCGGGTCTCGGAATGCTAATTTACGCTTACAGCAGCAGTACACGCGATTAGGAAAAGTCAACTAGCATTTAGGTTGGTCAACTAGCATTTAGGAAAGCTAATCGCATGAATTACTAGCATTTAGGGCTATACCACATGTAACTACTAGCATTTAGGGCTATACCACATGTAAAACTAGCATTTAGAGCTATACCACATGTAAAACTAGCATTTAGGGCTATACCACATGTAAAAACTAGCAATTAGGGCTACTCGCATGAACAAACTAGCGATTAGGCCCTAATCGCATGAAAAACTGGCGATTAGCAATCCTAATCGCCTGTAACCTTGCTGTTCCAGTTTTTCGCGCGTTTAACGCTCCAGATCAGATCCAGAACGTGTGTAACTACCCAATATCATCCCAAACGCTATCCTAAACATGTTTCAACCAAAACCCTTCGTTTTGCCTCGTATTTTCAGCCCTGCATGCAATCATGTAATCCAAACACCATTCACATAGCATGCAACATCACCTTAACATGCATGACAATAACCCTAATAGTCAATTACTCAGATATTATCATCATAACATTAATATTATTCTGATTTAACCTAATAACATGTTAATCCATCATTATGAATCATAAAAACCCTAGCTTTCTAATCATAAACACCCATAACACATGTATACTAGTTAGAATCCGATTAACAACCCTTATTAACGATTTTCAGAAAGCTTTTTCGTTTTAGAACAGGTCTGGACCATTAGGGATTGATTAAAAACGTTTATAAAGATTCATGGATGGAAACCAAACCTTAGGATTATGAAAGAACGATGGATTATGCTTGAATCCTTGTGTTTTGATCAAAAATCGCGTTCCAGAGGTTGTGTGTGTGTTGGGGCAGGTTATGGGACGACTAGGGTTTGTATAATGAAGTTTATGAGGTCAAGTATGGTATTTATAGTCGTTTTTAGTCGTCCAGCCCGTAACACGCGATTATGCAGCTTTACACGCGATTAGGAATCCTAATCGCATGAACAGTAATGCATTTGGGCCTAATCGCATGAACAGTCATGCAATTGGCCCCCCAATCGCATGAACAGTCATGCATTTGGGCCTAATTGCATGAACAGTCATGCATTTAGCCCCCTAATCGCCCATAGGGGCTAGTTTCGTGTGTTTTGCGCGTTAAACCCCGTTTTAACATATGTTAACACATATTCACATACCGACAAGTCACATAATGATTGTAAACACATAACACTTGTAAATACACGTATTCACACTCGTTCACCAATTCCCGGGACTCGAGACTTGTATGTTCCGTATGCCCTGACGATCCTACAAATCGTCACTGTTTGTATACTTGGTTAAGGACCGACATCTAATGAACCTCTAGACCAACATCCAATGATCCTCTAGACTAAACCGATAGTTCCCGAACCATAACCCGACTTAACTAACCCAGTTAAGTACAATATACGCGTGACTCGCTAAGGTAGACTTTCATCTAGACAACGTTGTTAACCAGAATTTGCCGGGTGTCACATTAGTCAAATAGTCAATTCATCATAAAACCTTACTTTATGGTGTTGACCAATTTTAATGGCTAATTGAATCCAAAACTAGTATAAAAACCCACCCATGACCCATTATACTTTGCACCTCTAAATCGATTGTTTCAATCCGATTAAACTTTCCCTCATACCTTTCTTCTATAGTCTATTACTTCTACAATTGAAGCTTTGATTATAAGCTCTTGTAATTGGCAACTTTGGGGCTACACATATTCTATTTCTTGAGACTTAATACTTTGCTAAGGTGAGTTTACGTAACCATGTTTATGCGATTCTTTATACTTGCAACAATTATTTAAGCAATTCAACATGCATGTCTAGTAGTAAACTTTATTGCCTCATGAATTAGTCAACAGTTTCAACGAGTTTCAACATTTACATAATCATTAGCTATGGCCAAGCCGGCGATACTCAATAATAGATCTATTGGATTGACAATCCCACCCGGATACGTGTACCTCCTACATAGGTAACGTGGGTGATTGTTATCGTTCAACATATTACTAAGGTGAACCGTAGATGACGGGATGGACCTAAACTAGTCGGAGGTTTGATTATGTCAACATATTATACTATTCATGTAGACTTAAATTTACGATAGACATACGAATTGCTAAACTTTTATACTTAAACTATTCGCTTGACATGGCTTATGTATTCTCACCAACTTCTAGTTGACCCCCCCATTTTTTTTCAAACTTAACAGGATATACTGATGCTTGAAGTCTAGAGCTAGCATGAGGAGATATTTGAAGCTTTGTTGATTACTTGATGTAGACTTTAAATGTAATTCAATATTGTAATGTATAAAAGGATTATTTAAACTTGTGTACTACCATGAGCTACTGAACAATCATCATTACGTGACATCCCGATGTTTCCGCCATCGGTTGGGGTGTTACAGGCTGGCCATCATTGGCAATAATAAATAAATCTACTAAACCTATGAGGTGGTGCTCACATTTCATCACACCCATCACTATCAATAATAAATCTTCACACATACAAACCCACAAATATCAACCCATAGTGATTAATCTTCACACACACAAAACCATTGACTGGTCTCTATCTCTCTTTCTCTTCACACACACATACATATTGTTTCTCTTCACACACACACATACCCACAATGATTAATCTTTCCACACACAAACCCACAAAAATCAACAGCCCAATTCAATGATGATTGGCTACGGTGATGTGTTTACAGAGACGGAGGCGAAGGTTGGTCGAAGGACGAAGGCAGATGGTGGATGATGATGACGGGTGGTGACGATAATGATGGATGGTGGTTGGATTTTTTTTTAAAAAAAAAACAAAAAAAACCTCAAAGTTCACTTTTTTTCCACCATGATGGGTTCACGAATTGTGTTGGTCATGGCCGTGATAGAAATGGTGGTGCAGTGGTCATGATGGTCACGGCCATCACGGGGTGACCATCACGGACTACCCGACCACCCTAAAAGTCTAAATTGTTAAAACTTGTTTAAAACTTTATACCTAATAAAAATAAGTTCAACCTAAAGTTTAAACTAAATTAAAAAAGTGGGCCTAGGGAGGAGTGGGAAACTAAACAAAAGGACAAAAGAACATGAAGCCGAACAAAGTAATAATAGTAAGCACAAAGCAAAAACATCGATCGAAATTAAGGGGGTTTCGGGTTTTAACCGGTCGGAATTGAGCTATATTCTGATATTTTATGTTTTTTTAACTTCTTGTCATTAATCATGTTGAATTTGATTCCTAAATACCTAGAGTGATTAAGTGATTTTCTTTAAGTATGAGTTTACTCATGTTAATTAGGTTTAAGACTTAAGAGTTTAAGTTTGGCTAGGGTCAGGTATTATTGATGTTCGATTGTTTTCTCAAATTGAAATTTTGAATGTTTGTTTGAAACTTTGAATTCTAGAAGGTTGCCTTGGGTTCATGAATTTGGTGTTTTATTTTCTTCGTCATTGCCATCCTAAAAGCTAGTTGTTAACGAATTATGATAATTAATATTTAACACCTCATAAGCATCAAGATTAGAACTCATGATCTACATTTATTCTAAATATATTCCAATTTGTTTTAAACAAACATTTGCAGCATTATATTTCTTGGAAAGAAATTAAATAAATTAGAGATACACATTTGAAAGTAAACTTTCGGTGATCCCCAAGCACCAAGATTCCCTTGTTCATGCATGTGTTGTTTTTTATTAGGGTTAATTTATAGGAAAGACTCGTGCTTGATTAGAACTTCTATGATTATCTACTTAGGACCACTCACCAACGTCGACGAAAGCTACATATATGCTTAGAACATTCAATTTTAGCTTCTACTTGATCAACATCGTTGTATCCTATGGATTTTCTTGTTTTTCAAAAGCTTATTTTGAGGATCTAATGCAATTGTCAAAAGTCAAAATCGACAGATCTATCTACTTGTATTTTTATAAATTATAATAGTCGAATGATATGCAATGATATAATCGTGTTTTCCATTGTTTTGTTGTCTATATTAATCAAGGAGGGAAAAGCAATAAAATATATTATATATATATATACCATTTTGATACGGATCGTATCTAAGTTTTTTGGACGAACCAAAGAAACCTTTTGTCCTTATGAAGACGATGAATGGGGTGTATGCATCGTTTCATTGTAACGGGAATACGTTGAGTTCAAGAATCAGGTTCATGGGAATCAAACATAACCCACACATGAGCTTTGCTTTTTAAGTTACCATGATCAAAATTTTATTTGATTTTCCTTGGCTTTAGTTAACTCAAGAATTTCTTTTGCATAGGAATTAGGACCTATTAAAAGAAAACAAATTTAGGAATACGATATATATATTTTTTGATCTATGTACCTTTGTTGTATGATCATCACATAGAGGATAGATATTATGTGTTTTCTCAAGTTTATGTTGATTGAGTGTCAATTGTTTGTAGCAGTACTAGAATGCAATTTTGAAACTTTAAGAAGGGAATCCTTTTTAAACCTCTATTGTGAGTTTGTGATACCGCAACTTAAAGGCTGTAAGCGTAAGTTGACAACAAAGATAGATATATATAAAGTTCCCATGGTGTGAAACTAAGGAATTGTAGTTAGTGTAAATTAAGATAATGTGGTGAGATATCTATCTTTATGGGTATGTTTGGCAAAATTAGCTGGAGGCTGATAGCTGGAAGCTGGTAGCTGAAAGCTTTTTAAATATATTTTGGTGTTTGGCAGAGTAGTTGAAGCTTTTAATAAAATGTATAAAATGACCAAAATTGGCATAATTAAAAACTTGTAAAGAAGGTTTTTATTTTATTTTTAAAATAGAATGGGTATTTGTGTCATTTACTAATTAAAAGCTTGTAGCTAGTAGAGCTTTTTCTTAAAAGCTACCACTAGTAGCTTTTTCTTAAAAGCTACTACTAGTAGCTTTTCACTATAGAGCATTTTCTCTAACCTAAAAGCTTCCAGCCTCTTCAACCAAACAAGGTTTTTTTATTGAGTAGGAGTTTTTTCTTAAAAGCTTGAAGCTCTTAAAAGCTCTTAAAAGCTCCTTGCCAAACATACCCATAGTTTGAAAATTTCCTGGATAACTCTCTAAATCGTGTATCAAATACCTTAAAATGAAGCAAGTTGACAATACTATCAAAGTCTACAATTGCATAATTCAAGGAGAAAACAAGAACGGATATGTTTTATGTTTGAAAAATTCTATAGGAGAAAACAAGAACGGATATGTATCATCACAATTTCTTGCTAAACGACACAACAAATTATGAAGTCAGTTGGTGGTTAGAAGCGTTGATAGGCATAAAGTTGACTCGGTTATTACTTAATACTTATGATTGGTCTGTTAGTTGTAACCCAGTTACTGCTAATCGCCTAAGTTGTTGATGATTCACACTTACAATTGATGCACACTTACCGTTGATAACGTTTGTTAATGCCCTTAGTTGTTACCGCTCACAATTGCCCCTTATGAGTCTTGTTACTTTTGACCTTAGACTCTCAGTCACTACTTACTACGGATTACCTGTTTCCACTGTTGACCAATTACCACTATTAACTAATTACCATTGAGGATCAATTACCACTAATGATTACTTTTCATGCGTTTTCATCAACAATACGAATTCGAAACAATTTTCAATGACTTTTCACCAAAGCAAGAATCATGTCATGTGTGATACCCCTTTGAAACCCCATGGTATAGAGGCTTCGCCGCCCTAAAACTCCTCAAGTTTCATACGTGTCTAAATCAAAATAGTCTTGAAACGAGCGTGCACTCTCCAACTTCTAGCTCTTATAAGGTTTGTTCAAATTTCACTTTGATATTAAATGAATCCAACTAAACTAGAATGACTTGATGTCCCTAGAATTATTAACAAGTCATTCAAGATGGCAAGGAGGACATTACATGTGGTGGTGTGCTGAATGGGTAATGACGCATCATCTAGATGTGTGCACCAAGAGAATCTAGGAGGGGTTCTCGTTAAAGAATATGTCATGTATTTTGACTCCTATGTTTGATCTAGTATGCACATTATTACTTAATTTATTTAATTAAATTCCACACTCTAATGATGGTTAGAGTTGGATTAAAAGCGATTTTGAGCGTGAGGACTCAATAGACACTCGGAATATCTTCATTTTTAAATGCATTATACATGATAAATGGGGAAAAAATGGATGCTTCATATATCTTGAACTTTCGTGACATTTCAAACGTGTATGTTCACACAAACGCAAACACAATAATAATAATAATAATAATAATAATAATAATAATAATAATAATAATAATAATAATAATAATAATAGCAATGTTAAAATCTTGGAAAAGAGTTTGTAGGAAAGTAGTAAGAGCGTAATCTCAACACGCGATATGATGGATGATAACCAATAATTTAATGTTTTCTATTTTTGGATAAACATCTTATTATGTACGTCTTTATCGTTATAAAATTGAGTTTGCTACCAAAACATACACTCATCCATGAAAGGGCCACCAAGATTGACCATAATTCTTTTCATATCGAAGAAATTTAATCCAATAAATGTTTCTATTGCGTGTAAGTTATGTCCTTTTTTAAAACACATTTGATGATAACGTTCATGATTTATAAATTTAAATAAACTTGCAAACATTTTGTGAGAGTTTGGGTTTGGGCCATTGTGTTGAAAGTCATCCAGCCCAACTTTAAAATGCATCTTAAACATGCTTTGGTTTTTAGATCATAGACTCTAGTCTAACTACCTTGTAGTTTTATCCACACTTGACACTACCACGAAAGAAAGAAGATAATCAATGTTGAATATCTGTTATTATTATATATAATAATTATTATCTATGTATCTATCTATCTATTATAACTAGCAGGAACACGCGCGTTGCGGCGGGGTTAGCTAGGTTTGCGGGTGTTTTGATTTGGTTGTCAGATTGAGGATGCATAATATATTGTTTCAGGGTGTAACAGATGTTATAACAGTTATACATGCATAAGAATATGGGTTGTAACATAATTTGTAGATGTTGTTGATCATTTCTAGACATGACATAATTTGTAGTTGTACTCATTGTTGCTCGTTTCTAGACTCCTCTTGACAAAAACTTTATTTCTGAATTCATGTCTTCCAAAGAAGTGTGTATTTTAGTTGCAGTTCATGCATCACCTAAACTAACTGTTAAAGCACCCATATGATCATGTTTATAATACGCATAAGCAACAATAACATTCAAATGTATGTTTTTTTAGCCATATGCCATCTCTCATCAAATAACTTAAGCATACATCGACTGATTGACATCATTTAACTCTACCTTCTAGTGTTACGATAATAGTCACAAGACTATAAGGGATCTATGTTTCCTAAGCATAAGGCGGAAAAAAGGCTCATGCCCAAGACCAAAAAAAGGGAAAACAAAAGTGCAATAGTAAGAAAATTAAGAAGTTGCACAACAGGCATTAGAAATTCAATAAAATTTGTTTTTGGAATGGCAACAACTTTATTCCATCAAAACGTCCAGTGCAACATGGCAAGTTGCTATAATGAATCAAAAGGTCGCCATTCCTCCCAAGTTAGACTTGTGATTCTTGGTCAGATCAATATCCATTCATATGTCGTTACCTTTATCTCTTCAACCGCCTTGTATATGGAGACGTTTCTGTCTTTGAAAATTGTTTCGTTTTTCAAAATCCATATAGTTCATAATATGAGCAGATAGACAACATGTAATACGTTCTTTTTTATGACGCAGCCACCCATTCACATTTTGTATATGTTTAGCCACCAACCAATGTCTATTGAATATAACCAATGTCTACTGAATATAAGCAAATATTATCTTAATTGCATATGGCTACCCTTTGATTCTATAAATACACATATAGCATAACTCTATGAATATGATACGCTACAACATGAATATAAGCAGAGTGGTCACTTTAACCTGTTTTGCTTACAAAAGGTTGGTGAATATAGGATTATCTCCCGCCTACTCTTTTTTATCATTATCCTTTTTGGTGGGATTTTTTACAAAGGCTTGTTGTTTATGTTTTCTTTCCAAGTACAAACCGTCAAAAAGTTTACCAAGCAGCGATAATTTGTTAACCTCCAGTTCCGAATATAACAAGTAGATTCAGCAAAAAGAACAAGCAATTTAGTGGAACAGAAAGAAAATATTAATCTAACCAATTGAAACACAAATTTAGCGAATGGAAATGTTTTATCTACCTGAACACAATCAAGTAAATTCAAAGGTTTCACAAGGATTTTGTGAAGAGGAACCAGTGACTTGAAGTAGGTTGATAACCAGGGGAAAAAACATGTGATTCGCCACAAAATCTATAGATGAATGATGACATACTAAGCAAATCAAATGAACATTACAATTTCAAGCTTAGGAAGCAAAGTGTAAATCAATGCATGAATAAGGAGGATTTTTTTTTATGAAACTTCTTTGTAGGAGGTGTCAAATGCCAGCAGACAAACAAATAGGCCATCACTCACTTCATTTTGTACAAAATAATAAAAGCAAAAGTGTTTAACCATCAGAACTACTTTTTTGTTGATAATATGATATGTAATATATGTATTTACAATTTCATGAGTTGTAATTTAGTGGGTGCTGCACGAAATTTATATTCTTTTTAAGTTCATTACAAAATGTTATAAAGTTTGAGTCATTAAAAGAAATTATTTTTTGTTGATCACATATGTTACAACATTAGATCACGTTTAGAACGTTGATTAGAGCTCATCATGATAAAAATATTGATGTAAATTACTTGAGAGGGGCTTCATATCCACATCGGAAATGCAATTACAACAGTTAATATTAAGCAAAAGGCTCACCTTTTTCCAATCCACATAAATTAAAAACAACCACTCCCTTAATAGCACATCCCACATGTCTCAGGTTAGTTGTCAATAATGTGATATACAAGCTCCCTTACCTATTTATGTCACACCCTCAAATTTTCACTTGCGGAGTTTTACCGCGAGGCGCATGACAAACCAGGATCCAAGTCAACGGTCACAATAAACAACACTATATGAGATACGTAAACTCAAAACATAGTTCTCATATAAAAAAAACCATAGCGGCAGCATTTAACTAGTTACAAAACCATGTACGACAATGTTCAAACTGTTTTATTCAAAACATGAAACTAAGCCTAGACGCCATGCAGACTCGTGCGCCTAGTCCACTGTTGCTACCTTAGCGACCTGAGAAAAACGTGCCAAAAAGACGTCAACATATAATGCTGGTGAGTTCACAGGTTTGTTCAATAAGTTACCAAAAGTTACCAAAACGTTACCATGTCCATACTATACCAATATCACCGAGTACGCTAGCTAGGCGTATGTTTTATTACTACTACGATTGGAAAACCATTACTAGACACGTTTAGCAATGTTTAGCAATGTTCAGCCCGAATGTTCAGCATGATACCAATGTTACCAGTTCGAGACAATATGCACCCGCCCGGCCCTCCAAGCCGACGAGTGGGGCAGGTCACGCCCAATAGATCTATCCACATTTCCCCCGTTGTGCATCCCCGCACATTCATGGTTTTCCCCGGGACTTTCAAAGATCGTATAGCAATGCAAAGTTAAACTATAGTATGACATATGTTACCAAAATAGTTTAGCGCATGTTTTCTCCCCCAAAAGTTAAAGCTATAAAAGTGGGGCCGTGAACTCACCTTAGATTGTGTTCCTCGGTAAATAGTAAAATGCTAAGCCCTTGATAATCCCTCTATCGGAGATCTATCAAAATGTTCACATAAGTGTTCCGACTAATAACTATAAGGTTATCTAGTCCCCGATTGTCCAGATCGTAACCAAGTATGTTTTAAAACGTGTTTAAGCGTTCAACCGACACACTAGACCGACCCGACATCCCGTTGGTGACTCATTACCCTAACTAATCAAGTACACATAGATTACACACAAGGTTCAGGCATAAAACACTTAGTTTGTATCAAAAATCTCATTTTTACATCAGAAGGGTCGAACCAGGCAGATAAATCCACCTTCGCCCCTTTTTAAGCCACGTTCGCCCGTTTAATGTCACGTTCGACCGTTTGATGCCACGTTCGACTGTTTGATCTGATTCGACCAAACTTTTACCAGGTTCGACCCTGTAATCTCTCATTCGACCACCCGTTTGGTCGAATGAGCCCAGGTTCGACCCTGTCAGATAAATTTCCCTAAAAACGCTTCAAACACATTCGAAACATCGCGGAACATCATCAAACACAGCAGTCAAGCATGAATAACTTACCCCTACAAAACCCCACCAATTTTGCCCCAAAACCAGTTTGTTTTAACACTTTCCCAAAATGGCAAAATTATGGAAATGTCACATCATGCATGAAATTCTTACCCAATTTAGAAACTTTTTGAAATCCTTTCCTAATCATCTCAATATGCTCTGTTTAATGTGTTTATGAAAACCCCCAATAGTTCTATTAATAATAATAACATGTAACAATCCTTAGATTTATCAAAATCCCCAAAATACCCATAATATCACCATCTATCTAATTGTAACACTAAACAACAATAAACCAACGTCAATAGCAACCCTAGATCATGTTTCTATCATTAGAACAGCAGCAAATCATTCAATCAACACATAACATCACATAAATAATTAACATATGTTTATTGATACAAAACCTATGTTTAATGATAGGGTTTAGATTTAGAAAGGTGTTTAAAAGGTTTTTATTGATAAAAACATCCTTAGAACAGATCTGGACATTTAGGGTTAGATGAAAACGAATTAAAATGCCTTAAAAAGATTTAGGATTAAGAACACACCTTGGATTCTTGCTTAGATGTTGTTGATAGGTTAGATTATGAAAAAGAAGAGCAAAAACTCCTTCCTTAGTGATTAAAATCGTTTGAGAGTGTTTTGAGACGGTTAGGGTTTGTGAAATGGTGAAAAATGACAAAGTTTGGTATTTATATTAGTCCACATTCGACCCCTGTCTCTGGTCGAATGTAGCCTCCTTCGACCCTTTCACAGGGTCGAATGTACCCTGACTTGGTCGAATGGAATTCTTCCAATTCCATATCCCAGGTTCGCCCCTTTGCTAAGGGTCGAACCAAGACATATTTCCAGGTTCGCCCACTCGAAGTGGTCGAATCAGGACTTATGTTTTTCTAGTTTTCCAGTTTGTCGTGTTTAACGCATTTTAACGCACCTTAACATAGTGAAACGGGCGGGCGAAATGACGTGAGAGAAAGAACCTCTTGGTGGAGTCCAGCCCCCCAGAATAGCACTACTTAGTGACTAGGAGCGGAGAGACCTTTGCGCGTTCTTTTTGTTTGATCGGCCTATCTTCTTTCTATAAGCAAGCTCCCTCCGGCTGTCCAGGGGCTGGGCGGGCGGCTCTCGGGGGATTAGGCGGCAGTTGAATATGCATGCAACCTTAGTCTATGTTAAAATTTTTAAGCATGGATGATTATCTAAACATCGTTTAAACACATCTATGCATATAATCCACCACACGACAATTAATCTACACGTACACCTAATTAGTTTATGTAATTTCACCAACAACGGGACCTGGAACTAGTGTATTCCCAAAACGACTCCCAGTGATCCTCCAGATCATTGAACCCTGGACAATCCTAACTTGACCCGACTCAACTAACCTAGTTAAGTCCGTTTATAAACGTTTCCCGCTAAGGTAGACTTAGATGTTACTAAAATGTTTAAGCCAAATATGCCGTGTGTCACAATTTACTTTAACTGTAAAAGTACTCTAGGTCTTGGGCTAACAATCAAGCACCTTTCTTAAATACTTGAACTACCGTGGCCAATCAAAGCTTGGATCTCTTTTAGGACAAAAGGATCCCATCTTACCAAGCATTTGTGTTATATATACTCTTTCTGCTTAGAAACCTCCTTGAGTAAGACTATAAAGATTGATAATGTTGTCAAAATGTCACATTCCTTTTTTATCCTCTATAAATTCTCATGGACACTGGTCCATCTATATTTCAAATTCTTCATATATGGTGATTCATTAACTATGCACACACAAAAATAGAGAAAGAAACATGTTAACGCATATTTGAGTTAAATAAACTTAAATGAAACAACAAACATAGAAATAAACAATTTAAAGCACATTTAAGTTGAAGAAACTTAAGGAAACCATAACAACACAGATGCATCCCTTGAGAAACTGACCCCTCATGTTCTCCTCAATATTGAAGTGAAACACCTGAAGAAAAAACTCATCAAAATCAAAGGCTGATAGATAACAAATGTTACACAAACTATAAAAAAAAACATATCATATTGTGCAAGCAATTAGGGCACCGTGTACAGAGTATTAATACCCATACCAAGCCACATAAAAAACAACAAAAGCAATATTTCGACATATATTACAAAGTATATTGATCGAGGTGAAAATCCTAACAATAGCTTAAAATAAAAACATGATTAAAAAACAACGGAAGTAACTAACCTGTAACTTGATTCAAGCTTGTCGTGTACCAATCTATCCTCCCATGGCCTCCCTCAACACTTTCTGAATTATTACACACCAATAAGGATTAAATTGAAGTTCGTAAGTTTGGAAGAAGAAGAGGAAGAAAGACGATCAAAATCGAAGTGTGCAGGTTTCGGAAGAATAAGAACAACGAACGATTAAAATGAATGGACCGATTAAATTCATGTCTTCAATGTGAGGGTAATTACATCTTCAATTCGCGATTCGATTGAGATTCGCCCCACTTTGAATTTTGCTTTGAATCCCATTCAATTGGTCTCGAGAGTGAGGGAAGTTGAAAAGACAAAAATATGGGTGATGAAGAGACGCGTCTTATTCCTAGGATGCTGTAATTGGTTGTACATATAGGGTTAAAACTTGTTTTGTTGTCAAATTACTATTTTAACCACAAGAGATGTATTTATATAACTTATAATAAAATTAAATTAATTAAAATAAAAAGCATAAGTTAATTATTGTTTTTAATTACTACAAAGTTATTTAAAGTTACATTAAAATTGTCTTGCTAATATAATAAAATTACAATTTTACCCTTATAGGTGATTATAAAATGACTTCCTTGCCCGTCCAGAACTCATTATATAGTAATAATATAGATAAATCAATATAATTTATAGGGTTACCACAAGAGATGTATTTATATAACTTATAATAAATTTAAATTAATTAAAATAAAAAGCATAAGTTAATTATTGTTTTTAATTACTACAAAGTTATTTAAAGTTACATTAAAATTGTCTTGCTAATATAATAAAATTACAATTTTACCCTTATAGGTGATTATAAAATGACTTCCTTGCCCGTCCAGAACTCATTATATAGTAATATAGATAAATCAATATAATTTATAGGGTTAGATCAAATACACTGTGAAAGAAAAACAGAAAGTCGTAGAAAGGGTATGAAACGGAATCCGATTGAACGCATTCAAGCGACACTGGAACCCTCTCATCGAACCCTACGATCTTTGTTGTTAGGATTTTGATTTTTTTGGTTTTTTAGCTTTTAGTTTTTAGACTTTGTGTTATATCATTGTGTCTTTTTATGTTTCATTGTGTCTTTTCTTTATTTTCATCATTGTGTCATTTATGCGATTCATTGTGTCTTTTTTCTTTGACACTGTGTTATATGTATTGGCATTGTGTTATATTTTGTGACTCATTATGTTATATATTGTGATTCAATGTGTTTTTTGTATCCTTCTATCATTCTCATTTTTATTACACTATGTAGGAGAACTTAACCCATAATTTGTAACATATGTCATTCATTTAAGGCATCTAATTTTTGTTTATCCCCTTTTTCCTACTTAATTATCATCCCTACCTAATAAATGAGTAACTCGGGGGACACGTGACCCTTTACTAGAGCCTCCAGATAGGCTCCATGTTAGCTTACACATGTCAAGTATACAATGACTAATAAAAATCACGGACCCGACTCATGGATCCATATTCATATTCAGTTTTCATAACCCAACATCACAAAACCCAACCCTCTCCATTCAACAATCTCATCACTCTTGTTTCTTCAGTGTAAGAGCATTCACATCCCCTCCATCAAACCTCCCCCCATATCTAAAATTTAAAAAAACTTACTAAAAACATCCTACATCCCCTCCACCATTTTATACTCCATCTTTATATTATGAAAAATCCATCTTCTAGCTTTTTATATATAAAAAGCTACTATTCACCCCCATCAAATTATTGTGAGTGTATTTTAACGAGGAATATTATAAAATAAGTGTTTGTGAGTAAGATCTGTAAATATGGTGGAGGGGATGTGGAAGGTTTTTTTAAAAGAGTAAACTGCCATTTTCGTCCCTGAGGTTTGACACTTTTTGCCAAATTAATCCAAAAGTTTATTTTTTCTTAACTGGATCCACTAGTTTTCAAATTCTTGCTGGTTTCGTCCAAGTGCCTAACTCCGTTAGTCAATCTCAGTTAACTGAGGGGCAAAGTTGTCAATTCAAATATTATCTGTATTATTATTATTATAATAATAATAATAATAATAATAATAATAAGAGTAAATTGCCAAAATGGCCCCTCAGGTTTGGCCCAAAATGCTTGTTTGGTTAGTTATCTTTTTTTTCTGCCAAAAGCGCCCCTCACAGATCGAAAATTGCCATTTTGGCCCATATTTAACAGAGTTTCTAACGAAGAAGAAAAACTCAGTTAAGTGGGAGGGGCATTTTCGTCCTTTCATGTTATAACGTTTAAAAACCCCTTTTGTTTCACTTATCAGTCATTTTAACCCTAACTATACACCTCTTACCTCGTCTTCCATTTTACCTCGTCTTCCACCCTCGTCTTCCACGTTCTTCGTCTTCGTCTTGCTCAATAATGTGGAGGTTTCGAGACAAGGGTGCTGATTTCAATCCTCTGCTTGAATACCGTAAGTTATTGTTGCTTACTGTTGCTTTGTCATGATCACCTCTGCTGAACATGATGAATAATATTTTTCTTTTTTTTTTCAGGTGAAAATCATCAGTTTTTTTCAGTGGAATTGCATTATGGTGGTGAGCTGACTAATTTTCCAGACAGTACATATGTGGGAGGTAAAATGGCATATATTGATTATGTTGATCGTAATGTTTCTACAATGCTGAATGATATGGTATTAGAACTTGGTTATTCAGAAGAGGATATTTCCATTTTTAGGTATTATTTTAAAGTTCCAGGTGAGGATTTAGACTTTGGGTTAAGAACATTGAACGATGAAAATGATTATAACAGAATGTTGAAAGCTGCTGTAAACGAGGAACCCACATGTCCTTGGGTTTTGCATGCCTCAAATCAGAAAGAAAAGGGCACATGGATTATTGTCACACTTCACAAGAAGCATGAATGCATCCAAACTAGGGATGTTAATTTGTGCACAATAAGTTGGCTTGCAAGAAAGATTGAGAAGATTCTTTGGACAAATCCAGAAATTAGGATCAAATCACTCCAAGAAATCATGGTGAACAAATACCAAGTTCAGGTAACAGGTAATCAGATCTTCAGGGCTAAGGCAATAGCAACTGCTAAGCTTAATGGTGATTATAGTGCCCAATATGGACAGCTAAGGGATTATGGTGTTGAGTTGATGAGAGCTAACCCAGGTACTACTGTTAAGATTGATGTTGAGAGTGAACCTAACCCTAGCAGCCCCACAAGGCAATTCAGGAGAATCTATGTCTGCTTAGGGCCATTAAAACAGGGTTTTAAAGCTGGTTTGAGAGACATACTAGGGCTTGATGGTTGTTTCTTAAAAGGCCCTTTTCCAGGATAGATCTTAACTGCAGTATCTGTTGATGCCAACAATGGGATATACCCAGTGGCATATGCTGTGGTTGAGGCAGAAACAACAGCAAGTTGGACATGGTTTCTAGAGTTATTAGGAGATGATTTGGATTTGGCATCAAACAGCAACTTCACATTCATCAGTGATCGACAAAAGGTATGTAATGTAGCTAACTTTTCTGTATGCTAAGTCAACTGTATGCTCACTTTTTTGTTTGTAATTGCAGGGTCTCATTCCTGCAGTTGAAAAGGTGTATCCTAGTGCTGAGCATAGATTTTGTCTGTGACATATATATGAAAATATGAAGCCTAGGTGGAGGGGTGATATCTACAAAAACTTGTTGTGGAATGCAGCTAGTGCAACCACACCTATTAAACATGAAAGGATGATGGATGCAATCCTGAAAGAAGACAAGGCAATGTATGAATACTTGAAGGGTATTCCAGTCAAACACTGGTGCAGAGCTTTTTTTAGTGGTAACAATAGTTGTTTATGTTTCTTTTCATTGAATGCATTTGACATTTTTTAATTGTAACAATGAATGTTTATGTTTCAGAGAGGCCAAAGAGTGATATCCTGTTGAACAACCTATGTGATGTGTTCAACAGGTAGTTGATCCTAGGCAGGGATAAACCCATTATCACCTGTCTAGAATTTGTAAAAGAGTACTGTATGAAGAGGTTGATGATTGTTCGGGTGATGATTTCAAAATCATCAGGCCCTTTAACACCAAGAGCCACAGACCTGTTTGAGAAGATAAAAGATGATGCTAGCCAGTATTCTGTCATTTGGTGTGGCACTGGAAAGTATCAAGTAAGTGGTCCAGAGAATGAGACAAGGGCTGTTAACATGAATGAAAGGAGTTGTGCTTGTAGGAGGTGGCAGTTGACTGGAATGCCATGTAGGCATGTTATAGCTTGTATATGGAATATGGCACTTCATGAATTGGATGATGGAGTTCCTGAGAAATATGTTCACAAAGCTTACTGGGTTGATACATGGAAGAAGGTGTATGACCATACCATTGAACCACTAAATGGAACTGATATGTAGGAACATTTTAACTGTCCCACCACCCTCATAGCTCCTAAATACCACAAGCCTGTTGGAAGACCTAAAAATAAGAGGAGAAAGTCTGCTTTTGAAAAGGATGAGGTTGCAAAGTTGTCAAAAGCTATTGAAAAGGGTGCCAAATTGCCAAGGAAGGGTAATCCGGTCAAATGCAAGATTTACAAGCAACCAGGACATAACAAAAGGACCTGCAAGAAAGCTGCTGGGGGTTCACAGGCTGCTGGTTCACAAGCTGCTGGTTCACAAGCTGGGGGTTCACAAGTTATGTAGTATTCAGTTTAGTTATGCCACTTTATGTATTAAAACTTGTCATTTTGGTGTTTGTGAACTTTGACTGATATGGTATGGCTTATGGTATGGGTTATGGTATGTATTATGACTGGTAACATGGCAGTTTAATCTAGCATGTTGGGGTTTCTTTTGGTTTGTATTGGTTAACTTTACTATAGTTTTGTGACCATTTTAGCAGTTTAATGTAGCATTTTATGTACCATTTTGGCAGTATAATGTTGCATTTTAAGTACCATTTTGGCAGTATGATGTACCAATTTGGCAGGTTGGACCAAACATAATGTACCATTTTGGCAGTTTGGACCAAACATAATGTACCATTTTGACAGTTTGGACCAAACATAATGTATCATTTTGGCAGTCGAAGACTTGTGTAACACTTGTGTGGCAGTTGCATTGAATGAAGTTCATTTATGGGGTCAGTGGGTAGATTTCAGGTAGATGGATGAGTTAATTTTCAGCTGATTTAAAAGACCCAATGTTGCAAAAGCATCACCACAATTCAACTTCATATTTCATCTCTAAATTCCAAAAATGTTTAGGCAAGTTGTTCTTGCACTACCTGCAGTTCAAGAACCGGTTGAAAACCCTGAAGTTGTTGATGAAGAGTATGATACAACGGATGATGAAAAGGTAGTTCAAGAGTTGGTTGAAGATAATTTTAAACAACTTACAAATGTTGATGAAAAGGCTAAAGGGAAGGCAGTTCAAGAAGAAGAGGAGCTTGACCCATGTAGAGACTATGACCCAGAGGTGTTAAAGAATGCCTGGAATTATGACAGCCCACATCAGTATGATTGGTACCATGATGTTACAAAGGTTGATGAAAAGGCTAAAGGGAATGCAGTTCAAGAACCGGTTGAAGAAGAGGAGCTTGACCCATGTAGAGACTATGACCCAGAGGTGTTAAAGTATGCCTGGAATTATGACAGCCCAGATGAGGATGCTTATTACCATGATCCCTATGAAGGAGAGCATGGAACAGATTCGGACTACTGTTCGGATGATGATTGTCGTTGGAAGTAGGCTTGTTGGTTGTTGTAGGTTATGTTTCCTGACTTAGGCTTATCTATTTCATGTATGCACTAGACTACTTTTAGTATGAACTTTATTTTGTATGTTTCTGTTTGGTTATGTACTAACTACTTTAAGTATGAACTTTTCAATCTTTTCATTAAATACATTGTTCTTGGTCATTACAATGGGATATACCATTACAATAAGAAACAACATACATTGAGTTTGCAGTCATTACAAAACGACCTACATTGAACTACAACATGATAAAATACATGATGATTCCAAACCAAGTCATCCATAGATAAGTTTTCAGCTTCTTATTCTCAGATTTAAGTGTCCCAACTAAGGTCTGCAAGGCTGTGTTCTTGACTCTCAGTTTTTCAGTCTCTTCACCATCATTGATAGTACTAGGAATCTGACCCAAGGGTAGTTCAGCCCAACAAACGAAACCACAGCTCCTCCCCTTCTGGTTGCAGCAGAAAAACCGCCTACCAGGGTTTGCAGAGGTGGAAGACACACGTATGATAGTAGGAGCTCCACATTTGCAGAATACCATCGTCTAGGTTAGCTAATCGAAACCTGTATGATTTGGAAGACAAACGAAATCCACACTTAGGTATGATTTGGGAATTAGGGTTTGTATGATTTGGGAATTAGGGTATGTAGGATTTGGGAATCAGGTTTGAATTGAGAGGGTAGTGATGAAGAAGGTCTGAAGATGAAGAAGATAGGTTTTAAATGGGGTTTTTAAACGTTATAACATGAAAGGACGAAAATGCCCCTCCCACTTAACTGAGTTTTTCTTCTTCGTTAGAAACTCTGTTAAATATGGGCCAAAATGGCAATTTTCGATCTGTGAGGGGCGCTTTTGGCAGAAAAAAAAGATAACTGACCAAACAAGCATTTTGGGCCAAACCTGAGGGGCCATTTTGGCAATTTACTCTAATAATAATATTGATCATTAGTTAGTTTAACCATAGAAGTTAACAACTTAACTCAACCATGATTACTTTCCCCTCATCATCTACCTCTTGACCTTTCTTCCTCCCTCCCCTCTCTGAACCAGAGCTACAACTAAACTCAACCATGTAAAACTAGTTTGAATAGCTATTATTATTATCTACAACAACAACAACAACAACAATAATAATAATAATTTCGATGTCACAGCTTCCATGACCATCATCATGCCTCATTACCTCCTTCATCAACCCCCCTTGAACACCATCTCTGCACATGCGCCTAACCACGGGTTCACCGATATCGATCCTCCTGAGCCGCCTTCGCCACTGGTAACCACCACCCAACACAGCGAGCTCTCAAAACCACCATCGGTCAATGTCGATCTACAGCGAGCTCTCAAAACCCACCTCAATATTCGGCCTCCGTCTCTACTCTCTGGTACCCCCTGTCCCAAATCCGAAAACCACCTCCATTACAACCACCCCACCACACCACCGGTACCACCTCTGTTTCCAAAGACATCCAAGAGGTCATCCACCACGACACCTCTGATCACCGTACATCGTTCAAGAGATCCAAATCGACATAGGGAAGTCAGAACACCGTGTTGTGTTCTCTTAGATAGTTCGAGTCGTGTTTGTTGATGAAGCTAATGGTGGTGATGGTGGGTTGAAGAAGATGATGAAGGTAATGGTGGTATGATGATGGTGGTGGGTTGAAGAAGAGAGAGAGAAAGAGTAAAGATATAGAGAGAGAGAGAGAGAGAGAGAGAGAGAGAGAGAGCAGAGAAAGGGACATGATTTAGGAGAGAGAGAGCGAGACTTTAAAGATTTTATTTATTAAATAATATAAAATATAAGGGTATTTTAGTCTTTTTACAAGAAGTTAACAGAAAAAATGGATGGAGTTAACGAGTTGGACGAAACCAGCAAGAGTTTGAAAACTTGTGGATTCAGATGAGAAAAAATAAACTTTTGGATGAAACTAGCAAAAAAGGCTAAACCTCAGGGACGAAAATGGCAGTTTACTCTTTTTTTAAAATGAGAGACAAATTTTGAAAATTATGATTTTTTGTTATATTATAGGGTATAAAATGGTGGAGGGGATGTGAATGCTCTAATACCCGCATCGTTCCTTCATCTCTATCATCAAACCCTGACCCGTCTTTTATATACGACGCCCCTTATTCAAATTGGGGAACGGTAAATCCAACTAGTGTTTTCGAAGTACGGCGCGTTGCGCCGTTGGCCATGATCTACGCAATGGGAGATCGAACATAGGCGAAAGAACTATACGAACGTAGGCGAACGTAGACGAAAGAACTATATGAACGCACACGAACGTATACGAAAGCACTATACGAATGTAGACGAACGTTGGCATAAGTACTATACGAACGTAGACAAAAGAACTATACGATCGTGAACGTAGACGACAGAATTATACGAACGTAGATGAAAGTATTATACGAACGTAAATGAAAGTTGGTGGCCAACATGGGAAAAAAAACTTAACCAAAAAGTCGGTGTCCAGATTAGGAAAGAAAATTAAAACAACTTACGTTGACGAACAGAGACGAACGTAGACTAACGCCGCAAAAAAAAATTACTATACAAACGTAGACGAAAATACTATACGAACGTAGAGCAACTTGGGTTAAAGATCGGGTGTTACAGACGAACGGAGACGAAAGTACTATACGAACGTAGGCGGACACTACGTAAAAAAGAAAGAAATAAAATGTGGCAAAAATAGGGGAAAAAAACTTAACCAAAAAGGGTGTTACACACGAACAGAGATGAAAGTACTATACGAACTTAGACGGACACTACGTAAAAAAGAAAGAAATAAAATGTGACAAAAAAGAGGGGAAAAAAACTTAACAAAAAAATTGGTGGCCAAAACGGTGGAAATAAAAATTGTGGGAGAAAAACCTAACCAAAAAGTTTGTGGCAAAGATAAAATAAAAAAAATGTGGCCAAAATAGAAAAAGATAAACCTAATAAAAAAGTTGGTGGTCAAAACGTAAAAAAAAAAAACTTTACAAAGAAAGCAAAAAAAAGAAAAGGGGACAAATCAAAAAAACTTGAAAAATGACTATTTCAATTTGCTCTCCGTTTAATATATATATAATTATTGTTTTTGGGAAAAAAACTAATTAACAAATTAGATGGTTTGAAGATACATTGGAACCAAATGTCATATATATGTTATGAATCACATATATAATTTTTTCGTTTATACTGTTCTTGAAATCTAGAACATGATTTGTAGCGTGTGAACTTTTAGCTATGTTATGGTACATTCCTTATAGGTCGTACAAAATGCTCGCGGCTCGTAACTCGCTCGAAAAACGCTCAACTCAAAAAAGCTTGTTTTGTTATCGAGCCGAGCCAAGCCGGCTCGATTACAAATCAAGCCGAGCTTGAGCTTGGGGTCTTTGCTCGTGGCTCAGCTCGGTGGCTCGGTTTGTGGCTCGATAAACATCTTTTATATACTTAATAATACTTTGAATTAATCAACAAAATATGAAAAATAATAGAACAAAAACACAAATTATACAAATAATACTTTTAGTATGTCTTTCATTCATTAAAATATTAGAAAAATAAAAAACTATACATGTATGTGTGTAATTTTATTTTTATTTTTTTGTTTTTAATTTTATAAATATTTTTAAAAAAATAACGGGCTGGCTCGAGCTCGGCTCGAACATTTACGAGCCGAGCTTGAGCTCGGCTTTTCAGCTCGACCAAAAAACGAGCCGAGCTGGCTCGTTTATGTTCGAGCTCGAGCTTAGCCTGACTCGGCTCAATTACACCCCTAATTCCTTATATTTGTTAAATGTAACACATGTTGATTATATGTTTTCAAATTTGTTTTCTGTATATGTTTTATGATCTCTGTTGTTCTCTTCTGATCTGTTTATGCTATCTTTCCCGATGTATTTAATTTTTTGATCTTTCAATGCATTTCATTCTATCTTTCCTTTAGGTTTTTTTACTGTTGTTGGTCGTTTAGGGTTTCTTTTAAATCCGACTGTTTTAATGTTGTGATTGTTTTACACAATAATATAGATTGCCTACTAAGTTTTATCCTTTGGTAATATTAGGACTAAGTTTTTAGTTATTATGAGTATTAATGTATTATCATGTACATAAGCAACACAATAGATGATTGAAAGCTTTTGGATCAAACTGAAGTAGGAATACTTGAATGAATTACATCCATGAATGGATAGTGCTGCTGATTTACTTTCTTCTACATATGATTTTTAATGTTTTATTTGGATTGTTGATTTTAAGTTTTGTCACTTTAATTTTCAGTATAACGATGGTTATATCGTTATGTAATTTCCGTTTTATTGTTTTCTATTATTGCACAACGACTCGCATCTAGATGGGTGATTATTAAATACTTTTGGATCCATACTTAACTTTAAAAACATAAATATGTTTACGCACGCGATGTGACTCATCATAGACTGGCATAGATATTTTGAATCCTTTTCTTACTCAGTTAAGGATAACGAGATGTAACGTTCAAACTAATTGAAGTATAAGCATAATTGCATGACATACAACGGTTTTAATTAGCTTGGAAGTTCACCATTTCTTTTGTTTTTTTGTGTTCAAATGAAATAACAACAATCCATTACTAAGGAAGGCTTAGACCCCCCGTAGTGGGGCGCCACTTGTGAAAATTTTTAGGATATAGCGTCCGGAACACCATTACACCCCGACGTTATATCCTATTTTTTGGTCGGAGCTTTATTTTTATAACGCCAAAGATGAAAAGTTTCAACCAATAAGAACGTGACACGTGGCAATGGAGCTGGTTTTCAAACGGTCAAAAAATTGAACCGTTGCCACCTTTAATATTTTGAACGGTTATTTTTTTTTCACCATATATATATATATACACAAACACACAATATTTTTTATAAAACACAACCAAAACTAAAAACCACACCACAACACAATCTAAATACAAAGCATGTATCCATATGGTTCACCGTTCGGGATCCCGGGTCGACCGGGTGCGAGGCCAAACACTACGAGGCCAAACACTACTACTCCGCTGCCACCCAATTGGGGCGAGTTTGACGCGAACACAATGCAATACGCGCAACTTCTTGGCATGCCCGGTCAATTTTATCCGGGCCCAAACATGCCCGCTCAATTTTTTCCTCCACCAAACTATGTCCAACCTTCTCAAGAGGAGCCCGATTCCGTACCAGAAACTCAAGACGAACCCGAGGGTTCTCAACGTGGGCGCGGGCGCGGAAGACGCTTGCATAAAAAGAAAGACGCGAACGCTCCTCGTCAAAAAAAACAACAGGAACGTTGGGAAAGAGATGAGGAGTTCAAGTTAGCGCGAGCCTGGCTCGACATATCCGAGGACCCGGAAGTTGGTTAGTTTTTTTTTTGTGTTTACATATATATATATATACTTTTTAAAATGTTGGTTAGTATTTTTTTTTTTTTTTTTTTGTGTTTACATTTATATATATATACTTTTTAAAATGTAGGTTTAGTATTTTTTTTTTTGTGTGTTTACATTTATATATATACTTTTTAATCGTATGATATTTTTTTTGCAGCAAACTATCAACATACCCCGGTGTTTTGGCAACGGATTCGAGACCTATTTTTTGCGGCCATGGGTAGGGGGACTATCGAGAGCACGACTCGATATCTGGAAAGTGGTCGGACATTAATAATAAATGTCACTCGTTTGCGGAGGTCTACCAACGTTGCAAGGACAACAGGGCCAGCGGGGAAGGTGATGACGGTTTGTTGGCCAGGGCGTTGGACGAGATGAGAGATACCCGCGGGCCGTTCCCGTATTTGAGGATATGAGAGATGTTGAGACATAGTCCTAAGTGGGCTGATGTCCCGCCTATGGGGTCGGGTAGTGGGCGTAAGATTAGGAGAGGAAGAGGATCAGGAGGAGGAGGACCGTCAAAAAGAAGCAAAACCACCTCCACGTCGCGAGATCCGGATACACCGACATCTGATGCTCGCTTTGTGAGTTTAGATGATTCTGTTGATTTAGAGGATGAGGAGGAGGAGGAGGAGGAGTTTGATATTCCAAGACCACCCAGTAGACGATCAAAAAAGGGTGGCAAGGCGGAGTCGTCTTCGACAGGAGGTGGTGCATCGAGGGAGGAGTTTGATGAAATGAATCGACGACTACAGGATCTTCGCGACCTCGGCCAAAGACGTTTGCAAACTATGGACCAGAGAGTGGCCGAGAATAAAAGGTTCGTCGACATTCAAGAGGCGAGGCAAAGGGAAAAGGACATTGAGTTTTTGTCCAAACCGATCGACCACATCGAGGGAGAAGCCCTACTCCTCGCGATACATCATAGGCAACAAATCCTTGCGAAATATAACCTCCAGTAATTTATTTAAGTTGTTTGTTTTTTTTAATTTGGTATTGTAGTTTATTTAAGTTGTTTGTTTTTTTTAATTAATTAATATTTGTTGGTCATGAAAACACCTTGATGCAGCCTGTGCAAAAGATTAAATTTTCAAAAGGGTATGTACAATTCTCATCCCAAAGAATCAAATTAAGTCTACATTAATATGGTAATGAGAATTACTTGTTTTTTTCTATTTTAGATGGATCGCGTATTTCTTTAACGTGTATGTTCTAAAATTGCTGGTGGGTTACCAGAATACCAGGTTTGTTCATTTTTCTTAAGCTTGCTTATTTATTTCTTATACCTATATCTTATTTATTTCTTAAGCTTGTAAACTATTTTTTTATGATATTCTTCGTTTTATTAGGGAGGGAAACATGGCCAATGTACTCGAAGCGAAATTTGAGCAAACATTTTCATTAAATGAGTGATAAAAGTGAAAAACAATTACTTGTAAGTAATTTTTAGCTTTGTAATTATTAATGACTTTGATTTTCTTACTGCACAGTTAAAAAGAAAAACTTCACTTTAGTTGTTGTAGAAAGTTTGTTACTTTGTTACAATTATATGTACGTGATTACTGATGTGTGCTTACATGTGGATTTTGAGCTTTTAGTAGCGTACACATTGTTTGGCTATAATAATATGGGATGGTTATAATAAGAAGGTAAAGAAGTTTATGTGAAACTGTGCAAGTCGTCATCTTCTTGCAGTGCCATTTTTTTTTTATTTTGGTTTGATCTAGTCAGTAAACTCCTATGTTATCTCCAAGCCTATTAAACATTATAAGCTATTTGCTACTTATTATTATTTGTTATCTTTTATGATGTTATACACACACAACAACCCAAATAACAACTAAGATGAAACAAAACAAACGCACCTGCAGTAACGTGTGAGTATGCGCACGATATCATGTTAAATACGATACAATTTTCAAGCAGTATTTGTCATATTAACTTGTCATAAAGAATGTACCAAAATTTAAAGTCTTCCTGCATTAAAAAAATGTTTTTTAACAACCATTCGTTTTCTTCTATTAAAAGATTAGACCTTATCCAAGTCAACTCTAAATCTTTTCTCTCGTAATTAAAATAATAATACTTTTTCATACTTTTATCATTATATTTTCTCTCTCTTAACTCACAACCACTTACAAAAATATTAAAATATATATAGGGGTGAACAATGTTTCTTTAAATATTTTTTCTCTCCTCCACTCACAACCACTCACACCCACCCCATATAATTTGAGAGAACCCCTCACATAATTTGATTTCCGGGTTGTGAATGCTCTAAGAGGCCTTTGGCCCAATGACATTACTATTTTGTTTAATTCTTCTAAGGAAATGGACACGATCCAAACTCCATTGTAGCATTGTTGGTATTTTAGTGAATTTTAGGTGGTTTAGAACTAGTGAATTCGTGTCCCCGTTCTAAAAGTAAAATTCCTATATATTAATAAACTAGATTTATACCCCGGGAGCGTCCCGGGGTTGAGAAATCTAATATGACATATCAATTTTACATACGAAATAGATTGGTGCGCTTTACAGTTATATGCTTGAAAGCTTCGGATAGCACCTAACCTAAAACAATTAACAATGTATCTCTAATGTTAACGTCTAACCTTAAACAATGTATAACTCTAATATTAAAACCTAACCTAAATAATGTATAACTCTAATCCTAACACATGTTGTAAATAGAATTCATATTTACTGGTTTGAACATAATTAATGACTTGCCTATACATAATTAATGAATAACCTGAACACTTTGTGTTTTTTTTTTCTGTATGAACAAAACCCCACAAATAAATAGTCGTTTTTTTCTCCGTTTTTATATAGCACTATGGACTCGTTGAAAAAAATAATAAAACGCTTGTTAATTTGGTCTTTTTTTCTCCGTTTTTATATATCACTATGGTACTCGTTGGAAAGATAATAAAACGCTCGTTAATTTGGTGTAATTTTTTTCTTTAAAAAATCTCGTATATAAAAGATATTAACGTTTAAAAATTATGGGAGGAAACATGAGAAAGAAAAATCTAATTTTGTTTTTAATTTTTTTTTCTAAAATATCTCAATAAGTAAATCTTTTATTTTAAATTCTAAGATATGTATATCTTGTATAGGGTTTTAATTAATTTTATTATTAGATTTTAATAATAAAAAAAAATTAAACACTTTCACATCATTATGCCACGTGGCACATTTAAGGGAGGGTTAAGGCCACAAATGAATGCCACATTATCTAAGTTCAATTCTTTTATTAATAGTTATAGATTATAGATAATAATACAATACACTTGTCATTGTTTTAGCCTCCTTTCTAAAAGCGAGTCTTTCTTTTTATTGGACGACAAAACCCAACCCTTGTATTCTACCCATTATCAAGGGTCAGGTTTAACCCAACCACGCTCGTGAGGATCCAAGGCATATGACGCTGCTAAAAGCGTCGCCGATAATGTCAAGTTTCTTGTGGTGACTTATAGATCATGGCATCTATCCGGCATGCCTTGTGTTCATATTGTAGCAACCTTAGCCTTCATAAACAAGGACTATGAAACGTGTATTAGTAATTAGTTTAAAAAGGACATGTTCAAAGAAGTATATAAACACTCTCCCAAACCATTGAAAGGAAGTATGTATTGACTTAAATCCGGTTATATCAAATCCCTACCTCTCAAAAAAAAAAAAAAAAAAAAAAAAAAAAAAAAAAAAAAAAAAAAAACCTATAGGCCTGTAGACTAATAGTAAAAAGGAAAAAAGTCCGTATAAAGAAAATTAGGAAGAACTTGTCAAGGAATTGAACACAATATCAAGTTTTGCAAAAACGTGAAAAGAGACTCACGACAAAAAGAAAGGAGACAAAAAATTAGATGAAAAAAAAGTATATTCGATGTTTCTTTGTTTGGAATTATGTTTGTATCTAAACATAATTTTAGTCGGAATTTTAGAATGTGCGCCATATTGTTTAGAATTTTGATTGGATTTTTCTTTAACAATGATTTTTTTAACACAATTTTTATTTTGGAATGTGTTTGATTTTTTTCTTTGAATAGTGAGGTTTTGGAACAAAACAATGGGTCACGATATTTAATTTTTGGTGTTTTTTTCTTTTAAACTAGTGGGTAACTCGTGCGTTACAGCGGGACTAAAAATTGCATTAAACTATATCTATTCATTTTGGCTTAAAATTCATCTAAAGTTTATTATATAATCGATATATCAAATAAAGACTAAATGCAACAAACTATATGTATTCATTATGCTCCCTTATGTATTCTTATCTTTTGAAAACAATTAGTTAGATTAGTAAGTTTTTTTTTTTTTTTTTTTTTTTTTTTTTTTGTGTTTACAACATGAAGTAAACGATCAAATTAACATAAAAAAATTAACAAAAGAAAAATGAAGGACTAAAACATTTAACAATTACACATACAAACACACACCTTTATCATGTACTTTAGTTAAGGAAAATTAAGAAGACACATGCTTTCGTTACAATTTTGGTTTTCGTGAAAGGAGTTGTTTATTGGTCTTCTTTTCACTCATTTAACAAGCAGTTAATGTTCGGGTTGGGCATAAACAAACTTGGTTATAACACTACAAGTCACTCAATATTTCACACCCCCATCTGTCATAAAACAAAAAGAACCAACAGTGTCCGACCACACACCTGATGATTTCTCAACTTGAGAAACAATTTTTTGGATGGTACGGTAGATTTTAACTGTTCAATGATGATTGAACTTGCATCCCTTGATCTTGGCAGTAATAACTCTTTAGGTGCATTACCAGGTACTTTTGCATCTTGCCGAAAGTTAAAAACTTTAAATCTAGCAAGAAACAAATTCATAGGCTCAAGTCCAGACAGTTTCAAGAATTTTGAGTCTCTTTCTTACCTTTCACTTTCTAATTACAGCTTGAATAACCTCACGCTTGAGGCGCCCTAGGCGCTAGGAAAAATGTTTTTTTTTCCTAAGGCGTTGCCTCACATACGTGAAGCTCTCACCTCGCACCTCGGCTTTTTTTAACCCAAATGCCTCGGAACGCCTCATTTTTTTTAAAACAAGCACATAACCTTTTACTTATTATGTAATCACTCAAAACATTATATCACAAGCATCCAAAATGTTTAAGCCTAGTATAATTAGCTTTGTACTTTGATTGAATTCAAGGCATTTGAATCTTTAAGGAGTTGACTACTTTTTCATTCATATTAACTACGTTTGATCATTATATCAGATGCATCCAAAATGATTCGATCAGCCGAGTATACATATCAAAATCATCATTCGATTCGATTGTGTCGTTTACGATTCTGCATGTTCAAAGCGTAACAACATATCAACGAATGTTTCTATATTTGGCGTGTGCCAACTAAATCATTTCAGTTTCATAGAAAAATTAATGTGAACCAAAAGCAATTAACGATTTCGGACATCAGAGACTAAAAAGATAATAATAAAACCTAACTAATATGTTCACTAAAATTATAACTTGAGGTACGAAAATGGGTTCAACTGGTCAAGGCAAGTATCAAGCAATGTATCTACAAAAATGGGTTCAACTGATCATGGAAAGTATCAAGCAATATATCTACACGTTCAAATGTTGATTTCCTTAACTCAAATCTATAGCCGACTGTATGCTTAAAAGGACCAAGGTCCATTGGTCTAATCAGTTCTTTCTACAAAACAAATATTAAAATCAATATAAAAAGCAGATGAAAAGTAATAATGTTATTGTAAGAGCTTCACAAAGGGCATAACGTAAATGGAAAAAAATGTTCACAAAATCAGTCCTTGGTAACCGACAAGTTGTATGTTGAATCTGCAGTTAAACCACAATATTTCTGATCCTCCAACTAATAACAGAACATGAATTCAAAGATTCAAACTTACATATGCCATTCCAGCAACAACTATTAAGACCTATTCAAAAATGAAAAAAAAAAAAAACCCAAATGCTTATTAATGGCATCACTAAGAATCTGATAAAAATGTTTCATTTTTTTGGGATCAAAGAAATATAAAACCTAAATGTAGCTAGCTGAAACGAAAGTTAAAAGAAAAGAGAGCATAAGAAGATGGGTTGTTCGGCTCCTCTTCCTTGCAGGAAGGATGGGGCTCGAATTACAAAGCTTGAATGACGAAGTCACCACATAGTCTTGAATATATGCACAAGCACGTCATATGAAGAGCCTCAAGATTACTTCAAGTTTGAATTGAATACATAATTCAATTGAATTGAATTGCAAGATTTTGTGTATACCAAGCGATTTTTACCTTTCTTCATATTCTCAAATTTAACACTCTCTAACCTCCATATTTATGACTATTACATCTCTTCATATTCTCCAATTTAACACTCTTTAACCTCCATATTTATGACTAAAAGTCCAATTTACCCCATCAATTGCTCCTTTAATATGCAATCGTTTTGTATTTTTTAGAATCCAAACTCTTTTATAAAATAGGATCCATATTATAAATAAGGTTATAATTTCACTAATGCTTATGATATAAACAAACGTAACGCAGTGATGATTAAGTTTAAAATTGTTGGATTAACACGGGCGTTTTGATAATTAACTGCATGAGGTTGAGGCCTCCGTTCTCCCCAAGGCAAAGAGACTAGGAATGAGATTGAGCAACAATATATAAGTTCAGTCTCCCTCCCTTTAGAAAGAGTCTTAGGAAGATCATTTTGAGTCTCCTTGTGTGTGTTTATCATGGTGTATTGATTTTGCTCTGCGCGAGCCCTAATCTAAGAAGTTTGATAGTGCCTGCTTGTATTAATCTTTACATTTCACAATCTCTATCATCTTCCGGCCTATTCTATCATTTTAAAACATATTGTTTCTGCCTTTATGTTTTAGAAAACCCGTCGAATCTTGTTCTTGTTTGAGTTGAACATGGTCCTATAAGTGGTATCAGGGCTTTCCGTTTGATTTACGGAATTTATTTGATAGTTTCCTTCGTTTCAGATCTGAGTTAGGTTGAAAACTTGAGTTGTGGGCGGGCTGGATCACTAGCGTTGTGCGCGTTCACAGATTGTGGGTAACCTTTCGTCAATGGGTTTACTCGGGTCATGACCAGACTTGCTTGTTTAGTATTCCTTAGAGCCGTTAAAAAATAAAATTAGCTACTACATCAGTACCCTTAGCAATTTGCGACTGAATTAATATGGAGGCACTCACATCTACACGACACTTCTCTAGCGGAGCTTGGAAGTTATTTTCATATTCTCGTTAATTTTTTTTTAAAGCTTGATATATGAAATGGAAAAGTTTGAAAAAAAAAAGTAGATAATTAAAGGTGGAGGGAAAGTGTCTTTCGCATCCTTTTCGTTCCAAAGCAATATCAGCATCGCATCATAAATAAAATAAATAAGAAAGAGAGAAGCGAAGAGGTTGAGACATGAGAGAGGTATGTTCCGTGATAAGAACCCGATCGGTATCAAAATTCTTGGTACCTCGGGGTGGAGCGGTGCACCCCGGTACCATTCACTACCTCGCCAATTTCCATCCCGTATCGAATGTGCTTAATGTAGCCTAATATTGCAGGATCAATTGAAAAGGCTTCCCAATTGCATGTGGGTGTGTTTGAAAAGGCTTCCCAATTTTATGTGGGTGTGTTTGAGAGAGAGAGAGAGAGATATGTGTTACATGAATAATACATCGTCATAAAATCAACTAATCTTTAAAGATACAAAGGTAAATATTCTAAACGTTTGTTTGTAGCATTATTAATAAGGTAAATCTATAACTATTAATAAAAGAATTGACTTATGATAATGTGGCATTCAATGGATGCCTCAACCCCCAATTGAATGTGCCACGTGGTACGTTGAGGTGAGAGGTTTAATAAAATATTTATTTAAAAATAAATAAAAGAAGATATGGCATATCTTCTAATTGAATATTTAAAATTTAAATATTATTTTCGATATATACTATATATAAATATTGTTTTCGAATTATGTATAAGGATTAACATAAAAATTTAAATATTGATTTGTTTACAGTAGGTTTAATAAAATATTTATTTAAAAATAAATAAAAGAATGTCACACCCTCAAAATCCACTTGCGGAGTTTTACCGCGAGGCGCATGACAAACCAGGATCCAAACCAACGATCACAATAAACAAGTCTAACATGAACATAATGTAATTTCAAAACAATGTTTAAAATTCCCGTTTACAGCGGAAGCTTATTCAAAACAGTATCTCAAAAGTAAACCAATTGTTCAACATATGAAAACCATGCGACTCTAACTAGACGCCGTGCAGACGCGTGCGCCCTAGTTCCATTGTGCTACCTTAGCGACCTGAGAAAACATGTAAAAGTTTACGTCAGCACAAAAATGCTGGTGAGTTTACAGGTTTTGTATCCAAGTACCAAGTCCACCTGTCCATACTATAACAATCGAAAACCAGTATACGCTAGCTAGGCGTACGTTTTGTTACTACCACGATTGGAAAACCATTACTAACGCGAATACCAAAAGTATGCCCGATGTATGTTCCTGTTGTTCCTGTTGTTCCTGTTTGAGACAATATGCACTCGCCCGGCCCTCCAAGCCGACGAGCGGGGTTGGTCACTCCCAATAGCGCTATTCACATTTCCCCGTTGTGCAAACCCGCACATTCATGGTTCCCCCCGGGACTTCCAAAGATCGTGTAGTACACAATAGAAACCCATAGTATGACAGTAGTTACCACATAATCGTTTTAACACATGTTTTCTCCCCCGAAAATATGAAACCAGTTTAAAAGAGGGGCCGTAAACTCACCTTAACGTGCAAGCAAAGAATCCGAACAGCAAGCAATATATGCTACCGACACCCTAATAACAGTGTCGCTCAGTGAGTATAGGCGTAATATCATTACCCATATAACTCGTTTGTCCAAGGCGTTTTAAATGTTCAAAAGTGTGTATACGACGCCTAGTGATTCTACATGCAATAGTAAACCCTACGGACCCGTTGGTGAATACGTTGGTTACAATTAGTTTCTACATTCCGTATGTGTCTCAGACAAGTGTACTTCAGTTACATATCAATTCCATACCACCTAAGACCTCAATTAAGCACATAAGCACATAATACACAATCTGTGTTTTCAGGACAGATTGTGCGCCACCAAAACTAATTTATTTAAAATAGCAAACCAGTGAGTTAACCTCCCAAATTTTTACTGAATTTACTTTGGGATCCACTCGACAATACCTATTTTTGTTTTGTCTCAATTTCAAACACAAAAATTATGAAAATTCGTACAACACAGCTAGGTCCAGAAAATCTCCTCAACAGGTCAGTTTAGTAGGAAAATTCTTAAAAATTGTGTATTCATCCAAACGAGATGAATCCACTTGGAAAAGCTCTATTTTTCCAGTATTGACCTACTGTAAAAATTTCATAATCTAATTCCTTGTAAATCTCAAGTTATGACCATTTAAAGTTAACCCAATTTACAAATCCGAAAATCTGATATGACCCCTAATCAATTAAAATTCCAAAAACGACTCAAACGACGTCCAAATTCGATGGTTTTGCCCATTATGAAAAGCTAAGACCTTGTACGTTACAATCATGCAAAGAATCGATCAAATCAATTGTTTTCAAGCCACGAAACAGACCCTACAAGTCGACTTTCAGAATCTGTCCAGATTCTGATCATACAATATCATCAATTATATCAAACCCTAGTTGCATATTATCAATCAATAATACCTAATAATCATCATACAACTTTCCTAATACCTATTCCCATCAGATCCTATTATCAAATATGTCAAGATCAAAGCTTTTAAGATCAAAACACCAATAACTTGCGCAACAAGCATCCTATGATGTTACTACGCGTTTATTAATAGGTTTAATCCGTTTAATCTTCAAAAAGACTCATGTTTTAATGTTTATTAAATCCAATCAGACCTGGACAAACTTGTTATAGGATTTTTACAATAAAACATAAAGTAAAAAGCATAAGAAATCATGAGTTATACCCTTAGCTCTTCAAATCAATCAATCGCGCGCCTTGGAGCCTCCCAATTGATGATCTTAAGCCTTAGCAGGTGTATTTGGAGTGAAATATTCGTGTGGGGCAGTAAGGGGGCGATTAGGGTTGAGTATGAGGGCTGCATGGGAGTTAAGGATGTTTAAATATGAGTTTGAGGCGGTTTAAACCCGTCAGTCCCCTTCGCGCGGCCGCTCGGAGCCTGTGAGCGGCCGCTCACAGGTCCGGGTGGCGCGCTTTTGTTTCGTTTCGCCTCCTGACGCGTTATCCTTCGACGTTTTCGTTATTTCGAACCGTAACAAGTGTAACCCCATGCGTTAAGACCCTAATCAACCTCATACTCCACTTTTAATAATTTTTATTAACGTGTTCGGTTTAGGTTCACATAATCACGTATGGTTTTCACATAAGTTTGTCAGATATCACCGAGACACATAAGTTTGTTATTCACCAACGTCCGAGGTTCACTAATCATGAAATCACATGTTAACTCACACAAGGAGTCAGAACCCGACCCACACAAGGAGTCAAAGCATCTCATAACCCGCAGGTTAATTAGTCCCTAGATGTCCAAACCGGACTAGAAAACGTTTTGTAAGTTGTCTCAAACCCGAGACAATGCACTTATGTCCTTTCTAGCTATCTAGCTAACCCTCGTTACGTATAATATACGCGTGACTCGCTAAGGTAGACTTTCATCTAGACAATGTTGTTAACCAGAATTTGCCGGGTGTCACATCATCCCCACGTTAAAAGAATTTTCGTCCCGAAAATTGCACAAGTACCAAAAGATAGAAACCAAGAGAGAGAGAGAGAGATTCACCCGAGTTGTCACATCATCCCCACGTTAAAAAGGAATCTCGCCCCGAGATTCATTCAACTGCAGTGGAGACATATCTAGACTCGAACGCTTCCTTAAGAAAGAGATGAGGATACTTAGACTTCATCTGATCCTCCCGTTCCCACGTGTACTCAGGTCCCCGGTTCGAGTTCCATCGAACCTTAACGATACGAATCTTGCTGTGACGTAGGCTACGAATCTTGTAATCCAGAATCTCCACAGGTTCTTCCACAATCCGAAGACGATCATCAACCTTGATCTCTTCCAGTGGAACGATGAGAGACTCGTCAGCCATACACTTCTTCAAGTTTGACACGTGGAAGACGTTATGTACGTTACCGAGCTCCGTCGGTAAATCAAGACGATATGCCACCGGTCCAATCCGTTCCAGGATCGTAAATGGTCCGACATACCGTGGATTGAGTTTGCCACGCTTCCCAAAGCGTATGACGCCCTTCCACGGTGAGATTTTTAGAAGTACCTTGTCATTAACTTGGAATTCCAGTGGTTTGCGACGCTGATCAGCATAACTCTTTTGCCGGTCCCGTGCCGCCGCCAACCGATTTCGAATCTGTACGATCTTTTCCGAAGTTTCGTACACTAGTTCAGGCCCAGTGAGTTGACTCTCACCCACTTCAGCCCAGCAAAGAGGAGAACGGCATTTCCGTCCGTACAGTGCCTCGAACGGAGCCGCCTTGATGCTCGTGTGATAACTATTGTTGTACGAAAATTCTACTAACGGTAGATGAGCTTCCCAACCCTTGCCAAAATCGATCACACATGCCCGCAGCATGTCTTCTAAAGTTTGAATCGTGCGCTCACTCTGACCGTCAGTCTGTGGATGGTAAGCTGTACTCATGTCTAGCTGTGTACCCAAAGCCTTGTGCAAAGACTTCCAGAAGTGAGAAGTAAAATGGGAATCACGATCCGAAATAATAGAAACCGGCACCCCGTGCTTAGAAACAACTTCCTTCAAATAAAGGCGAGCCAAACGATCCATGGTGTCGGTCTCCTTAATAGCGAGAAAATGGGCTGACTTCGTTAACCGATCGACAATCACCCATATCTTGTCATTCCCGCTTAATGATTTAGGAAGTTGTGTGACAAAATCCATAGTAATCCGTTCCCATTTCCATTCTGAAATTTCAGGTTGTTGCAAGAGACCCGACGGTTTCTGGTATTCCACCTTGACCTTAGCACAGGTCAAGCATTTGCTCACGTATGAGGCTATATCCGACCTCATGTTTGGCCACCAGTAAAGCACCTTCAGATCTTGGTACATTTTATCCGAACCAGGATGAATTGAATACCGGGACTTGTGAGCCTCATCAAGGACAAGCTCCCGTAGTCCCCCGAATAAAGGAACCCATATGCGTTCTGCGAAATAGTGCAGGCCATCAGGCCTTCGCTCTAGGTGCTTGTCGGCACCGTGCATAGTTTCAGCTTTAAGGTTTTCCTCCTTCAAAGCTTCTAACTGGGCAGAACGGAGTTGATCAGGTAACGATGAATGAATAGTGAGCTGCAACGCCCGAACGCGACGAGGTTTAGAAGATTCCTTCCTGCTCAAGGCGTCTGCTACAACATTCGCCTTGTCAGGATGGTACTTAATAGCGCAATCATAGTCGTTCAAAAGTTCAATCCAACGACGCTGTCGTATGTTCAAGTGTTGTTGGTCGAAAATGTGTTGGAGACTCTTGTGATCGGTGTAGATGGTGCATTTGGTACCGTACAAGTAGTGTCTCCAAATTTTCAACGCGAAAACCACTGCACCCAACTCCCAGTCATGGGTGGTGTAGTTCTTCTCGTGCACCTTGAGTTGACGAGAAGCATACGCGATCACTTTCTCGCGTTGCATCAACACGCAACCGAGACCATGAATAGAAGCATCACAGTAAACAACGAAATCATCAGGGCCTTCAGGTAAAGACAAAATAGGAGCAGAACACAGTTTGGACTTCAGTTCTTCAAACGCTGACTCTTGTGGTTCACCCCAGTCGAATTTCCTATCCTTCTGAGTGAGAGTGGTGAGGGGTTGAGCGATCTTCGAGAACCCCTGAATGAAACGACGATAGTAGCCCGCAAGGCCTAGGAATTGCCGCACCTCAGTTGGCGTCTTTGGTGCTCCCCAGTCCTTGATCGCTTCGATCTTAGCTGGATCGACATGAATTCCTAGTTCATTAACCACATGTCCTAGGAACTGAACTTCGCGTAACCAAAAATCACACTTTGAGAACTTAGCGTATAGTTGTTCCCGTCGCAAGAGTTCCAAAACTAACCGCAGATGTTCCCCGTGTTCGGTCTCGTTCTTGGAGTAGATCAGAATGTCATCAATAAACACAATGACGAATTTATCAAGATATGGTTTACAGACGCGGTTCATCAAGTCCATAAAAACCGCCGGTGCGTTTGTGAGACCGAAAGGCATGAACAAGAATTCGAAATGGCCATAACGTGTTCGAAAAGCAGTCTTTGCAACGTCAGCCTCCCTGACGCGCAGCTGGCGATAACCGGACCTTAAATCAATCTTGGAATAATAACTAGAACCCTGAAGCTGGTCGAATAGATCATCAATACGTGGAAGAGGATAACGGTTCTTGACGGTCAATTTGTTCAGTTCCCTGTAGTCCACACACAATCGGAAACTTCCATCCTTCTTCTTAACAAATAGAATCGGGGCTCCCCAAGAGGAAGAACTTGGCCTGATGAAACCCTTGTCCAAGAGTTCCTGTAACTGACTAGATAATTCCTGCATCTCGGGAGGTGCAAGACGGTAGGGGGCCCGAGCAATAGGAGCAGCCCCTGGTACAAGATCAATACCGAACTCGACTTGACGATGTGGAGGAAGACCAGATAAATCATCGGGAAAAAAACATCAGGAAACTCGCGTACAACTGGAATATCGTCGATCTTCTTCTCATCACCCGAGGAAACAGATAAAAGTGCCAAAACGGCTGGATAACCCTTTCGAAGACACTTAAGGGCTTTCATACTAGAGATGATATTCAGCGGGACACCACCCTTGATACCGTAAACAGAAAGGAATTCTCCATCAGGGAGAGGAATCCGAATAACCTTATCGTAACAAACAATCTCCGCGCGGTACAATGATAACCAATCCATGCCTACCACTACGTCAAAACTACCCAGTGGTACCGGCATAAGGTCGATGGGGAACGATAAACCCGACAACTCTAATTGGCACTCCCGAAGGATACTAGTAGCTTCAATCTTCCTACCGTCAGCCAACTCAATAACATACTTAGTCTCTAATGGTACGGGTACTACATCTAGCAGTCGACTAACATCCATGGATACAAAACTCTTGTCAGCACCAGAATCAAATAAAACGCTAACAGAGCGATTATTGAGAAGGAATGTACTGGTAACTGTGTCAGGATCCTGTCTAGCCTCAGCGGCTCCAATGACGAAGGCACGTGCATTTCTGCCGCCGCCCCCGTTGTTCCCATTACCGTTGTTTCCACCCTGCTTCAGTTTTGGGCAATCCTTCTTGAAATGCCCGGTCTCACCACAATTGTAACATCCTTGTCTTCCCGTAGTCCCTTGAGTAGTCGGGGCTGAGTTAGTAGTCGGATCCTGGGTCGATGGAAGTGTAACCCGACAATCTTTAGCATAATGCCCTGTTCGTTGGCAGCGATGACAACGGTTACTTTCGCAGTTCCCTTGATGATGACGTCCACACTTGTTGCATTTGGGCAGTTTTCCCGCATAACCACCCTGCTTGTTACCCGAAGAAGATGAACCCTCATTATCAAACCTCTTACCCTGCTGTGTTGGCCCAGATCCTTTCCCGTCATTTTCCCACTTGCGCTTGTTGTTCTCCGGGGCCTTAACAGTCGAACCCTTCGCAGGCAAAATACCCTCATTCACCTTTAAGTTGGTCATCCTATGAGCCGATCGAACCACCTCTGCGTATGTAGGATGATTTCCCGCAGCCACTAACCCTGCGATTTCCGGTACTAACCCCGAGGCATAGTGTTCAATCCTCCTGAACTCTGGCACATGCAGATCAGGACACAGCACTGCCAACTTATTACGCCTTACCGTATACTTCTCAATCTCAGACCCAGTCATCTTGAGGTTCCACACCTCCACGACCGCCACCACCACGACCGCCACCACCACGCCCACCAGCGCGGCCACCTCCACGTCCTCCTTGCACTCCAGACATGATTCCGACATGAAGGACGAGAAAATTTAGTTTCACAGCTAATGGTAACCACTAGCGTTCGCAAGATCAAAGCTAGATCCAATCCAGGACTATCCCTTCAAACCCAGAGCTCACTAGGGCTTTCATGCATTTCGGTTTATGATTTTGTGTGCACCCAAAATGATAAACCGCTCTACATGGTCCTCCAAGTGTTCTCCTAGTTCAAAGTTCAAATCACCGAACATAGACTCTTAGCTATACACCGTAATACTACGGTAGTTCATGACAAGTGTTTCTATTGGAGTGCGAAAGGGAGATGTCCGAGCCTTGGACAAATCTCAAGAGCACACGAGTTACTCCAATAGACTACACTGCCTAGAAAACAAGTAACCCAACCTAAGATAGAACGGATGATGTAACATAGAAAGACCAACGATTTAGAGACACCCCGACAAGACCATACGTAAACCACTATAGCGTTTAGTACCATGTGATCGTCTAGTGTGTGCGACTCGGCTATAGACTAGACCCTACATGCAGTCCTAGTTCACTATAACCATTGGCTCTGATACCAATCTGTCACACCCTCAAAATCCACTTGCGGAGTTTTACCGCGAGGCGCATGACAAACCAGGATCCAAACCAACGATCACAATAAACAAGTCTAACATGAACATAATGTAATTTCAAAACAATGTTTAAAATTCCCGTTTACAGCGGAAGCTTATTCAAAACAGTATCTCAAAAGTAAACCAATTGTTCAACATATGAAAACCATGCGACTCTAACTAGACGCCGTGCAGACGCGTGTGCCCTAGTTCCATTGTGCTACCTTAGCGACCTGAGAAAACATGTAAAAGTTTACGTCAGCACAAAAATGCTGGTGAGTTTACAGGTTTTGTATCCAAGTACCAAGTCCACCTGTCCATACTATAACAATCGAAAACCAGTATACGCTAGCTAGGCGTACGTTTTGTTACTACCACGATTGGAAAACCATTACTAACGCGAATACCAAAAGTATGCCCGATGTATGTTCCTGTTGTTCCTGTTGTTCCTGTTTGAGACAATATGCACTCGCCCGGCCCTCCAAGCCGACGAGCGGGGTTGGTCACTCCCAATAGCGCTATTCACATTTCCCCGTTGTGCAAACCCGCACATTCATGGTTCCCCCCGGGACTTCCAAAGATCGTGTAGTACACAATAGAAACCCATAGTATGACAGTAGTTACCACATAATCGTTTTAACACATGTTTTCTCCCCCGAAAATATGAAACCAGTTTAAAAGAGGGGCCGTAAACTCGCCTTAACGTGCAAGCAAAGAATCCGAACAGCAAGCAATATATGCTACCGACACCCTAATAACAGTGTCGCTCAGTGAGTATAGGCGTAATATCATTACCCATATAACTCGTTTGTCCAAGGCGTTTTAAATGTTCAAAAGTGTGTATACGACGCCTAGTGATTCTACATGCAATAGTAAACCCTACGGACCCGTTGGTGAATACGTTGGTTACAATTAGTTTCTACATTCCGTATGTGTCTCAGACAAGTGTACTTCAGTTACATATCAATTCCATACCACCTAAGACCTCAATTAAGCACATAAGCACATAATACACAATCTGTGTTTTCAGGACAGATTGTGCGCCACCAAAACTAATTTATTTAAAATAGCAAACCAGTGAGTTAACCTCCCAAATTTTTACTGAATTTACTTTGGGATCCACTCGACAATACCTATTTTTGTTTTGTCTCAATTTCAAACACAAAAATTATGAAAATTCGTACAACACAGCTAGGTCCAGAAAATCTCCTCAACAGGTCAGTTTAGTAGGAAAATTCTTAAAAATTGTGTATTCATCCAAACGAGATGAATCCACTTGGAAAAGCTCTATGTTTCCAGTATTGACCTACTGTAAAAATTTCATAATCTAATTCCTTGTAAATCTCAAGTTATGACCATTTAAAGTTAACCCAATTTACAAATCCGAAAATCTGATATGACCCCTAATCAATTAAAATTCCAAAAAACGACTCAAACGACGTCCAAATTCGATGGTTTTGCCCATTATGAAAAGCTAAGACCTTGTACGTTACAATCATGCAAAGAATCGATCAAATCAATTGTTTTCAAGCCACGAAAAAGACCCTACAAGTCGACTTTCAGAATCTGTCCAGATTCTGATCATACAATATCATCAATTATATCAAACCCTAGTTGCATATTATCAATCAATAATACCTAATAATCATCATACAACTTTCCTAATACCTATTCCCATCAGATCCTATTATCAAATATGTCAAGATCAAAGCTTTTAAGATCAAAACACCAATAACTTGCGCAACAAGCATCCTATGATGTTACTACGCGTTTATTAATAGGTTTAATCCGTTTAATCTTCAAAAAGACTCATGTTTTAATGTTTATTAAATCCAATCAGACCTGGACAAACTTGTTATAGGATTTTTACAATAAAACATAAAGTAAAAAGCATAAGAAATCATGAGTTATACCCTTAGCTCTTCAAATCAATCAATCGCGCGCCTTGGAGCCTCCCAATTGATGATCTTAAGCCTTAGCAGGTGTATTTGGAGTGAAATATTCGTGTGGGGCAGTAAGGGGGCGATTAGGGTTGAGTATGAGGGCTGCATGGGAGTTAAGGATGTTTAAATATGAGTTTGAGGCGGTTTAAACCCGTCAGTCCCCTTCGCGCGGCCGCTCGGAGCCTGTGAGCGGCCGCTCACAGGTCCGGGTGGCGCGCTTTTGTTTCGTTTCGCCTCCCGACGCGTTATCCTTCGACGTTTTCGTTATTTCGAACCGTAACAAGTGTAACCCCATGCGTTAAGACCCTAATCAACCTCATACTCCACTTTTAATAATTTTTATTAACGTGTTCGGTTTAGGTTCACATAATCACGTATGGTTTTCACATAAGTTTGTCAGATATCACCGAGACACATAAGTTTGTTATTCACCAACGTCCGAGGTTCACTAATCATGAAATCACATGTTAACTCACACAAGGAGTCAGAACCCGACCCACACAAGGAGTCAAAGCATCTCATAACCCGCAGGTTAATTAGTCCCTAGATGTCCAAACCGGACTAGAAAACGTTTTGTAAGTTGTCTCAAACCCGAGACAATGCACTTATGTCCTTTCTAGCTATCTAGCTAACCCTCGTTACGTATAATATACGCGTGACTCGCTAAGGTAGACTTTCATCTAGACAATGTTGTTAACCAGAATTTGCCGGGTGTCACATCATCCCCACGTTAAAAGAATTTTCGTCCCGAAAATTGCACAAGTACCAAAAGATAGAAACCAAGAGAGAGAGAGAGATTCACCCGAGTTGTCACAAAGAAGATATGCATATCTTCTAATTTAAAATAGAAGATTTTATTTACAAATTAATTTAATATAGAATTATTGAGTAGCCATTATAAATATATGATTACATTAACATCAAACCATTCATTCTTAATAAGTTTCTGAATTCTCCTTCTGTTCATCAAGAAGTAAGTGTTAAAATTTTTTAAAAGACTTTGAAGTTTTTTCTTCTTTGTTGATTATTGAAAGTGATTTATGTTTAGATTAATTAATCTAAATTCATGTATTCAAAGAAAATTCGTATATGTTTTTCATTACAAAGTCACTGTATTGAAATAAGTGTTTTTTTTTTCAATGTGATCATGAATTCTACATCTATATAAGTCAAAGTCAAATTGTAACATGTTTTAAATTACGTGAAGATGATTATATGTTGAATGTTATCCTTTTAATACTGTATTATTTTTAATATAGTTTATGCTTTTTATTTTTTTAACTTTTTAAATAAACGTTTTTTAACTAAGATTGATTATGTTTAAGTTATTTACTCTTTTCGTGATTTGAGTTTTCTTCTTTTATCATTTTTTATTAAGTCATATTAAAATTTTCAACCACGTGACCTTCCCGGGGTAATCAGCTAGTAATCTATATATGAATTATGATCTTATTGTCCTACAAAAACCCTTTATACATCGATGATGGTCATTTTACAACATATAAATTTAAGTTTGACTCTATAAACAGGGGCTGACCCACATACAAAGTTACGGATTTCTAGGAACCTATTGAGTTTCAAAATTTTAATAGAAATATATATATATATATATATATATATATATATATATATATATATATATATATATATATAATCTACAGGTAACCCATAAATAAAATATGTGAGGAACCCATTAACAATATTGAATATCTGGCTGGCGGATGAGGCATCATATATATTGTACGTTAAGTGTCACATGTTCGATTATCTAAACTGTCTTTTTGCGTGATTTGTTTTTCGTTTTTTTTAGTTTTAAACAAAAACTTAAACCTAAATTAGAGCCACTATATCCATATCCCTCTCTGCCAATATCATATTAATTGTTGAACTATTCACCCTCATATTCAAGTATCGTTTAACATACTCTTCAAAAACCTTATGGTCGCTTCCCATGAGGGACCCGTTGTAGCTGGCATTTCTTCTCCAATGCATAACAAGGACCTTAAGGTGTGTGATCTTATTCAATGAAATTGTAAGCTTATCCATGATTGTGGATTAAATAGATCATATGTTTGGTAACTCATATACTGTCATGTGGTACTAGGAGTTATAAGTTTTTCCCGTTTTTGAACAAGTTCATTTTGCAGATTTTGATCTTCATTCTTTTCCTTTGCGCATTAATCGACTCATCCCCGTCATAGTTCCATGATCTAGATTCTAGCTAATCGAGTCCTCCACTCATTTACTCGACAATTTTGAGCAGCAAAGTAGACAATCTTTGAGGTAGGGTGTTCAAATTCGGATAATCCGAATTTCGGATAATACAAAATTTCGGATAGTCCGATATTGGGATCCGAATCCGAATCCGAAATTCGACTTATCCAAATTTCGGATTTGGAGAAAACTTAAAAAAAATAATAATAAACCATAAAAAAGATAAATAAAATAAATAAAATAAAAAAAACGTTCTCCTTTATGTCTAAAACGTGAACCTGTTAAAAAAACAAAAATCGAGTTAGATAAACGAAATTGGAACAAAAAAAATATAATTAAAAAGTTATCGTTTGGTGGACGGGGGCTGTGGAGGTCGGAGACGAGGTGGGCGGGGGCTGTTATAGAGAAGAGAAGAGGGAGCGGCTGCTATAGATTTGAGGAGTATGGACTTAGAGTTAGGAGGATTAGGGATTTAGGATTGTGTATTGTGTTATGTAGTGTATATAATATTAGGGAAAAGATAATGTGGAAACCCTTGTTATATGGTAAACTCTGGAAACTCTGACTTCCCAATTTTTTTTATTTTTGAAAAAAAATAGGGCATGTAATATAAATGATTTTAAGCATTTTGAGCCAAAAAAAAAATCAAAAAAACGCCAAGTAGTTTTTTTTTTTTTAAATAAAGTTTTGACTAACACATGTTAAGCGAAACAAACACGTGTTAACCATTTGTTACCCGAATACGGTTTTTTATTTTCTAAAAAAGATGGCTCTGCGCTTTTTCCATTTTTTTGGCCCAAAATGCTTAAAATCATATATATTACATACCCTAAAATTTTCATATAAAAAAAAGTCGGGAAGTTAGAGTTTCCAGAGTTTACCATATAACAAGGGTTTCCAATATAACCTTATACTATAATATTATATATTTATATATATATTTTTAATATTCGGATTCGGATAATCCGATTATCCGAAAATTTTCAAAATCAGGATCCGAATCCCAATCCGAAATTTCGGATTATCCGATTTTCGGATATCCGAAAATCGGATTTTCCAAATTTTCGGATAATTCGGATTCGGATTATCGGATTTTTCGGATTCGAATTCGGATTCGGATTCGGATTTTTTTGAACACCCCTACTTTGAGGTAAACATTCTTTATCTTTTATTACTAACTCAAATAATTAATATACCATGAAATTTGATATGAACTCGTTTCTTGTAATTTGTGGTTTTTATAGGACAGTTGAACTTGTGATTTGATATAAATTTGATATGAAATTTAGGTCTTTAGTAATTTTAGTTTTTCTTAAGCTTAAGTTTCAGGGCTAATGCTAATGGAAATGTGATATGAACCTTAGGTTTTTATTATGTTCTGTGACCCAACCCGACACGGCCCGGAAATTCTAACGGACGGTTATGAAAAATTCAACCACCCAAAAATAGAACCCATAAGAAAAAATCATGGATCGTCACTGTCTATAGATATTAATCCATCAAGAATCCTTTGCATAACCAAAGAACAAACTAATTAAACAAGTAAATACGTATTACTATAAACATATTTCGATCACCATATATGCGCATAACCCACAAGAATACACGAAACAAAGAACAAATTAAACAATTAGTCACATACACATACTTTCATACATAGATAAATTTCCTTATGGAACAAACCCTAATTAATTGCAACTAGTTCTGAAGCTAATAAAGAAATCTAGCACTAACAAAGTATATAAACAAAACAAGAAAAGTATAATAATTAATTAACGTTGTTAACATGAATTAAATGAATCAATGAGCCATACTATACGTACGCTTAAAGATCTTTCATGATCTCAAGAATAGAACCTGGCGACAAGAAACGGTGAGGCGAGAAGAAGTGTTCACTCGTATTCGGTGTAAAAAGAGGGACATCAGCTACATACGGATTCGAAGGCATCTTAAACATCGGACTCTTGGATTTCATACTTCTATCTCTCTCATTTGTGACACTAGAATCAATGGGAACTTCGTTAACAACGTTAAGATCATACCCACCTTGCTTTAGGGTTTTCTTCTTCTTCTTCTTTTGTTGTTGTTGTTGTTGATCATTTGAGGCAGAACAGCCTGTGAGCTTTTGAACAAGAGCCATGAACTCATGCGGTTTCGTGTGGATGATTTCCGGTGAATGAATGTATATTATGACCGGCTTTCTTATTTGCTTATGCTGGTGATACTGCTGCTGCTGATGATGATGGTGTTTGTGGATGGTGTGTGATTCTTGTTTGAGTTTTAATGGGGACGGTCGCGGACCGTTGATTACGATACCGCTTTTCAGCTGTTGTTTGTGATCACCATCAAGAAACTTTGTCGAACTCATTTGCAAAATGTTGGCTAAACAGAAAGAAGAAAGGTTGATTTTGGAAGAGATATGAGAGTATTTTAGATGGGTGTTAACGTGGTATATATAATAAGGTTGAAGGGTTTACTTTTAATAAATTAATAGTGATATAAGAAAGAAAAATAAAAGACAAAAACTTTGATTGGACAATCGATTATTATGTTATAGTGACGTGTTGGTGACCGTCAAATGTAGCGTCTGGAAAAGTCAACTGCGGCAAAGGTAAGGCGATCGTGACAAAATGAAAAATTATTGCCGGTTGCCCATTTGAGTTTCTGAGAAAGAGACATGCTACTGTTTTTAATAGTAAACTATATAAATGTACACTAGTATAACCGGCGGCCTCCTATGTCATATATATATCCACCAATTATACTCCTTGATTTCCATCATGAAACATGCACTTTTCCTCACGATTTTTAAATTTAAATAACTTTTATATACGACATTTAAAAAAAATTACTCTAAATTAACGAACGTTTTATCAAACGATTACTATAGTTCTATACAAAAACGAAAAAAAATGATTTTTAATGGGTTTTGATCATGCAGGGAAAAGCACAATATGTTCAGCTAATTCATTAATCATGTTTATGCAAGTCACTAATCATGTTAAGATAGTATATATGTTTTTGAACCTACTATTACATATGAGACCACGCTAACTACATATATATTCACAAATGTAGTCAGTTTGGTAAGAATCTATTTTTTTGTATGTTGATTGATGTTGCTAGGAACCACTACAACAAAAATGGCTTTTGAGGACCTTTGGTGTGGGACGTTTATAAAATAGGGTCCTAAAAACTATTTAATAGGGCGAATGAAATTTTGGGGTCCTTTTATAATATATGCTACTAAATCGGGGTCCTAAAAAACTATTTAATAGGATAGATGATTCTTTGGAGTCCTATTATCATATAACTTGATAAGACACTTAAAATGTAGATCATAATAAAGTATTTATAAGACATTTAGTTGTTGGTGTCCCATATGTGGTAATGTAATAGGACACTTGATCACCGGGGTCCTATTATAACATAACTTAATACGACACTTTGTATTTAAGTTATAAATGTTCGATGTTATAGGACCCTTTCTAGTCAAAGTCATATTAGAACATAACTTAATAGGACACTTGACACATGAGTCGTATACCTTTAAGGGTTTTTTTTTTTTTTTTTTTTTTTTTTTTTTGTAAAGATACCCTTTTATTGGCTCATGTAACTAAAATGTGATCAAGGAAGTACTTCGTGTGTCACTACTTTAAGTCCTTTAATAAAACAAACAAATATCATCACCGACCTTCTGGTAGAGTGGTATGGAAGCATAATGATAGGTGATTTGGGCCTAATGGTCATAAGTTCGAGCCTTGAAGGATACCAGGTTTTACAGATTATTCATTGTCATGCCTTCGGACGGGTGGATGGTCCGGTTTTCCCTGGATTGGACCTAGAGGACCGGGTGCCCTTGGGTATCCTGATTTCGTCAAAAATGAATTCACACAAGAGTCCGTGACGACTTTGTTAGCCTTTCAGAAAAAATAAAACACCAAATATCTCTAGAATTTTGTTAATCTTTACTTATTACGTACAAATACATATAATATGATTAAGAACTTTAACTTTTTTTTAATGCACACGCTCGTCGAAACCGTTACATCGCCGCTTTATTTATATAAGCTCCGGTGAAGCAAAGCAATGCAAGACAGATGGATAGAGGGATACTAATATTCAATATATTTAAATCATAATTTATAAGTTAAGTGTTCACTAGGGTCTAGGAATTTAAATTTTTCATTCTTGTTTAGCTTTTAAAATTTTACAATTTCCGTTTCCCCAAAATTTAATTGTATTCTCGCGCTTGTTTCAAGCGCCCAAACTTTTAAGGTATCGTTTTTTAGTTTTTACCAACTCGTACCCCCAGAAACCCTAACCGGAACCCAAGCCATTTGCCAGTGCAATGTTGACCTTACCGGCCTTACTTGCCGACATCTACTAATTGAGTTGTCTCTGCGGCGAAGGTGCCAATCGAATTATCTCTCGATTTTTGAATTATATTTGCGATTTAATCTCTACACTTTGATATATAAAAGAAGCTTTTTGGTTGATTCGCGAGAGGCTAGAATTTGAGTGAAACAGATAAGGAGCGATAGTGGCATAAACAATTTCGTTCAAGAACTTACGCAAAAGAGAATATAAGGGGCACAATAACAAGGTTCAGTTACTAAAAGGTATGTTTTCCCCTTTTAAATTAAATTGAGAAATTTTATATATTAAAACCAACAAGAATTACAAGTGAGGCGCGGGTAGACGGGCAACAAGCTGCGCCGCAACCCCCTTTTGAATAGCAAAGCCTACTCTATTAAATATAAAGCTTGTGTCCTTGGCCGCAGGAGAGTTACTCTGCACCACCTTCTGCACTCGATCTAAAAACCGGATTGCATCGGGAGCAAGGCCCCCAAATGTGTCAAAAGCGAAGGGCACAAAGACGTGTTGGTTTTCAAGACAAGCAGCTTCATGTTTGTCAACTTTCTTGGATTCAGCTTTTAAAACTGCTTGCCCTGCCACAAACCCCGAATCCCGAAGTCCCACCAAAGGAGACACCCCTGTGAGATCAACGCACGCGTGTTTGCCCTGCGCCCACCCGAACACAAGGACATCCGCTGGTCTTAGGGTGGACCGCCCCTCAAGTGGATCCGTCAAAAAGTTAACCGGGGCTTCTTTCCTAGCTGAAATCCCTGCTCTTAGTAAGACGTCCCATAAGACATCCCTGACCAGGTCATGTCTGTATTTAAATCATGGCAGCTCCTTACAGTGAAGGGCATGCTCCCCAAATTTGTCTAAACATGCCTTTTTGCAAACTGGACACGGCTCATCAACTGGGAACATGGGAATCATGAGTCTATACTTAAGGATAGCCCGATATTCAACAGCCGACATGTGTTGTCCAAGCCCATCGATGGGAAGGACAGTCAAGAAATCCTGGGCATGCGCTCCTTTAAGGCATTCAAGCACAGCTTTCTGGCGCGGGGACATGGAAAACTTTTCTCCCATAGTTTGAAGGGTTTTACCGGTAAAAGCACTCGCCAAAATATTTTAAGGTTTTTTGGGGGCGGTGTCCTTATCCATAAACCCGCCCAAATCAAAGTCCGGGAGAGAGCTGCGAATGTTGTCCAAGGCACGCTCATAATCCAGGTCCATCCCCACCATCCCGCTATTCCTTAAGATGTGGTCTTGAAGGTCCCAGGACTGCACCCGAGAGGCCACAAAAGCATAGGCAGACACGTCCTCCGCCGAACAAAGGCCAAGCCCTCCCAACCGAATCGGCAAAGACGCTAACCGCCATTGAAATTCCCCAAAGAACGCCCCTCCACAAACCACATTCGCCGCTTCACGAAGGCCTTTGTCAAAAATGGATACTGCCTCATTGGCCTTGGCCGGTGGACATGTTCGAAGGCCAAACAATAATTTGGCAACGCCCATACATGAACGAAGCAACAAAAGTTCACTTTGGGGGTCCCTCAATTTCTGCAGAGAGAGCATTAGTTTTGTGGCCTTCTTAGCCCTTTTAATGACCAAAGAGCTAATATACCCCTCATCCCGACTAACGGCCCCTCCTAGGAGCTTAACACCTCCCTCTGGTCTCCCTATCTCACTAGGAAATAAACCAGGCTTTTCTTTCGCTCCGTTGCACGATGGCCAAAAAACTTCATATTTCTTAATATTAAGCGTAAGACCCAAATTCGGTCCCTCAGCCCGGATGATATCAAAAGCCTTAGCCACTTCCTTGGCCTCTCCAATAATCGTACCATCATCCAGGTACCAAGCATGGAATGGAAGGGAACAACACTCCTCCAGCCGACGAACCAATGGGTGCAGGACAAGCGCGAAAAGAAGCGGCCCTAATGGGTCCCCCTGCTGGACCCCGGTGGATGCCCCCATACAAGTATCACCCACATAAAGCCTAGCAGGTTGGGCATAAAGAAACTGAACCCAAGGGTAAATAGATGGGCAGCGAACGCTTACCTCCCGCAAAAGAATCGTCCTGTTAACTAAGTTGAAGGCATTCGAAAAGTCGACCGTAAGCATGACCATGGATCCTTTATCGTGGAATGCATTCAAAAACCTGTTCGCGCTGTGAAGGATGGCCTCAGCCCCATTGGGGACCCCAACCCCAAATTGATGATCACCCAAGTATGTCGCCATCTCCTTCCCGACTTTACGCATAGCTACTTTAGAAACCAACCTTCGCCAAATGCCCCCAACCGCGATAGGCCTAATCCCATTATCGGGCTTAAGTAACGGAGTCAGGGGGCAGATGCAATAAATTCGGCAAGGGCCTTAGGGCAAAGCCCCCCCAACCAGATGTTAACCACGTCAGTGATAGCCAAGAGCATATCAGAAGGTGGCGAGGACCCCTGCCCACAAAGTGCATCCACGATATGTTGAGCTCTAAGGCCATCCCTCCCGCATGACGTCCCATTCGAAAAGGATTTAATATTCCGTAACACACAATCCGCGTCGACCTGAAGGGCACCCTCAGAGGGTAAGACATTAGGCAATGCTGGGGGATCGGTGACGGGGTGTTTATCAATCAGTGCCTTCAAGGTGGAATCCCCAAATGGAGCAACCCCGGAGGAACATAGAACCTTAACTGCGGCTGTGAAATGGCCATCAGCGACCTTCCGCAAACATTGCTTGACATTGCCCCCATTATCAGAGACAGGCCGGGTGTTGGGCCTGCTAACTAACCCTTCAGCAGATTGCATTAGGAGCGGGAGGGCAAGCTCCTCAATCCCATTCCCGTCTTTCCAAATAGCTAAAGCCCTCATAATACTGATGCACTGCAGAGATTTGCGGTTCCCAGACCGCCGCTCTTGCCTAGAGGATGGTCGTATCACATGTAGAGTGCAACGAGGCAATAATAACAGTTTTACCCAAGACTCAACAGACCCAGGGGCAGCCACAACTCTACGCAAGGTCCCAGTTAACGCCTGGGCAAACGCCATCCGACAAGAGGATGGAATGCTTTTGACAGTCGCTAACGGCAAAGCGAAAAGTTGTTCCAAAAGGCTAATATCAACAGCCAACCTCCCACCGGACTCAGGATTATGAACATTTTGTGATACCGGTGGGCAGGGCTTGGGGATACCCAAAATGAAATCATCGACACTGTTGGTTTATTCTCTTTTAAAACCGGTTTATTCTCTTTTAAAAGAGTTGTATTTTTGTACTAATTTTTCATTGTGTTTGCTTTTACAATTTGCAACTTACATAAGTCTTGGCCAATGATTGAAGAAGCTTTAGTAAACTTCTGAGATTCTGCCTACTCATGTTAAAAAAAATGTTTAAAGAAATTTTTTTATGTATTGGAGTTGATTTTAGGGCATGCTGACTGCTATTGATTAAAATTCATTTAAGAAGACCACTGGTGAATGAAATGGTATGGTATTAAGTTTGCTTACATTTTATTTATTGAGTTTTTATTTTAATTGTCCTTAATTAGTTTAGGCAGATGTGTATTAATTATAAATTTACCATCTATTGTTGTTTCCTGGAACATGATTTTAATTGTTTTAAATGTAGATCCTGAATCAAATGATGCTGAAATGGATTGAGATGATGTGTGCGGAGAACATAAAGGTGATGATAATGCTTGTTCACAGGGGGTATGTTATGAATATTTAAAAATAAGTCTATGCCAATAATCACCTAATAGATCTCTAGCTCACACTACATTCAGTTGATACAAAGATGAAAGTTTCCTATATAAGAACGCAATTATCAAGGTCACAAGATTAACTATATGAATTTTGACTTGATTTTGTTGTTTTTGTAATTTATGGAGAGTTATTTCATCATGGATATACTAAGGATCAAAATGTTGGTTGCATGTGTTGGGAATCCAAGCTTTACTTTAGTTCTGTTACCTGGGCTCTGTTTGACAACCTTTTTAAAGAAAAATAGAATCTATATTATATGTATAGTTTAGTTTAGGTCACTAGAATGCTTACTTGTTTTGTGCACTGTTTGATTATATAAGAATCAATCAAATTTCATTATCATTATGAAATTAGAATAATGATTCTCAACTTATTCAGTTGTTATTTAATGATACCTGATGTGATGATCTCGCTTTTCATGCTCCTCTAGGATTTGGGAGTGGAGTCTACATCTGATTTAGGCCCTTCAGTTGATAATACAAGGGTTACTTTTAGCTTGGAGGTTTTTTGAAAGGGAGATTTTACTTGAGTTACATTTTATACTTGCTTGTCTATGTATGCTAAGGTAATTTGCTAATTGTAGAACTGTTTTGCTACTCTCAAGTCTCAAACAAGTGGTTTTTCGCTTCCGTACTTCACTAGTATTTTGTATCTTTGTGCTTTCAACTTTTAAGTTAGATATTCTTATGTCCTTCACTTGTAGCTCAGATGGTGAACGGATCAGGCTCCCCTTGGGTGACCCAGGTTCGATTCACACGGGTGACATTTGAGGGACACAATGAGAAATGATGGATGACTCCTCGCCTATGGTCACAAGTTCGAGTCCTGATCTCGCCCGGGTTTTACCGGTTCTCCACAACAGGTCTTCGGACGGTTGGGGAATCGGGTTTCCCCCGGTTCAGGAACCACCATCGGGTGGGGCTCCCAGCAAGGGAAGCCAATTTGCCCAAGCCCCCTTGTGTGAGTCTCGGGGTTGTGTTGGCCGTTCTAAAAAAAGTAAGATGTTCTTATGCTTTATTCTATATGCTTTTGCTAAACTACTTTTTAGTGACTGATTCTAGCATTTGTAGAGTTTAGAACGTACAGTGCTGCTAATTAGGAGTGAGCAAAGTCATTTATAAATATGAAAGAAGGTAAATAGTATAGGTGACAATTTTTTTTGTTGTTTAAAATCTCCAATAACTTAATTTCTCCATTTAAGAATGTGGTTTCAGTAAGATTCAGACTTATTTTTATTTTGCATGAATATTTGACACATTAGTTACGAGGTATGCAAGGAAAAAGAGTGACATATCTTATTGTTCGTTGAATGCCCAAGTAGTGAGCAAGTAGAAGTGCCTCCTATTTAAATTGTAAGCTATTTTAAATGTAATTAGTTTATTAGTTATAATTATGTGTATTTAGGCTTCATCACAAGCTACTGTAATAAATGGTGATTATTCATTGTTTGCATTTTGAATGGTATCGTTGTTTATGCATTTTGAAAGATCCTTTTTTTTAAACAGGTGATGGATGGTAGCGTTGCTAATAAAGAGTTAACACGAAGATCATTTTACTTGAATGAAGATTGTGAAAGAGGTTCATGAACACAATGAAGTTTCATGTTTTTGTTCAAAAAATTGTTAGTTTTATGTTTATATGTTTGATAATTAGATATAACATGACACTTATTAGACATTTGGGATGTGTTTGGAAGATAATCGAATTTTTAATAGAAGTAATGATATTATGATTTCTATATTATTTTGTCCTATTAAATTTGGTGAACATTGTAAAAGCGTCCGAATATGCTTTTCTTAGGACGTTATATAGGTTATTCATAGAAATATTATACGACCATAAAATTGGTTCCATAACCTTATTTGGATATTAGGACCCTTTTTTGGTAGTAAAGTACATATAATCTTACATCATAAGGGTCCTATAAATTAGTTTTTAAGGACGCTTGTATATGTATTAAAATATTAAAAGTAGGTATGCACATGTTAGAACATTGTAAAAGTGTCCTAATATGTTTTTATTATGAGTTTTTTGGGTTGTTCATAGACATATTATGCGACCATGAAATTGGTTTCATAGTCTTATTTGAGTTATTAGGACGCTTTTTAAGTTTTGGGACTTATTACGACCCCTTTACATGAAACGCTTTTACCGTTGGTCCTATCAAATAAAAGGTCCTATAAAATACCATTTTTGTGCGTACTAAAAACCCAATTTTGTTGTAGTGAACATTGATTACAAAGGTTACTAAGTCGGTTATATGTAGCATATGGTTCTTAAACACCAAATAAATCTCTAGCTGATAAGTGATAATCAATCACCCCACCAAGTACGTCTCGTAGGTCGTTTTTAATGTATGTACATTGAAATCGACTGACATATGATGATCATTGAAATAGATACTAAAATTATATATGAGTAGAGAAAATAGTCGTGAGACATGAAAATTTACAATCCTACAATCTATTTAGTCAATAACAATTAGATCATTTTTATTTATCTTCAAAGTAGATCTGCACTGCTTACCTATTGATTGTTTTATTCGGTGTCACCTAATGTGATCGATCGTATATCCATAATAATCTCACACCCTCAAATTTCACTTGCAAGGTTTTACCGCGAGGCGGGTGATATACCAGGATCCGAGTCAACGGTCACAATAAACAACCTCTATATGAGATAAGATTTACGTAGTAAGACCAAAACCAACCATTAAAAGTTAACAGTATAGCAGAAGCAAAATATAGTTTACAACCCCAAAGTATCAAAAGACGTCGTGCGACTTCATGCACCTAATCCAATTCCGATACCTTAACGACCTGAGAAAACATGCTAAATGTGTCAACATAATAATGCCGATGAGTTCACGGATTTTAGTTAAAATGTGTGTTTTACAAGATCAAATTAGTTAACTATTTTATCAAATGTTAGCTAGACATTATGCAAGTTACTTTCGCGATTGGAACCATTTCTGACTGTGATATTACTCAATATAGTGTGTTGCCCTGTCGGTTATAGTCATCCTTGGTAACGTGACGGTAACCGTTATGTGTTCGAGACAATATGCACCCGTCTAACCTCCAGTTGACCCAGGTGGGGTTTGTCAGGCCCAATAGATCTTTCCATATTTCCCCATTATATAACCATATTAGGAGCTCCTTTAGGACCTAGATGAGTTGCAAAGTAAACAAGTGATAACAATAGCATCAAATGATCTTAAGAAATCTGAGTGTGTACTATCATGTTTCTTCCCCATGAGAAATTATAAAAGCAGGGCCGTGAAACTCGCCTTAGGTTGCGTCTTATAATAAATAATAAACCAGAAGTGTATGATAATCTCTAACTACTTGAAACCTATCATAAGATGCCTATAAGTATGTTGACCGATAATGTGTTGGTCTAATAACCCTTGGTTGTCCAAACCATGACTTGTGCATTTACATAGGTGTTTTGACTTCGATACGACCACACAAGACTCGATATCCCGTTGGTTACCCACAATATCAGTTTTACACTCACATATAAGTTATCAGGTAGCCATACACGTAAAAACGGAAATTCACAAGTTATATATATCATATCAGCATGTTTTACACGAAGGGATCACAATATACACAAAGGGGTTACAGTTATACAAGAAGGGTCACAATTAGGGACGAAGGGGTCAAATATTGGGCGAAGAGGTCCGCATAGGCGAATGGGTCATTTCCTGGATGAATGGGGTGAAGGGGTGAGCCCTTCACCCCTGCAACTGCTGTTCTAAGATTTAATGCGCGAAACCCCTCAAATCAATCTAAAACTTGGCGAAACGTAACCAATTGATGCACACTCAATATCTAACATATCCCCATCATAATACATCATTTAATGATCAGATTTTATGTACAAACCGCAAGTTTTACCCAAAATGGCAAATATTATGAATATGTCACATCATGCATGGATTTGTTACCATAATAGGCAAATAATCAGATTTCATCATAAACCGACGTTTATAATATCATCAAGCCCCATTATGATTAATCTAGCATGAATCCTAATACATTATCATCACCCAAACAATCATACCAAACCCAAGATCTCATGAAATCCCCAAATGGATCAAAACTCATAAAACAACATTTTCAAACCAATTATCTTCCAAACATGCTCCTAAAATCTCAACAATCATCATATCATACTAACATCCTAACAACAAATGATACAAAATCTCTAATTATTATATCATTAACATTATTGAAAACTTTGGGTTTTCATAATAAATCTCGTTTAAAGGTTTAGATCTTGCTTAGGATTGTTTTAGAAAGATTTTTGTCTATGAAATGTATTGAAAAGGTTTTGGATGAGCTACACACCGTAGATCTTACCTTGATAATGGGTTTGTGAGTGTTTTTGGTTAGGAATCAATGATTTGGAGGCAAAAACTTATTTCCAGGGGTTGAGATAGAATACTTGGGGGCGAGTTAGGGTTTTAGAAAACGATAAAAACATGTCAAGGATGGTATTTATAGGTGCTTCCCTTCGTCCATGCTGCAGAGGGGCGAAGGGGTTTGGTTAGGTGCGAAGGGGTCAGCCCGATCTCCTATAATTTCAGGGAAGGGGTCAGCCCTTCTCTCAAACCAAAGCCCTTCTCCCAAAACCAAAGCCCTTCTTTATAAACTTATAGCGTATGGGTTTTCCCTTCTTTATAATAGAAGTTAATGCACCAAAACTCGTATTATCATATAATTTCACGTAAACAAATATTTGCAAGTTACTAATGACTGTATATCACATAATTATCAATAAATTACCTTTGTTGTATTATTGTTTCACCAACGGACGGGATACGAGACTCGTGTGCGTGAGTTTCTTGGTGATTCCTCGAATCACCGAACCATGACCGCTGTGTGAGTAAACCGACTACCGATTATTCTCCGAATCATCAAACCGACTTAACTAACCCAGTTAAGTTTGTTTAATGAATGTTTTGCTAAGGTAGACTTAAGTTTTTGTTAGGAAATTTAACCTGAGTTTTCCGAGTGTCACATCATCCCCCTGTTGAATGAATTTTCATCCCGAAAATTGCTAGATGTTGCTAGGAAAGAAAGAAAAATTTTCTGGTTGCTACAAATAAAGATTGAACAAGTATGACATTCTTTCACATATGTTCACTTTACACATCAGAATCGCCTATCACCGTCATCATCATGACATATCATTTGATACTAATCTAGTTGTTTTTTTCCAGGTTTACATCGCAGCGTTAGAGTGTCTTAAGGAATTGACAAAGTTATATAGAGACTTCACTCGAGCAAGAGATGCACACGTAGAATTAGACGTAGGTTTTATGAGTTTTCAAGTGATGATCATTTACAAGGGTTTTTTTCTTTTTCCGAAAAAAACAGTCTAATCCTTTTTTGGTACACACATTTTGTTACTTTATATTAGATTTGTCTATCTGAAAAGCTCCCAGCAGATAAACTAGTTAGTATTCACTTTATGCTTACTAGTTGTTTTTATTGCAAATTCGTAATTTTGTAGTTTATGTAAGCGTTTTTATTCAAAAAAATTATGTAACATAACATCTAAAAAAAATATTATGTTTTCTGTTTGTTCGTATCCCCCCCCCCCCCCCCCCGTGTCGTGCCAAATTATAAACAAGAAAATTTTTACTATATCGCCTCTATCGAATAGAAAAATCAATTTAAAGAAAATTGAAAGAACCATTACATAATCTTATACAAAAGTTTAATTGAACTAATATATAAAAAACTAGATTATACCCCGGGAGCGTCCCGGGTTGAGAAATTTAATATGATACATTAATTTTACATATGAAATAGACTGATGTATAACTCTAATATTAATATCTAACCTAAAACAAATTAACAGAGCCGGCTATGAGGGTGAGCCGGGTGGTCACCGGCTCCGGGCCTGACCCTTAAATGGGCCCGAACGTTTTTTTTAAAATATGTGTATATATATTAAATTCTATATTTAGGATATATATTTATGTTTTATACATTAAAGTCTTGTTAGTGGAGTTGGAAAAACCATGTTAATTTAATGTAGAGGTCTCAAGTTCAATCCTTGGCTATAGCACTATACTCAATTATTTTTATAATTCATTCATCTTTACAAAATTTTGGGCCCAAATTCTTTTTCGCCCAAGGCCCAAATTTTTTTTGACTTTTTCGGAGACGGCCCTGCAAATTAACAATGTACAACTTCAATGTTAACACCTAACCTAAAAGAATGTAAAACTTTAATGTAACTCTAATATTAACACATATCCTAAAAACTAAATAAATGTACAACTCTAACATACTAATATTGATACCTAACTTAAAACAACGTATAACTCTATTAACCTATTCGGCTCTGGTTGAAAAAAAAAATCATATTTACTGATTTGAATATAATTAGTGACTTGTCTATACATTGATTAATGATTTACCTAAACACTTTGTGTTTTTTTTTCCTGTATGAACAAAACCCCACAAAAAAATTTCTCCGTTTTTTATATAGTACTATGGTACTCGTTGGAAAGATAATAAAACGCTCGTTAATTTGGTGTAATTTTTTTCTTTAAAATATCTCGTATATTAAAGATATTAACGTTTAAAAATTATGGAAGAAACATGAGGGTGAAAAATCCAATTTTATTTTTAAATTATTTTTTTCCTAAAATATCCTAATGCCACATGGGATGACACATGACACACTCAAAAAAGAAAATGTCTTTTTAAATGTCATGTCATTAAAATAGGTTTGGTTTATTTTATGTATAGATAGATACATAATACTTAAATTCGTTTTAAGTATCAAACGACAATGGTGATGATAATTGTTATTCAAAAAATTATATATTCATAACTAAATTAGAGATAAGAATAATATAATTTTGCGGACATTTAACAGAGCGATATCCCATAAGTCATAATGTCTATGTCTATAGAACTAAAAATAATTATACATCATTGACTTTTATTATAATATGTGATTAATCATATGTGTCGATTATCATGAATTTATGTCAATCTTATATTATACTAGCTGATTACTTCGGGAGTGTCCCGAAGTTGAAAAATCTAATATTAATTAATAAAAAAGTTTAAAACAGGTTAACAGTCTCAACCTCTTTTAATGTTAAAGAAAATTGTTCTAATGTTTATACTATCAAAATGGGTTCTCATGCTGCGTTCCCAGCATATTAAAAAATCTCAACCTCTTTTAATGCTAAGCATATCGTTATAACACATGAACATGGGCAATTAATATATGTAATAGTAGGTTCAAAACCATATATACTATCATAACATGATTAGTGACTTGCCTATATGTGATTAAGAAATTACCTAAATACATTGTGTTTTTTCTGCATGAACAAAAACTTACTAAAAAACATTTTTTTCATTTTTGTATAGCACTATATATGGTGCTCGTTGGAAAGATAATAAAGTGATCGTTAATTTGGTGTAATTTTTTTTTCAAAAAAAATGTTATACATAAAAGTTACTAACGTTTAAAAATTATGAGCGGAAAATAAGAAAAAAATAAAGATAAAAATATTAATTAACATATTTGAAATTTTAAAATAATTAATAGTTCACTAACATTTAAAAAATGTGAGAGGAAAATAAGGAAAAGATATTAATTAACATATTTGAAATTTTAAGAGAATATAGATATAGATTGTATTTAAAAATCTATCTATATATATAAAAGAAAACGTATATGCTGACGTGGCGTGCAATAGAGGCCTCAACCTCCCCTTGAGAGTGCCACGAGGCATCATAATTGAAAGATTTTAGTGTTTTTGAACTATTTATTTTTTTAATTAAAAAAAGATAAACATAAAACCCTAAATTAAATTGAGTTATTTTAGGACAAAAAAATTAAAAATAAATTTAAAATTTTCTCTCTCATGTTTCCTCCCATAATTTTTAAACGTTTATAGCTTTTATATACGAGATTTTTTAAAGAAAAAAATTACACCAAATTAACGAGCGTTTTATTATCTTTCCAACGAGTACCATAGTCCTATATGAAAAATGGAGAAAAATCGACTATTTTTTGTGGGGTTTCGTTCATACAGGAAAAAAACACACAAAGTGTTTATGTTATTCATTAATCATGTTTTTTCTTTTAAACCAGGTTCTTATCCACGATGTTGAAAATCAGCCAAATCGCCATGTTATCATTGGAATTTTACTAGGTATACTTCATCAAGAGAAGTTAGGATAAAGAATTGCGCAACACTGCAACACATGGTGTCACCTTATAGCAAGGTTATATTTTATTTATTTAATTACAAGAGTAATAATTATTACTATTAGTATTAGTATTATTAGAATGGTTATATTTTTCAACCCCATGACACTCCCGGAAAGAATTGTTAGTTGCTGACGTGGCGTTCAATGGTGGCCTCAACCATCTCTTGATTATGCCACGTGGCATAATGAGATGCAATGATTACAACTTCCAACTTAAGTGTTTGTTTAGATGATTACTGATTAGGTTTTAGATTAGGGAATATGAGTTATTACTGATTAGAATACTATAACATGCAATGATTGAGAGATTTTGTGGTTAGTTAACTTGAGCCATTTGCAATAGGTTATCATGTAAAATTGGATTTTTCAACCCCGGGACCCTCCCGGGGTAATTAGCTAGTACAAAATAAATAAATTTAAAAGAAACATTCGCATGATGCCACATAGCACATTCTACTGAATGTCACATCATACAAACTCAATTCTTTTATGATAAGTTATAGATTGTATCATAAGGCTATGGGGTGTGGTCACCCTTCCCCCTTCCTTCCCCCTTGTTCACGTCAGCGCCATGTCATTTCCCCCTTCCCCTCCCCCTTCTAGGGGAAATGGTTCCCCCTTCCCCCTTCCCTTTTTTATTGTTTTTCTTTTTTATTTTTTTGTACATTTTATATTTCATTAATTTTTTTTGCATTAAAATTAAAAACCAAATTACATGTAAAATAAAAAACACTAACACAAAAAAAAAAAAAACCTTAAACGAAAAATATTAAAAAAAAACGAAACTAAAGAAAAAAAAAATACAAACTACTCGTTATCAACGTCATCGACACGGAAATTGTTCCAAATATGGTCGATTAAATCCGAGCAAAGGTTGGCGTGCATATTACTATCCTCTAATGCCCACCTGTTCGATTGTTGTTGTGTCGCGTCAACCGGCTCGAGATTCTCTTCAACGTCATTTGGGTCATACTCACATATCGCACGGCCTTCATCTTCGATTATCATATTATGTAGTATCGTACAAGCGTACATAATATATCTCAAGCTTTGTGGATGCCATGCACGTGCGGGTAGCCCAATTACATGCCATTTCGACTTTAACACACCGTATAACCGTTCGACGTCTTTTCTCGCCGACTCTTGGCACTTTGCAAACTTTTTCCTTTTGTCGTCCGTGGGAATTTGTATGGTTTTCACAAGAGATGTATAACTTGGGTATATACCGTCAGCCAGATAATACCCGTGCTTATATTCTACCCCGTTGAGAACGAACGAATCATCCGGACCGGTACCATTAATGATGGGGTCGAAAACCATGGATCTTGCTAGAACATTTAAATCGTTACATGAACCAGCAACGCCGAAGAATGCATGCCAAATCCAAAGGTCTTGTGAGCAAACAGATTCTAGAATAATTGACGGCTCTCCAATGTCACCCTGCGTAAATTGCCCTTTCCATGCAGTGGGGCAATTACGCCATGGCCAATGCGTGCAATCGATGCTTCCAAGCATGCCAGGAAAGCCATGTTTCTCTGCATGGTGTGCGTAAAGCTTTTGGATTTCGTTCTTCGTTGGCCTACGCAAGTAAACTTTGCTATATAACTTGACGACATTTTCGGTAAACCGATACAAGCATTCCCGACTCATTCTAGCAGACATCCTTAAGTACTCATCCCATGAGTCACTAGCAGTCCCGTACGCCAACTGACGAAGTGTGGAAGTGCACTTTTGTAGCGTCGTAAAACCTCGTCTTCCTCTAGCATCATAGCGTAGTGTGAAAAACTCATCATAAGTAGCCATGTCGTTGGCAATTCGTTGGAATAATCGCCGACTCATTCGAAAGCGACGCCTAAATAGTTCGTCCGTGTATACGCAGTCGTCAGCGAAGTAGTCAGCAACCAAACGATCGTGTGCACCTTAAATTAAAAAAAAGTATAAGAAAATATAATACCATAACATAAATAAATATCAAAAAATATAACACATGAAATATAAAACATTAAGTAAATTAAAAGTTATAAAAAATAAAATATACCTTCACGATCTCTGTTTAAAGCGGCCCGCCTTGTTCTTGGTTCCGAAGTTGTTTCGTCGTCACTGTCTACAAACTCCAACAATATTTTTGCCGTTTCCACCATCGCGCCCGCGAAAAAATTAGCAACGTTTGCCTCGTCTGAAGACGTACTCATGATTGTAAAAAAAATTTGTTGTGTAGTTTATAAAATTTGAGAATAAATATATAAAGATGGAGTAGTTTTGTTTGATTTGGTGTTAAAAATGAGAGGTTAAATATATATATATATATATATATATATATATATATATATATATATATATATAAATAAAAAGGTTTTTTTTTTTTCTAACGGTACAATTGTTCCAACGGTCAAAAATATAACGTTCAAAATCATTGAAAAGAGGGACGGTGCCTTCGGTAAGATTCTGCCGTGCTTGCCGTCGGTGGGTGGGGGGGACGGTGTTCCCCTTCGGCAAAATGGTCCAGCTCGGATGCCGAGCCCCTTCCCCGAGCCCATACCCCATAGCCTAATAATGTTTCCTGAAACACAAAATGAAAAGTTGTGTTTATACGCAGTCACTAAAATGTGTTAGGAAAGAGAAGTTAAAAAAACGCCTTTAAAATTAATCTCAATATCAAGCGAAATCTTTTATCAATAAACAAGTAAATTATACTGCAATATAGAATAATAAATAGTTTAACTTTTTTTTTTTTTTGAAAGGTATACTTCATTAAAAAACACGCACCCGGCCCTTAAAACAAGGACCCGAGCACAAAAATTACATCATATACATCGGATAAACCGCCCAATCTTTCCAACATAAATTCTTAAATCTGGACCTAGACTTTAGCCAAAGAAATGATAACGACTTGACAGACGCAACCATCTCTAACACTTTAGCTTCCTTTTCTTTAAAAACCTTGTTATTCCGAGCATTCCAAATCGCCCACATTGCCACGTAGAAAATACCTTGAATAATGAGCCTAATCTCTTTATTCCTGATCGTGTCCGCAATCTTCAAAAAATCTGAGACTTCAAACGCGAATAAGGGATTAACTTTGCACCATGATCCAATAGCCGTCCAAAATTCCAAGGCCCATCCGCATCCAGTAAAAATATGCAGCGAGGTTTCATCCTCAACTCCACAGAGAGCACAGGATGGATCTTGGATATTTACATTCCTTCTACGCAAAGCCATTCGAGTCGGGATCCGATCCATTTCAAGACGCCAAATGAAAATTTTGATTTTCAAAGGAACCCATTTTATCCACCTAAGCATCGAAGATCTGGGCTGAATTCTGTCTTGGATTAGCATTCTTCGGAAAGCAGCCACTGAGAAAACTCCATCTTTCGAGTTGGACCAAAACCAGCGATCATTCAACTCTGTATAAGATAGGCCCTGAATACAAACTGTCAACCGGTTTAATTCTTGCAGCTCGATATCAGTCATTTCAGGTCTCTTCCATCTGCAGCTAAAGCTTCTCGAATCTGTATTCCAAACACTCCTTATGACATCATTCTTGTCAACCACAAGGCGAAACAAATTAGGATAATCGTCTTTGAAAGAATTGTCTCCGTGCCAAACGTCTAGCCAAAATCTGATCATCCTGCCATCCTCGACACGCCCTTTGAATTGGGAAGCAATTTTTTTTGAATCCACCGTGAGCTTATTAATACATGTAACAATTTTCTTCCATCCCCCTGTGACAGAAACATTACAAGGGAGTAACTCCCAAGCTTTATTCCTACCATGAACAGCATCTATAACTTGTCTCCATAAGCTAGAATGTTGGATTTTATATCGCCAGACCCACTTAACCAACAACGCCATATTAACTTCAAGTAGTTTCGCGACTCCCAAACCCCCAACTTTTTTAGGAGACGTCACAATATCCCAAGAAACCCAGTGGATTTTCTTACCCGTCTCGCTTCCTGCCCATAAAAATTTCTTCATAATAGATTCTAAATCTTCAATGATTTTAGCCGGAGCTTTATAAATAGACAAATAATAAAGGGGCAAACTAGCTAAGACCGACTTGATAAGTACAAGTCTACCGCCGATAGAGAGCAACTTAGATTTCCACAATTTCAGCCTTGATTTGAACTTGTTAACGACCACTTCCCAATTCCGAACTCGATTCATATTGGCACCAACACGAATGCCAAGATAATCAAAAGGAAGGGAGCCTTGCTTGCAGCCACAAAGATCGGCAAAAACTTTAACATCTTCAATCGAGCAATTAATTCCAAAGATGTCCGATTTATGAAGATTAATCCTTAAACCGGAGCATAGATGGAAAATACGAAGAATTCGGAGCAAATTCTTAAAATTATCAATCGACCATTTACCCACTATCAATGCGTCGTCCGCATAGAGAAGATGAGATAAGCTTGGGCCGTTGACCCCGATTCTAATGCATTCAAAGGCACCAATACTCGATGCTTTATTGATTAGCCAAGTGAAAGCCTCCATAACAATGAGAAAGAGAAACGGTGAGAGAGGATCCCCTTGTCTTAATCCTTTTTCACATTGGAAAACATACGTGGGAGAGCCGTTCACTAAAACCGACGAACGGGCCGATCTTAAAATTCCTTTTATCCACAAACACCAACGACCCGGGAATCCCATTTGTTCCAATATAGAAATCAAAAAACTCCAATCCACATTGTCGTAAGCCTTTGCAAAGTCAATCTTAAACAAAAAAGCCGTTTCGCGTCTTTTTTTCAACCAAGAAAAAACCTCATTAATTATTAAGGGGCCGTCAAGAATGAACCTTTCCGACAAAAAACCACTCTGAGACTCGGAGATGATAGAACCCATCACCCTCTTGATTCTATTCGAAAGCACCTTAGAAATCACCTTCGAAATAATACCAATCAACGTAATAGGCCTGTAGTCTTTCAACCCGGTGGGATTTTTAATCTTTGGAATAAGTGTAATAAAAGCTGCACTAACATCACGATTAATCAGCCCTGTCTCGTAAAAAGTATCGAATAACTTCAAGAAGTCGTCTTCAAAAAAAGCCCAAAAATGTTTCAAAAAAGCAAAGTTGAAACCATCCGGGCCCGGAGCACGATCGCTGCCACACTCGAAAACAGCCTTCTTAATCTCTTCTTTTGAGAATTTAGCTTCCAACCCTGTGACATCTTCGGCTGGCAGCCTGTTAATACCATCACAGCAGAGAACCGGTCGTCTACCTGAGGCCCATCTAACTATTAATACATTTAAAATTTATAAAAGTGAATGCCAATGGGGTGGTGGTCCATTGGTAAAGGCAAAGCCTTTAAAACATGTAGGTTGTAGAAAGTCTTGGGTTCAAGTCTCACATATTACAGGATTTAAAAGAAATTAGCGTTTCAAAAAAAAAAAAAAAAAAGAAAGTTCAGGTTTTATCGTATATCTACTTTTGGTAACTTTCTATTCTAGTCGTCTGTAATCAAAACGAAAACAAAGAAAGTCTTTTCAACATGTGAAGATGAACATATACTTATTTTTTTATATTTATATTAATATAGAAGTATAGAAGAAAAGTAGACGAAATGTATAAAGATGGAACATATATGGTATTCGCTTAATAAAATATAAAAACTTTTATTACTTTGAATGAAAATTTCACTTAATTAATCTTTATTGAAATTCTCTTTTCAAAAAAAATCTCTATTACCTTATTAAGGACCAAGCATGCCTAAGAAGGTAATTTCAACATAATTTTAAGATAAGAGTTAAATAGACTCTTCACGAATGTCTATTTTTTTGTCATTTTCTTTCTTTTTTGCCCCTTGTGTATAAAATATCATGCTCCCATTTAGAAAATTAGAAACAACATTAACTTTGTGAAACCCCCCCCCCCCCCCCTATTATTATAAACCACTTTGTAGCCTTCCATTATTACCCACAAATTAATCAATTAATGATTTTTTTTTCATTGTTCAAGTTATGATTTGCACATATCATTCTGGTCGGATAAATGGTATGGGGAGTCTCTACTTATGAACCGAGTATAAAAGCTGCTCGATTGCGAATAGGATTCAATACCTGGATGGGGTGTTCTACTCTGTCGATAAATAGAGGGCAGTTCTCAGCATGGTTGAGGAGATATCGGAGTATCGAGAACTTCAAGAGATGCTGATTAAGTTTAATTTTGCCGGAGGTAAAGATAGGTGGTACTGGGAGCCGGATTCGAGCGGGTGTTTTTCTGTCAAGAATGTTAAATTGTTGCTGCGTAAAGATTGCGATGTGAGCAGAAATCAAGCTATGGTTTGGACCGGCTGGATCCCGCTAAAAGTGAATATTCATGCGTGGAGACTTGACATGGATCGGCTTCCTACTAAAAAGGCGCTGGCTAGGAGAAACGTTTTTCTTGAAGATGTTTCTTATGTGCTCTGCAGATCAGCCGACGAGACTGCTGAACACATATTCACTGGTTGTCTGTTTTCGTGTGGCATTTGGCAGTTCATAGAGAGATGGTGTCGTCTTGATCCTATATTTTTGTTCGGGATTGGTGATCTTATGAATCTGCCAGGTTTGATTCGAGGCTCAAAATTGAAAAAGGATATTGTTAGAGGTATTGTCATGATGACTTGTTGGGTGATTTGGAGAACTCGGAATAAGGTGGCTTTTGAAAACGAGGTGCCGAAAGTTCATGATATGATTGCTTGTATTAAGTCTTGGTCGTTTTTATGGTTGCGAAGTAGGTCTAAATTTCGCGATCTTAGTTGGAAGGAGTGGAGTAGATACCCGTTGTATATTTTGTAATTTTGTCTGTGTCGGTCCTCATTTTGTGGGCTTAGCCGTATTTTTAATGAAGTTCAAAGTTCAAAAAAAAAAAAAAAAAAACGTGAAATATTATTCTCTTATTTAAAATTATTTAGTTTGTTTATATTCAAATTGTTATCTATATTACCTTATTAAGGACCAAAGGTGTCCAATAAGGTAATTTCACCCTAAGTTTAAGATGGGAATTAAAAAACTCTTTATAAATGTATAATATTTGATCATTTTGTTTCATTTATGTCCCTTGTCTACAAGATACAATACCCATTGAATATGTGTGTAATACACACTATTTAACCTTCTCCACATGTAACTCATTCATAAGTTTATTCTATAGACAAAATGTATATATACTTGTCCCTTGTCCCAACTAATTGTTCATGTCACAAACGGATGATTATGACAATCAATTGTCAATTTCATCCTAAAATAACCATCACCTCAACTTCAAATAATATAATCAAACCTCATAAATATTTACCCCTTCAAATGCTAATCACTTTTGTTAGGACAAAGAGGATTGGTGAAACCACTTTTGGAAACCTTAGTCTAATTCACTTCTGTCATTTTGGCTAAGTATAGAAGTACTGAAAAGAAAACAAAGAACTGCTGAAGAGAAGATAAGAGAAGTGCTGAAGAAGAAACTTCATCAGAAGTTCTGAAGTCCAAACCAGACAAGTTCACTTCAGAAGTACTGAAGACAAACTACTCATCAGTAGTTTGTCATTCATCAGCACTTAGCATCAGATATTTTCCACCGCCTTTTTGCATCAGTTATTTATTGTTTATTATTACTTTTTAGCTGTATTTGTTAGTTTCAATGTTGCAACTTGTGCAACTTGTTTCTGTTGTTTCTGTACTTGCTTTTTGGCAAGATACATGTATGTAAACGTCTATAAATAGGAGGCTTCAACCTTCTATTTTAGACATTGATTTTTAATAGAAAAATCCTTCAAACACTATCACTGTTCTATTCCATTTCAGTATTTATTGTGAATCTGTCTAAGTATCTAATTCTCATTTACTGCTTGGATTCATAATAAATACTTGTCATTTATTTAGTTTCAATCATCAAGGGGGAGTAATAACTCTTCCTTAGTATAAAAAGTGTTGCTTTAACTTATACATTCCGCTGTGCTTATAATCTGATTTACAAGGGCTTGCTAAACACTTAAGTGTCAAGATAGCAAGTTCTTACTTAGCAAAAAGAGCAAAACTGATCCAACAACTTTACACACATTTACTTCAAACTTTCAATGTGAAAGATTGAAAAGGGTTGACGGTTTGTCAAATATTTATGTTGTCGTGTTTTGGGCAGTGTCATGAATAGCCATTCTTTTGATACTATGTATACAAATAAATTGCGGATTTGCTCTTTTATTGTTTCTTTTGGTTTGTTAATCATTTATGGATTACGTTACTTAGCGGCTGGCAATGATAGAGTGATAGAGAGTATATGCACTTGTTAGAAATGGGCGTGTTATATGAGTACTGATTAATGCTTATGTTAGAAAGGTCGTTAAGATGATGGAGACGGTGCCCGGTGAAGGATGAATTTTTCAAGAAAGGTCAAAAAAAATTTTTTGTAATTGTAGGTTTATCATTTTTACGCCATCTTGAAAGAAAAAGCGCAAGAAACTTGCTTCACTATAATAAGGTTTTGTTTTATTTATAGTGTTATATAATGTGATTAAGATATTTTTAGAGTTTAACATTTTAGCACCTAAATATAATAAGTCTTTAAGCCAGATCGGGTTAGAATGCGCTCTCCAAAATAGCCTTAGTGACACGCGTCGCATCGCGCGGGCTAACCCACTAGTTCATAATTAAATACATGAGTTTTAGATAATTTTTTATGCATTTTAAATATACAAAAGTTAACACGTTTATTTTATCCACATTTTAAATATACTAGAGTTAGGTTAAGATATTTATTTTTTACAATATATAAATTAAAGTAACTAAATACATGTGTTTTAGACAATTTTTCTAAACTATGTAAATATTACAAATTAAAATAAAAATAAATTTATTAATCACTATATATTACAATTTACAATGAATAACAAGTAACAACACATCTTTTGTACACATTTGTTGGTTCTTGAATAATCACAATTTGACGAAACTAGGAATCTAACTGGAAAACGGTAATAAAAGGATTAGTCCAACTTGGTTGTTAGCTAAACCTATTATTTAAATAATTAAATAACAGTCGCAACTTGCAAATGTCTCATTCTTCGTTTAGGGTTGTCTAAGATTGATAAAATGACTAAAGTATGTAAAAGATTAACTACTACCCATTACACAATCTTAAAATTTGCAACTAGACTTGGTCGATTAAAATAGTCTTTCTTCTTCGCGTTTCGCGCTTTAAAATCCTATAAACTAAGTCAATTCTAAACGTTTTTTTTTATAAAGTATACGGTCATATAGTTCAAATGTTCAAGGTAACCTTGAAACCGGTTCAATGGATCATGTAAGATAAAGAAGCATAGAATTTGCTTCTGTTTATATTTCTTTATGTTGTATTTTAAACAACTAATCTTTTTTAATTCATCTCTTGCCTTAAAATTATTTCTTTCCGTAGTCTTTAGAAATAACTCAAGTGGCACGTTTTCTAAATCATTAGGTAATCTTGAGCCATAATTATATAATCAATATATGTTGAAATAGGTGAAAGTAGGAACATTGGTTTGGAACTTGGAAGTCCGAGGACATAGTCTATGCCTATTTATTAAAGGAACTAGATTATACCCCGGGAATATCCCGGTGTTAAGAAATCTAATATGACATATTAATTTTACATATAATATAGAATTATGCGCTTTACAGTTACATGCAGGAAAGCTTCGGGTAGCACCTAACATAAAACAATTAACAATGTATCTTTGAATGTTAACGTCTAACCTTAAACAATGTATAACTCTAATATTAATACCTAACCTAAAACAATGTACAACTCCAATGCTAACACATATTAAAAATAAAATTCACATTTACTGATTTGAATATAATTAGTGACTTGCCTATACATGATAAATAAATTACCTGAACACTTTGTATTTTTTTTTTCTATATGAACAAAACCCCACAAAAAATAGTCGTTTTTTTTTCTCCATTTTTTATGTAACACTATGGTACTCGTTGGAAAGATAATAAAACGCTCGTTAATTTGGTGTATTTTTTTCTTTAAAAAATCTTGTATATAAAATATATTATCGTTTAAAATTTATGGAAGGAAACATGCGATAGAATAATCCAATTTTGTTTTAAAATTTTTTTCCTTAAAATCAATTAATGTCACATGACACACTAAGGGGCTGTTTGGTTGATTAAGTGCTGAATCATTAAGTGGTCTGAATGGTTAAGAGGCTCTGAATGGTTAAGAGCTGAATCATTCAGCATCCCTTATTAGCTTAATGATTCAGCACTTAATCATTCCATTCAGATGTTGAAACAAACAGTCTGAATGTTGAATGATTCAGACCTGAATGGTTAAGAGACTGATTAAGAGGCTATCAAACAGCCCCTAAGATACCCTCTTTAAATGTCATGTAGGTAAAAAAAAAAAAAAAACAAATGTGGGCTATTTCCATATTTCTCTTGCCATACACAGAATTAATATTAATATTACACTTTATTTGTTAAACTTCTCCATTTTGACCGAACATGTTTAATATATGACATGTTACCCAACCCAACTATTGAAGAACCTAGGACTCAAGCATACACCCATCAACAATTACAAAACAAATTAGAAGTGCCAGACAAAAAAGGGAAGAAAAGAAAAAAGATAAGAAAACAAAAGAAAAGACAATTAGATGGCATGGTTCACTCAATGTATGTGACTGGGTTAGATGCTCACTCAAACCAAAATTACACAACATAGGAAATGGGGCATAAGCTCATATGCCCTAAGTATGAGCCTAAGTCCGTCCGTTGTGGAGCCGTGAGCGACCAGAGTTTTTGCACCGGTGTTCACCTCTAGCCACAGCAGCCCCACGTGAACCCCGACGCGAGCGAGCAGAAGCGATGGTGGTCGCGTGGGTTAACGGGAGAAAGTGACCTTTGGTCGCGCCGATGCTCACCTCCAGCTACAACGGGGTCAAGTGATCGGGTTACTTGAGAGTCAAGTTGGTGGCTCTCGCCCGGTCGCTCGCGGCTCCACAACAGACAGTCTAATCCATAATCCTAACTTTAATCGCTGATTGTTAGCGCGACCAATATAAACACTCATTTAAACACTCGTCTTTCTTCGTTATCTCAATATAGAGCCACTTAAACTAAACTGGCCTAGTTTAACCTAAGCCTATTTGATATATTTGTTTAATGGCCTGTTTTAATCTAAATACCTCACATAACCTACATCCGCAAATTTGTCGGACATAATTCTTAACTTCTTATCTTGTTAGGTTACACTTTAAGATTGTGATATGATGTATTCTATCAACTTTTAGAAAGTGGGCTTAGTACAGGATGACAATTGACAACCCATGAGCAAACTTTGTATGTTGGTAACTTTAGGGCTAACACTAAGTGGTAGCTAAATGGTTTCCGTTTTTGTTTGACGATAAAGACACGCTTCTAAAATTTACTCATAAAATTCATCTATTGCTCATCATGCGAGACTTGAACCGCACCACTTTAAGAGATAAATACGTGTTGCCATTAATTCAAGGGGTTCATTAGCAACTCAATGATTACCGTAAGGAGACACTATTTGAAAACTTAAATATTTCAGGTATACACAAATACTTTTCTAAACGTGCCCCGAGAGCATACGCAAATCTTGATCCTGCTTATGTTGTCTTCAACTCGGGCGTGTGAAGCATTGTTGGTTATCGACATTTTTGAGAGGTTAGTAGAAAGTTTGCAATCTTCCTTTTAAAGTCTCAACTGTAATATAGTCACGGTTTTTGTTTCTTGATTGCATATTTTGTTAAACAAATCATTAGTGAAACAAGAAGGCACAAATTTTAAACCATCAACAAGAAATATAACAAATATTTTTAATATTTTTATTACAGTTTTTCTTTTTTCCTTTTTTTTTTTTGAACGGCCAACAAACATTTCTGCCCGACTACCCAATGGAGTCCCCACACTATGGACAAACCCCCACGACCAACCCAATAGAGGGCCCATATGTACCTCGGGCGGCTGGCGTAGTCAGACCCGCCCATGCAGTTCCCGAAACCGGGGAAAACCCAAACCCTCACCCGCTCGTAGGCACAACGGTGAAGAATTGGTAAAACCCGGGCAAGATCGGGACTCGAACTCGTGACCATAGGCCAGGAGTCATCCATCATTTCTCATTATGTCCCTCGTGGGAATCGAACTCAGGACCCCCAAGAGGGATCCCGGTCTATTCACCAACTGAGCTATCCGTGAAGGACGGAAAACCCAATTTTATGAAACACGTGAAGAATCCTTTCAAGATTACAAATACTATTATTATTATTATTATTATTATTATTATTATTATTATTATTATTATTATTATTATTATTATTATTATTATTATTATTATTATTATTATTATAAAATCCTTCCAAAAATAATCTTAGTAAAAGAAAAGAAAACAACTCTATTTGTCTTTTGACTTTAATGCCTTGATCTTTAAGGAAAAAGTCAGCTAAAACGACTGGAAATTGACATTTTATTTAAACTAGAATAATATACATGTTGCGTGTTAAGGTTTGATCAAATGCATGCCTTTGATTAAAGTTATATTTTTGTTTATGTCAACAAAAGAAAGGGAAAAAAACACAAAACTTTTTTACTTAGAAAACTTTTAAAATCTTCTAAAATTAAAAATCATACTTAGGTTATATATGTGTATGACTTTCGATGCTTCTTTTCTTTTCTTTTTCTTATAAGAAACGTTTAAGTTTATAATAGGTTCAAAACACAGTGTTGCAAACATAAAAAAAATAATAGCATTAGAACCACGTTCTAACCTTGAAGTCCTCAAACAATAACAATATTAATTCATTAATACGTGGTTAAACTGAACACTATGTATTGAAATTCTTCTGTATATACAAATTGCAACTCGTAAACAACGGATAATTAATCACATTTTTTTCTTAGGTATATATGGCTTGCAACTATATGTATAGGTGTGAGATTTTTGTTTTTATATTATTTTAAGTTTTAGCGGATACTCACTATTTTTCTTATGCATGTATAGCTTTGCAATTGCATAATGTATTTTACATAATTTCAAGTGTGTTGTTGCCTGTTGCGACGTGTCTATTTACATATACGTTTCGACATTACAATTCATTATAATCAATCTTTCGTTATAACTAGATTTTTGCTAGCCGCGCGTTGCGGCGGCCGTCCAAAGTATTAATATAGATACCATTAGAAACTACGAATCTATTAAAATCATGTTTCAACAATCTAACAATCCTCCTTGTTATATCCTCGAACTTCATCCACCTGCAAAAAAAAAAAAAAAAAAAAAACCCTCAAAATTTGTTTCTAGTGGACACAGTTAAGAATAAGAAAATACTATTAAAAACACTACAATGGATCTACTAGCAACCCATATTAGATCAAATCAGTTACCTTGACGCCCGAATAAAACGATAAATGTTAAGTATATGGTTTTTTTCCCACACAATCACAAATAATGAATAATGAATCAATGATAAAATAACATTAGCAAATAGGATAAGTGTGAAAGCAAGATTGAAGAAACAGTGACATAATTAAATGAATGTCAAAAATTCCAAACACTTAAAACTAACCTAAAAGAACATGAAACAAATAAACTAAGGCCGACTTCACCAAATCGTTACAAACCTTCATTGTCTGGAAGCCAAAAGACAACACATACGTCGAATCATTACGAAAATCAAAACAAAAATTGAATTTGTAGATCACAGATACCTCGAAATTGCATGAACCCTAGAGTTGTCGCCAGAAGTACCCTACAATACCGGAACTCGCCTTCGTCGAGGAACATAGTCAATAGTCTTCACTGCTGCTGGATCCATGGCGGCAACATTTTCTTTTTCCGCAGCTAAACCAACCTCCATCAAGAGTCGTCGTTGATTGAATTTGAACCGTACTTGCATATGTAGATTTCGTTGTTAATTTTATACATTGTATGATATTTTTCTTAGCTTTACAGATATGTAATCCTCCTCTATGTATCTTTGTTTTTAATCTTGGCATTGCCACTACAACGGGATTAGATGCGGCCTCTATTTGTTATCTGTTAAACGCTTAATGATGTGCATACTTCCTCCTACAGTGCGACTGTTAGATCATTGTTGCTTTAAACAACACCATGGTTATCAGTTTCGTTCCCATTTCGATCACGCCTCAAAACAAAGTTAGTTAAAAGAAACACATATTTTATACATGTGAACTAAACATAATTTTTAAAACTTCAAATTTCGCACAAAAGTTCAATTTCATGTATAACATCTTCAAACAACAATAACAACAGGTATAAAAAGATGGCATTTTCTAACAAAGATCAACCCATATTGAATAGAAAGCAAGTCAATCTGCATAACAATTAAAAATTCTAAGTACTGTATGAACAAAAACCAAATGACATACTTGAGGTCCCTTAATGAGAGGACGACGCACTGTCTCTTTTGCACGATCGCTCTGTCAACCGTTCCTTGTAACATCCCTATGTAGTCTGTTAGGTTATTGTGTATGAGATGATGTTAATAAAAAAGTTAATGTTTATGTTATATTAACATGTGGATATGAGAATGTATTTTCATACCCACTATGCATTCTGCCTTTGCCTGTGTCTTGAGCCTTCTTCGACTTGTGATCTCGAAGTATTACTTTTGTTTGTATGCTCACCTACAAACACATAAACACATCAATTAGGAGGTGAAGAACAAAATGATTTATTTAACAAACAGGTTCAACTTAGTAATCGATCTCACTCACCGTCTTCGTGTCTTGATCGGTTGATGTCGAACCCCATCACCATGGGTGACCTCTACCGTAACACCACCATTGCCGTAACACCTCAATTAGCACACCGCCGTGGAAATCAAGACCACCACCATTGCCGTAACACCTCAATTAGCACACCGCCACAACCTACCGCCGTCCATCACCATCATAATCTTCATCGTAACACCATATAGTTACCACAATGCCTCCACCACCGCTCCACCGTGACCAGCCACCGCCCCACGTATTCTGGTTTCTCTCTCTCACTTAGGTTTCGAATAGATTGTTGTGTGATGCTTGTGATTCATGAGATGGTGGTTTAAGGCTGCTGTGGTTTCATGGCGGTGGGGTTATAATTTTGGATGTAGATCTCGATATGTGCAGAGAGAAAGAGAGGTGAGAGGAAAAGAAAAAGAGATGAAGATGATAAAAGAGGGAAAACAAATGAATACATGTGGTTAGGAAATGCACGTGTGTGGTGTAGAAGCCGGAAACAACCCATAATTGCATAAAGCACAAACTAATAAAGCAAATAAAAGCATTAAAGCCTGAAGTACAACCCACAAATGCATAAATCATTCTTAATGCATAGTGTACAACATACCATTACACAAATGCTTTGGTTTTTAGTATTATATAAATGTACAAGAAATCGATGCACGGACATGCATGCCATCAAAACTACATTAAGCGGGATTTGTTGTTTCCACGTTCTTTTTATTCAATTGAGAAGAAAAAAACAAGTTGGTCAAAAAATGGCCTATCATTTCATACACAATTGTCATTTTTATTAGATTGTTATTGTTATTCAAGAAAATTGTGTCACTACTAGAAAAATACCCTTTCTTGACATTTATTTTATGACATACACCTATTTAATGACATGCAAAAGTGTATGTCATAAAAAAATGTCATCTTTGATCAAAACTGATAAATTCTTGACGTTTTTTACTGCGTGTCAATAATTTTCCGTCATAGATAAAAAAGCATGACAGTAAATAACGCTGCGTGTCATAATTTTGTGTCACCAAACCAAAATTCCCTCCAAGTCCTCGCACGCCTCCCAATAACCACCTCTCTCTCATAATAAAACTTGAACTTTTTGTTCATCACTGATCACAAATTGTAAAAACCATCTCTCATCTCTCACTCCAAACCATGATATTGTTTAACCATCCATCTAACTCAAATGCACTGACTTGTTGCGATTCATGAAGATCGTGAACGTCACTCCCCCCCCCCCCTCTCTCTCTCATTCTTCACAAAAACCCCTTTCACTGAAGATTGTGAACGTCAATCTGAAGTGCGTAACTGTTATCAATTTTTAGGGCTTTTACTTAGAGGGCTTTCATCGTTCAATCGATTTACGGTTCAGACCTGAACTCTTGTGCGAGGTAACTGTTATCGATTTTTAGGGTTATATTATGCTTTGAAAGCTATCTTGCTGCAAATATGTTATCAAGGTTTTTTAGATCTTTGGCTTAATGAATATGAATATTATAGTTACTTTATTGGTAAAATGATTCAGTAGGTTGGCTCCGATTTAGGACTATCCTAGACGGCCCGGATAATACACATGTTATTCATACTCAAGTGTCGTTATTAATCAGAGTATATATATTTAACTTAGTTGGCTCCGATTTAGGCCTTTGGTTAAATGGCTCCAATTTACACTTGCAAATGTTAATAATATGACTGTTGATTCAATTCTTAAACCTGTTAATTTATTGAATTACGTGTCTAATAGTTATCTCGATGTAAGTTGTTTTTTATTCAGTTCTTAAACCTGTTAATTTATTGAAGAATTTCACGATTAATGAGCAATTATGTGTCTAATGATAATCTCGATGTAATTTGTTTTTTATTAACCTCTTTCTTAAACTTGTTAATTTAGTGAAGAATTTAACGATTAACAATGAATTACGTGTCTAATAGTTATCTCGATGGAGTTTGTTTTTGATTCAGTTCTTAATTTTGTTAGTTTAGTGAAGAATTTAGTGATTTATGTAATGAGTAGTGTTCCGGATTGAATGATTCGTTAGGTAGTTAGGTTTAGTGAAGTTTAACGAATTACAATTATAATAATTTTCTGGATGTAATTTGTTGTTGATTCAGTGCTTAAACTTGTTTTAGTGTGAAGACTTTAGGGATTTGTGTAGTGAACAGTGCTCCGGTTTGAATTATTCGTTAGGTAGTTAGGTCTACTAAGAAATTAACGATTGACGGTGAATTACGTTTTTCAGTATGCCAAAATTGGTTAATCCTATGAGGTGTTATTGATTTTGTGTGGAATTTTGAATTTCGCTACTCATTATCGAGCATAAGGTGCCTATCAATGATCTAGCTGTAATTTGTTTTTTTTTTTTATTTTAATTTCAAGGAAGTTCCTGTAGCACCCTCTGAAACTGAAGTGATACAAAGTGAAGTTATACAAGTTACAAAGGAAGAGGTAGAATCACTATTGAAAGAGAAGTTTCCGAGGGAAAGCAAAGTATGATTCAAAGGTCTGACTCATACCAAGTTATCTATTCTTGAACAACTTATGCTATTATCATGTGCTTTAACTATTTGCTCGCCATCTTTATATTTCCAGGCCAAACAAGACTGGTTGACGGAGTATATAAAAAAGCTGAAAGTGTGTATAAAATGGTTTCAAAAGGGTTTACAAGAGCTTGCCGAGGAGAAGGATAAGATGCATGAGATGCTCGATTCATCCGAAAGGAAGTGCGTGGAAACAGAGTGCTGCCACCATTCCCAAAGAAGGATGTGCAGCACTGCACAAGTCCTTTAAAGAGGTGCGTAAAGAGTTATTTACAGCTTTACTTTTAACTTGTTAAATCTCACAAAGAAAAAAAATGGAACTCTTTTAGTTTTATTTACATCTTGTTGCATTGTTTGATCAAGCAGTTTAAGGAGGCACTTCTTGAGGGCAGTCACACATTGATGGATCATGTAGAATATTCTAGTAGAGGGATTACAGGGGATTTTGGAAAAAAAAAAAAAAAAGATGATGAAATGACTATAGAGTCCCCAGTAAAAGATGTAGAGGAGAACACATTGACGGAAAAAAAAAATATCAACACAAGTTAGAGCTGAGGGTGAGAACGATTGCAGATCTTGAGCCTCAAATCCAATGGTATTTATGGGCCATGACCTCTTTTGCTTTCACTGTTTGGAAGAATAACAATTGTTAATCTTTATTAAAATAAGTTTTATGGGTCAATACCAATTTCTGATTCATAATTGACCAATCTTTCTGGTATGTTTATTGTAGGCGCGCATCGAGCGCTCATAGAAAAACACTAGTTAATTATCAAGGTACGTATATTGATGGTCGGATGCGAACGGGTCGGAGGAAAAGAGTCAAGTTACCAAATCTCCTACGGGCAAAGGTAAGTAATCTTCTTACACTATAATTACGGAGATACACAAACAGTAGTCTGCACCAAATTTGATCAACTTGTTGTTCAAATGATCAATTTCTATTACATTTTGCATTATTAATGATTTTCCACATTAGAGATTGCGTAATTTTGCATTGAGAGATTTGATTATGTGCTTTATATGGTCAATTTTAGATAATAAATTACACTGTTTGAGGATCATGTAAGCACTTGCAACAAATAAAATTTCACTAGTAAATTTAGTTTATGACTACCGAAACTAAGTTCACAAATTTTAGTTTGATTGGTCTAAAATGTATACTTGACTAGTAACCATAGTTATAAAATAAAATTTAGTTTTTGATTAGCATGTCACAATATTGGTTATTCTCTAATTAGGTTTAATATTTTTCTTAATTTTTTTAATGTGTAGTGTCCATGCTAGCCGGGAATCAGAGAATGTGGTTTTTACGTCATGAAATTCATGAAAGAGATAGTGAAAGGAGGAGTCGAAATATTGGGCAATGTAAGTTATGGCAAAATAAACGTAGCGATGCGTTATGATTTATGTAAAATAATTGGCCGGCCTCGATTAATGTATTAATTTTATTGTTGTCTCAGGTTGGGGGAGGAGCGGATCATTACAGGGATGAAGACATGGATGCCGTTCGCGAAGAATGGTCAGGCTACGCCGCAACATTTATTTTCAAATGATCCAAACTTGTTTGTTTGAATACAATGTAATGTCGATACAAGATTTTTGTAAATATTAAACGTCTCGGATTAGTTTGTAATTTGATAAATATGGCCGGATTATATAATGAAATGATGTTTTTGTTATTAGTTTGCTAATTATTTTGCATATAATAAAATGGTTATAAATCCAGGTGGGTAAATATGTAATTTTACAGGAATTTTTATTTTAGATTAATAAATTATGACACGCAAAAGAACGTCATAAAATTCTGTCATAAATTTCTGTCATAACGTGTCGAAAAAATGTCAACAAAAACTGTCATAAAAATGCTTGTCATTAAAAAATGTCATAATGTGTGTCAATAAATGTTGTCATAAATGTGTGTCATAAACAGATGACACGCGAAAATATGTCATCTTAAATTTATGACACCGCCATCCTTAACGTTTTTTTTCTTGTCATCAGACCCTTTTCTTGACACGCAATGCGTGTCAAGAAAGGCCTTTTTTCTAGTAGTGTGTATTATGTATTACACTAATCATTGGCGGACCTACACCCTGGCCAAGAGGTGCAGGCGCCCACCTTGCAAAAAAAATTAGGTGTTTATATATACGTGTTTATCCCATCCGCACCCTATAAAATTTTTAAATCACACCCTTTGGATTTTTGAAACCGAGGAAAAGTAAGGAAACAAGCCTTCCTCTCCCTCTGTATAAGCCTTGAAGCTAAATCCGCGATCCATACTCTTGATAGAAAGGTTGGTGTGTATATATTCCTTGTTTTTTTTCAGCGAGCAAGGACTTGACGGAAAGGTTGCAGGTCTCTCTTAATTTGATGTAAAGAAGATGAACTATTTGTTTTTTTTAAGTGCAAGAAGTCACGTTAACTTTTAATATGTTTTTTCTTTTTATTTGATTTCTTTTTACTTTATTTTACTTGTCCTTTAATTTAGTTTATAGTCTATTATTTTTATAAGGTTTAATAAGATACCAGGTAGATAAGATCAAGTACAATAAATGAGACTATAGTCCAGTGTAGATAATTCAAACGAATCTAACTATTCAGTTCGATTCTAAATATGTAAATCCAAGAATTTAGGAATCGTTTTAACGAGGTAACATCTGAGTTACTTGTTTGTATTAATAGCTTGAGTCCTTGTGATAATTTTGGTGTGTTTGATGTTCCAAAACTACTACATTAGCCAAGATGTATCAATAACTTTAGATTTTACAATTTTGTTATGCATATTTAACGAGTTTTAAATTACTTTTGGCTTTTGATTTCCTTTTGTTGATTATATAATTTTAGTATTATCTATACTACTATATAGCGGGTGTTAGACGGGTAAACTTGTCATTTCATGTTTATGCATAAGGATAAAATTGTAATTTCATTATAATGACAAGACAAATTTAATACAACTATTAATTTTTATTAATTAATGACAAAAAAAACAAGAAACTAATGATTAATAATTAATAGTTGAAGGTTAAAAAAAAGGCAAAAACAAAAAATAAAAAAAATTAGTTAGTATAATATTACACCCTTCACAATTTTAAACCCCTATATTTTGTATGTCTTATCTACAATAAATTAACCACAAACAAACTCACATATTCGATATATAATTTTTGGAATTAGCCTATGGAGATTAACAAACAACTAGCAAGAATGCACTTTACCCATCATGCTTTCGGGTAACATCGTAATGTTCTTTTTTAATCAATAATAGAGCATAAATTTGATCCAGTTATAAGTGAGTTTGAATCTATATAATATAACAGGTAAAAGTAATAAGTGGAATATGAATGTTTAGCGCGACTGTTTTCGGGTTATTCAGGTTATTTAAATTACAATTTGATTTATGTTTGAATTCGAATCGAGCTAAATAAACAAAATTATATATGAGTATCTATATATCTATATAATAACTATTAATAAAAGAATTGAACTTAGATGATGTGGCATTCAATGGTCGCATCAACCCTCCCTTGAATATGCCACGTGGCATAATGATGTGAAAATATTTTTTTTTTAATTTTGTTTTTTTTTATCAAAAACTAATAATAAAATTAATTAAAACCCTATACAAGATATACATATCTTAGAATTTAAAATAAAAAATTTACGAGATATTTTAGGAAAAAAAATTTAAAAACAAAATTAGATTTTTCTTTCTCATGTTTTCTCCCATAATTTTTAAACGTTAATATCTTTTATATACGGGATTTTTAAAGAAAAAAAATTATACCAAATTAACGATCGTTTTATTATCTTTCCAACAAATACCATAGTGATATATAAAAACGGAGAAAAAAAACGACCAAATTAACGAGCGTTTTATTATTTTTTTCAACGAGTCCATAGTGCTATATAAAAAACGGAGAAATTATTAAGCGTATTCACCTGGATATTTGGTAATAGTTGCAAGAAATCAAAAGACTAAATTACCACTTCTATCCATCCAAATAAACTTTCTAAGAAAATATTTCTTATGGATTACAATACAAACAAACAAACTTTTAGTCATTATTTGAAGTTAGCAGAACAATCCAAAGTATCTAGAAAACTTAAAAGAATCTGAACTTGACTACAACCGAAGTGCAACCATTAACGCTTAAACCATCCAATATGTATAGAATTAAGTCATTACTCATTAGTCATTACGTAATTTACCCGGTCACTTGACCCCGTTGTGGCTAAGGGTGAGCAAAGGAGCGACCAAAGCTCATTTTCTCCCATTAATGCACGCGACCACCATCGCCTGTGCTCGCGCCGCGGCTGTTCACGTAGGGCTGTTGTGGCTGGGGTGAGCACCAGGCTCGCTCGCGCCTGCTCGCTCACGACTGACAACGGATAGTCTTAAGTTAGGTTCCAAACACAACTGTTTTTGAATATTTTTATTCCAAGTAATTAGGGGACCAATATAATTAAGATGGTAGCATCTTAGGCGGTTAGGGGATACGGTAACAGTCGAAATGATTTATATTTTTTGTTTTGATTGTAGATAATTGGTGTTATAGTTTTGATGACAATTCGTGATTTGAGTTTTCTTCTTTTATTATTTTTTTATTAAGTCATGTTAAATTTTTCAACTCCGGGACCTTCCCGGGGTAATCAGCTATTCTATATATATATTGCAAAGTGATTAATCCTACATGTCATACTCTTGTGCAATCTTTTCTTTGAGAGATGCCACATAGGATGTGATGTGGCAACTCTAGACCAATTAAAAAAAGGAATAAATATGGTTTAAATATGGTTTAACTTAATCTATTAAATACCTAATCTACTAAATGTAAATATTAAACCTTTATTATTTTCTCTCTCATGTTTCCTCACATAACTTTTAAACGTTAATATCTTTTATATAATAGATTTTTTTTAAAAAAAATTACACCAAATTAACGAGTGTTTTATTATCTTTCCAACGAATACCAGAGTGCTATATAAAAAATGGAGAAAAAAACAACTATTTTTTGTAACCCGACTGGTATTGTTTCAGGTTTTGGATTAGTTTAAAAAAAATTGTGGATTTGGGTCGGGCCTGGGATTAGGTGATACCCGACCCAATTACCCGAAACCACATACCCAAATACCCGAACTATATACCCGATCATATACCCATGAATTTTTTAACGCATCACATAACCCTTAGACTAATGCGTTCGATATTTCAATAAATAACTTTTTTTTCTTATTTTATGTTAGTTCTTTTAAGAATGATCGATTACAAACTTCCGAATTCATTTGACATTATATAATATTTTGTAATGGCACTAGATTTATACCCCGACGCAGAGATTCGTTTTTTTTATATTAGAATATGATAACTTATGGCAGAGATTTGTTTGAAATAAATAATAATAATAATAATAATAATAATAATAATAATAATAATATCCATTAATCATATATTGTCAAGTCATTAATTATATTTTCACATTAGATATTTTATTATGTCATATTAGATATTTCAACCCGGGACGCTCCCGGGATAAAAACTAGCTTTTAATAAAAGAAATTCAAGTAATATATAAATCAATTTGAATTTTCAGGTCGAATCGGGTGGAAAATCATAAATTTGTCTAAACGCAACATCCAAACATTGTACAGCACCGCCGCAACGCGCGTGCTCCTGCTAGTTATTTTTTTGTATATGAGTCGACCCGATCTGACCCGTGCCACCTGATGGATAAACGACCCAAGGGCTTAGAGATTCCGCACCTCATGAAAAAAATTTCTGAGTCCGCTACTAACACTAATATAAAATTTAACTATATATAAGTGTTATTACTGGGAATATAAATGAGATAAAAAAGGATTAACCTGTTCCTATATTTTCTATAACATCTATACATATAATAAACCAAAGTCATTTAATGACATGGCACTCAAAGAGGCATTCTCTTCCTTGAGTGTGTCATTTGTCATCTCATGTGGCATTGAGATATTTTAGAAAAAAAATAATTTAAAAACAAAATTGGATTTTTCACCCTCATGTTTCCTCCCATAATTTTTAAACGTTTATATCTTTAATATATAAGATTTTTTAAAGAAAAAAATTACACCAAATTAATGAGCATTTTATTATCTTTCCAACGAGTACCAAAGTGTTATATAAAAAAAGGAGAATTTTTTTTTTTGTGGGGTTTTGTTCATACAAGAAAAAAAACACTAAGTGTTCAGGTAAATTATTAATCATGTATAGACAAGTCACTAATTATGTTTAAATCAGTAAATATGAAAAAAAATTTCCAGCCAGAGCCGAATAGGTTAATAGAGTTATACGTTGTTTTAAGTTAGGTATCAATATTAGTATGTTAGAGTTGTACATTTGTTTAATAGAGTTAATGAATATTGTTTGTTGTTATTATTATTATTATTATTATTATTATTATTATTATTATTATTATTATTATTATTATTCATTTTAAACAAATCTCTGCCATAAGTTATCATATTCAAATATAAAAAAAAATCTCTGTGCCGGGGTATGAATCTAGTGCCATTACAAAATATTATATAATGTCAAATGAATGCGGAAGTTTGTAATCGATCATTCTAAAAATAACTAACATGAAATAAGGAAAAAAAGTTATTTATTGAAATATCGAAGGCATTAGTCTAAGGGTTATGTGATGCGTTAAAAAATTCATGGGTATATGATTGGGTATATAGTTCGGGTATTTGGGTATGTGGTTTCGGGTAATTGGGTCGGGTATCACCTAATCCCAGGCCCGGCCCAAACCCACAAGTTTTTTAAACTAATCTCAAACCCCACACAATACTTGTCGGTTTACAAAAAATAGTCATTTTTTTCTCCGTTTTTTATATAGCACTATGTTACTCGTTGGAAAGATAATAAAACGCTCGTTAATTTGGTGTAATTTTTTTCTTTAAAAAATCTAGTATATAAAAGATACCAACGTGTAAATGTTATGGGAGGAAACATGAGAAAAAATAATAAAGGTTTAATATTTAAATTTAGTAGATTAAGTATTTAATAGATTAGGTTAAACCATATTTATTCTTTTTTTTCAATTGGTGTAGAGTTGCCACATCACATCCTATGTAGCATCTCTCAAATGAGAGATTGTGGGTTGATGCCTCCATTGAATGTCACCTCAACAATATTCAATTCTTTTATTATAAGTTATAGATTATAGATATTAGAGTTACATTAAAGTTCTACATTCTTTTAGGTTAGGTGTTAGGATTGGAGTTGTACATTGTTAATTTGTTTTAGGTTAGATATTAAATTAATGTATCATATTAAATTTCATAACCCGGACGCTCCCGGGGTATAATCTAGTTTCTGAAATATTTAAAAGGGTAATAACGAAGAATGAATTAAAAATGCAAGGGTCACCACTATAAAATTAATAATTAATAATATTGTACTTTTTTCGACATATATCACATATTATCAGTATGTTTGTATAACGTACATCACCCGCAACACGATTGACCAAACGCAACCACCAAACATAATTCAGCCCCGCCGCAACGCATAGGTTCTTGTTTAGTAATTTCAAGTGTGTTGTTGCCTGTTGCAACGTGTCTATTTACATATATGTTTTGATATGAAATTTCATTTAAAATCAATTTTTCGTTATAATGTACAAGAAATTGATGCACGAACGTGCATGCCATCAAAACTACATTAAGCGGGATTTCGTGCTTTTTATAAGCATGTTGTTGTGATCGTTTCTGGCGGGTGAGTACGAGTGTATAGGTTGTCGAAATTGAGTGTTACAAATTTTAACACTTAACTGTTGTTGGCCGAACAACATTGGCCACAACGTCGTCATTATTGGAACTGATGCTCGTATCACTAATTGTTGGTTTTATAACAATGTACACGAGTGTATAGGTCGGCTGATACCATAACTAAACGAACTGATACCGACCAAATTCCCATTTTGTAACGCGAAGGAATCCCACTCTTTAGATACCGGCTGAAGACTCAACTGACTCCACACCCTCCTCTAATTTCACCCATGAAGAAAATGTTAAGGGAAAATGGCCAAAATAGCCCGTTGACCGTGCGTTTTGCATAAATGGCCCTCTCCCGGCTCTTTGGAGAGACCGGTCACGGTTTCCAAAAGGGCTGAACCGTCTTCCGAGAGCCTTTGGTTTCCAACCAGTAGGAACCCAACACGTGGCGGTTACGATCCCGATGTCTGCCACCCGTCTCCCGTGGTGCCTTGAGACCTGTCAGGGCCGCAAAGCCGTCTCCGGTGGGGTCCCTGAGACGGTTCACCAACGGCTCAATTGAAGCCGTCTTCGGCTCGGCTTAGTCGAATCCGTTTTGGCTGAACCGTCTCCAGCCATTAATAAATTTAATTTTTTTTTCAAATTTAGTTTGGGTATAAATATGTAGGTTTGGTTGAAAAAAAAAACACATTTATCTTTCTTTCCACTATCATCTCCTTCAATTAATCAAAGCCAAAATGTTTTACCAAATCAAACAAAATCTTCTCAAATGTTTTTTTTTCAAATTTAGTTTGATTATTCGATGTGTTTTTGAGTTTCAGAAAACCTGAATATTTTTCGGTTAAAATTATGCCACTTTTTAAACCTAAGCCTTTGGGATTTATCTAATCCCATTCAATGGAAAGTTTCTGCTCCTCTCCCCGCTTACCTAAATTATCATCATCAACATCCACACCCCTTTCACCCGTTTTCTTTGGCCTTAAGTTGATGTCCAATCACTTGGGAAGACATTTGGAGCGAAAGGTTGAAGTGATGGATAGGTTTCGGTCGGAGTTAGTGAGAAGTAAAGCGAAAAAGGCTTCGATTGGATTGTTGTTACATCTACATAATACTACTTGGATTGTTGCTGCATCTACACGTGGGTTAACCCGTGTAATTTGCATCTACGATTTGGTAGTCTATTTTATTGGCAAGTTCATCCTCTTCCTAAATCTCTATCATGATCTTCTGGATCATCCGTCTTTTACATGTACAAGACGGTCGGATGTGATATTTAGGAGAGTTTGTTCTTTGACTTGTCTGGACCGTTGGTAAGCATCTTTCTATACATATATTTATGTATTAAGGATGACGAAGATGAGACTGGACAGTGGGTATAAAGCACACTACGAAAATATATCTCGGCGGTCCAAGCAACGGAAATGTCTCGGTGTTCGACGTGTTGAACGACTTCGTGAATTATTATTGTTTGTATATTGTAATTTTATAATAGTTTAGTTGTTGTATTTTTATTGGATCCCTATTATTATTTGTTTAAATCATTATTTGTTTAAGGTCATGTGTTCTCTACTTTTGGGGGTTACGGTTTTATAAATTTAAACAAAACAATCCCTTTAAACAATATAAACTTAACATAAACATTTTATTAAAACATAAATAAAAGGAACATTAAAAGTAAAAAAAAAAAAAAAAACTAATCCAAAGCCCCGGGGACATCACGAATCATCTGCCACGCCGACAAATGAGTAAAGGGTGGTCGGCCCAAAAACTCGTGCTCAATCTTGGCATGTTCAAGTTTTTCATGGTCCGCAGTCTCTTGTGGGAGTTCACGGACAGCGGTTTGATAGATACCCTCAAAGTGACGGCACTTGTTTTGCAAGTCCGTCCACTTCCGGTTGAGAGACTCGGTTGACCTGCTTGAACCTCCAACCAAAATTTTGAACTCGTTGAGCACGAGTGGCCAAATGGACCCTCGACATGGTGGGTTTTCTTTAACAGTCTTCCAAGCGGTGCACAGGGCAATTTCTTCTTCTTCCGTCCACGGTTTGGGTGCCATTGTGATTTTGGGTTTGGTTTTCTTTTCAGTGACGGTTTGCTGACGGTCTGTAAAAGGCAACCGTCTATTGGCTTTATATAGGAGGGATATATGCGGGTAGGTCAACCATTCAATAGGGAATATCAAAAGATTTTATAGTAAAAATTAAAACACTTTATAAAACACTAGATAAATTAAAACACTTTATTAATAATAAAAATTACATTAAAAAAAAAACATTACATAAAATTATTTTTAATAAAACCTAAATATAAATATAATCACGTAACAAATGCCACGCGGAAACATATCCGAAGTCTTCGTCGTAGTCCAACAAGTAGTCGATTTTCGCCAATTCAATGAGCCCTTCCTCGGACTCGTTTGGCGACTCCTCTTTGTTGGAGTTGAAGAACCCTTCGAATACGGTGCACTCCGCTTTGACGTTGTGAAACTTTTCCGTAACATCTTTGGTCGTACGGTTTGTCTGACCGCCGACAAGTGTTCGAAACTCGAAAAATACTCTACTCCAAAATGGAGTTGCACGAATTTCTTGACTAGTGTCCGAAACTCGGGTGTTTTCGGTTACATTTCGCCAAACCATCTGTTCCGTCGAAACAGGTAAACGTGGTCCAAACAGGTTGGTTCTCTTGCTTCATACGTGCCGTCAATGTGATTGGCGACCAGCATTGAGTCGACGTGCGCTTCGATGTGTTGGGCGCCCATCTTTTTGACAATCCGCAGGCCAGCAATCAGAGCCTCATACTCTGCCTCATTGTTTGTTGTTTGGAAGTCGAGCCGAATTGCATAAGTGTACTCTCTTCCCTCCGGTGTTATTAAGCGCAAGCCTGCGCCAGCCCCCTCATCATTGCAAGCTCCGTCTGTGTATAACTTCCATATCTGGGTTTCATCGGGCGTGGTCGAATTGGATGATGTTTCGTTGGCGCACTCTTCAACTTTGTCTGCTGGGACTTCTGTTATGAAGTCCACAAGAACTTGTCCTTTGAAGGAGGGTCTTGCTTTATACGAAATTGAGTGCTCGCCCAATTCTATTGCCCACTTTGCCAAACGTCCGGAGAGTTCTGGTTTGCGCAAGATATCGTTGATGCGGAAATCTGTGAGGAGATTGATCGGGTGTCCTTGAAAGTACCTCCGCAACCTTCTCGACGCGTGGATTAATGCCAGAACCAGCTTTTCCATTGTTGAATAGCGCGTTTCCGCGTCTAGAAGCATGCGGTTGACATAATAGATTGGGGTTTGTACCCCTTTTCGATCAACCATGAGAACTGCCCCGATTGCCTTGTCTGTTACGGACAGGTATAGGGTGAGTGGTTCTTTTGGTAGCGGAGCCGTGAGTGTTGGCAAGTTGCCCAAACATTTCTTCATGTCTTGGAACGCGGTTTCTGCTTCCTCCGTCTAGTTGAAGTTAGATTTCTTCAGACAATTTTTCAGTGTGTCCACGAAGGGAAAAGATTTGGACGCGTAGTTTGACAGGAACCTGTTCAAAGCTACGAGTCGTCCCATCAGTGTTTGTACTTCCTTGACTGAAGATGGGGATGGCATCCGCTCAATTGCTTGAACTTTCTCTGGATTTGGGCGAAATCCATCTTTTGTTACGACAACTCTGAGAAATTTTCCTTCCTCCATCCCGAAAGAACATTTTCCCGGGTTGAGTTTCATCCGCACACTTCGCAGCTGATCAAAAGTTTTCTGTATGTCGAGTAACATCTGATCTTCTTCTCTGCTTTTGATCACCAGGTCATCAACATATACTTCTAGGTTTACACCGATTTGCGTGACAAATGCGGTGTCCATTAGTCTTTGATACGTTGCCCCTGCGTTTTTTAGCCCAAATGGCATTTTAGTGTAACAAAAGGTACCCATATCTGTGCGGAAGGCTGTTTTGTCCTCGTCTTCTTTGGCCATTTGAATCTGGTGATAGCCTTTGTAAGCATCGAGGAAGCATTTGAATCTGTATGGTGCCAAGGAATCGACTTTTAGGTCGATTTCGGGCAGTGGGTAACAGTCTTTTGGGCACGCCTTGTTTAGGTCTTTATAATCGACGCACATGCGCCATGTGCCATTGGACTTCCATACCATGACTGGGTTTGCTACCTATGTTTGGTATTTGCTTTTGTGCAATATACCGGCCTTCAAGAGTTCCTCAACTTGCTCGTTCATCGCCTTTGTTTTTTCTGGCTCCATGCTCCGTTTCTTTTGAACGACTTGTTCCGCATTCTTATAGATATTAAGTTTGTGTTCCGCGATGTGTCGCGGAACTCCAACCATGTCTGATGGTTTGAATGAGAAAATGTCCATATTCTTTGTCAGCAGCTGTTTTAGGTGAGTGCGAATGGGGTCGGAAATTGCATGGCCGATGACAACTGTTTGTTCCGGGAATAGAGGGTTGATAACCCATTTTTCCAGTTCGGTTCTAACAGTTGGTTTTGCTTGCTTTGAAGGCCTTGGTGTTTCTGTTGCTGTTGCGTGACACGTTTTGTTTCCACTGATGAACGCGACTCCTGTTCGCGTAGGAAAACCCATTATCTGATGTGGCGTAGAAGCGTTACAATTGAATTTTGCCAATCCTTCTCGTCCTAGTAGGATATCATGTGAAGAGTTGACGGGAAATACTGTGAAGTCGCACGTTTCGGTGCGTGAGTGTTTCCCGTCTGAGAGTGTAACCGGGAAAGTGAGCGTGCCCAATGGGTAAATTGTTTCATGAATGAAACCAGAGATTGGCTCCGTTGTTGGTATTAATCTTTTCTTGTCATTATCATCCAGCTGATCAAAACACTGCTGGTACATGATGTCAGTGCTGCTGCCATTATCCAGGAACATGTATCGTGTTCGATAATGGCCAACAACCCCTGTGATGATTAACGGGGCTGTGGAGCAGGCTCCACCCCTTACCCTTGGCATGATCACTTGTTCTTCTTTCCAAGAATCGTTCTTTGCTTCTGTAAAGGTACGCTTGTGGCTTGCGTTCCTGTGAATCATGTTGCATGTATTGCGAGAGACGCTATACACGTCATGGGCATTGAGATTGCGTATCTTCTTCTGGGAGGGCTCTCCTGTTTCTGTGTTGTCCCTCTGTTTTCTTCTCATGTTTTTTTACAAGATGTGTCAGTTGCCCTGATTTGATGGCGTTTTCAATTTCCATCTTCAGGCTGTAGCAATTGTCCGTCATGTGACCATGGTCCTCGTGGTATTCACAGTACTTTGATCTGTCCACGTTCTTCCTGTCACCACGGAGCTCTTGTGGCTTTGGAAATTGGATCTGCTCTGTCTTTAGCACCTCGGATGGTGTTTTGGACAGTGGTGTCCAATCGTAGTTCTTCTTTGAATGTCCCTTATGGTCGCGGGACCCTCTTGAGCTCAGCATGTTTCTTGCATCCTGCAAGGAGGAATATTTTCCTTCCTCCGCTGTGCCTGAGATTCTTGACCAAACGGACTGTTTACCTTTTCCTCTGTTGTTTGAGGATCCATGATGACTGCTACCTTGTTGTGTGTTTTTGTTGCGATGGAAGGAGCGTTCCGAAGACGCGTAAACCTTGGCAGCTTTGATTACTTCATCCCAAGCTTGTGGCACGCCGTCTTTGCCGGTTAAGCATTTCATCAGATCATCGTTTCTTACCTCGTGTATAAAGGCTGCGCGGGTAAGTTCTTCTCCGCATCCTAGCTGGAGTGCTTCTTTGTTGTATCTGATGATGTAGTCTTCCAAAGACTCATTATCGTTGCGCGAACACAAGAGAATGTGAGCCTTATCCTTCTTGTGTTTGCGCAAGTGAGAGAAATGGTTTTTGAATTTTCTTATTAAATCGTCGAAGTCAACGAGACTTCCCACCGGCAAACTCTCGTACCAAACTCTAGCTGCTCCTGTTAGTGTTTGTACAAATAGGTGGCACCAAGCTTGCACCGGCCATAGTTTGGAGCTGCCTGCGCAATCAAATGCGTGCAAGTGATCATCAGGATCGCGCAGACCGTCATATCTTCCGATGGTGCTCGGTAACTTGCATTCTTGTGGCATTGGTGCTTGTGCAATCCGTGCGCAGAACTTCGATCGTTCCGCGAAGGTCTTTGGTCTGTATGGCTTGAACAGATCATCATCTTTAGGAGCCAGGCTGCTGGCAGCGGTTTTGGAATGTTGCTTCTTACTTCAATCGTGAGATACTTCGTCTTCAGATTCGTAGCCGTCTGGTTCACCGTTCAGGTTTACGGGGTCCTGGCCGTGAGTATTTCTACCACGGCCTCCACCACGTACCGCCTGACGATGTCCCTTTGCGTAACGACCACTGTTATTCTTCCGTGGGGATTCTGAATCATCCCCACTCAAGTCAAAACTTAACGCCTTCTGAGTCTTGAGCTTTGCTTGGTTCATTACCATCTTCTGGTACTCAGCAATCGTCTTTGAGTTTTGTTGAGCTAACCATTCGTCCGGGTCAACCGAAGAAAGGTTGTCCTGTGCCTTTTTTCCTCCATTTATTACTCCTCTTATTGGGTGGAATTGGAATGTTGAGGCTGGTTGTTTCTGAGCCACATTCATGGTGATTGTGTTTGGTGTAACGTCTTGGATTTCTTCGTTGACTGTGGCCTCGACATCGGTGTTGTTGTTTCCATCCTTTGAGAAAGCCATTTTGCTAGTTTGAAAGATTGGTTGTAACCCACGGATGGCGCCAATGAAGAAACAAATAGTCTTACCACCTGTTAGGGATGATAAGATTATTGGTATCCACAGAGTTGATCCTTCACTAGCAGCTATGGAACAAAGGACCTGCAAAAAAGAGTATATGTGTGGGTGTGGAGACGACTACACGAGGTAGTTGTTTATAACAAAAACGGGGTGAATGGGGATACTATCTAGTATGATAGCTCTCCAAGTCAGTAGAAAGTGTCCTCTCCTATTGGGGATGTGATCCCTTTTATAGGAGAGTCCGTATGCCACCATTACCCAAGTCCTAACCGTGGTTAGGTTGTCTCCATCACCCTTAGTCGTGTTAGTGTGATGAAATAAGGAAAGCTAAATTAATGGGAATAGTGGAACCGTGTGCCGCCTTTAATGGTGTGGTTACGTGATTCATGCATGGCTATTGACCATGCATGATATTCGCCTTGACCGGGTGTTGACCAATCATTGCCTTATTTGTCTAGTCATTAATGAGCTTTGACTGTGTTTTGCGCGTAGTCCTTATCCGCGCGGTGGCATTGCGTCCGGATTGGATGTGCGGAATGGTTTAGTCAGTACCCACTCCTAGGGCTGTTCAAAATCGGATAATCCAAAATTCGAATCCGAAAAATCCGATAATCCGAATCCGAATTATCCGAAAATTCGGATAATCCGATTTTCGGATATCCGAAAATCGGATAATCCGAATTTTCGGATTCGGATTCGGATCCTGATTTTGAAAATTTTCGGATAATCGGATTATCTGAATCCGAATATTAAAATATATATATATATATATATATATATATATATAATATTATTATTATTAATATTATACACATAATAACATAACCTAACCCTAACTCATAACAAAATAAAGAAACCCGCCGCTATCATCTTCTTCTATGGATCCACCTCCTCTCTAATCTCTCATCTCACAAATCCATCTAACTCTCCTTCCTCATCTTCGATTTTTACCTGCTCGGCTGCTACTCTGCTCGGCGGCTGCTACTCTGCTCGCTGCTACTCTGCTCGGCGGTACTCTCCTCACTTTCTTCTCTTGAATATATGTCAACATTGCTTTTATCAGTTGGTGCTTTTGTTTAAACATGAAATTGTTGGTGTTTTTATCAGTTGGTGTTTTTGTTACTCATTTTTTTTTAAATATGTTAGATTCAGATTTGTTGTTATAATCAGGGACGGAACTACAGGGGGGTCAGGAGGGTCCGTTGACCCTCCGGCGACCATCCGACAACCCTCCGGCAACTAATGTTTCTGACCTTTTCGCTAGCAAGTGCGTCTTACATAGTCGTTTTCTTTTGTTTTGACCCTTCTTGTTATCCTTAGAGTTGTTAAGTGAAGAAAACAAGAACACACAATTTCTGGCGTAGTCTGCAACTTTGAGTTGCAGAAGAATGCAAAGGAAGAAGAGAAGTAGATGATGGTGTGTGTATTTTTTAGTGAAAAGTACACATACATAATATTAAAGTTTTACTTTCTAAATATTTCTTTTCAAAAGGCTGTTTTTTTCAAAAGTTGACTATCAAGTTTAAATGTTTTTGGTTTTGAGATGCTTTTTTTTTTCTAATCTATTATGTAACGATAGTTTATAGTATTATTAAATAATGTCTAATCTATTATAATGTTTTTTTTTATACATATGCATTTCTAATGTTTTTTTTTTTTTTTTTTGTATCATAGAAATGAAGGAGTTAACATTGCAACAACCCACCATTATCATTGATGAAACGGTTGATGAAAGTCAAGAAACGGAGTCGACTTAAGGTATCTTTAACTAATATGTGTATTGCTATATATTGTGTATATATAATGTTATTGCGTATTTGGATACATATGCATTTCTAATGTTTTTTTTTTTTTTTTTTGTATCATAGAAATGAAGGAGTTAACATTGCAACAACCCACCATTATCATTGATGAAACGGTTGATGAAAGTCAAGAAACGGAGTCGACTTAAGGTATCTTTAACTAATATGTGTATTGCTATATATTGTGTATATATAATGTTATTGCGTATTTGGATAGTCGCAGGTTTACAAGAGTTGGATAATGGATGTTTGCAAGTGCTTATGGCTGGATTTTTCGTTTAAAATGTTTAAGTGTTCGTGAACTACTTTTGGAACTTATCTTTGTAATTTCGTAGTTGTTTTGTTTGTGGTTGTTTAAACTTAGTAGTTGGTAACTTGGTATGTTTTGAATGTTTATGTATGTTGGAGTTGGACATCTTTGAATGGTTGGAAACTTTTTGAATGTTTGGTTTAAACTTTAAACATGTTGTTTTAGACTAAGCATAAAGGGAAGGTTTTTTTTTTTTTTTTAAAGGTTCGGATTATCCGTTGGATGATCCGATCCGAATCCAAAATTTCGGATATCCGAATTTCGGATATCCGAAATTTCGGATTCGGATCCCAATATCGACTATCCGAAATTTCGGATTATCCGAAATTCGGATTATCCGATTTTGAACAGCCCTACCCACTCCCTTCACCAATGTAACCCCAAGGATCTCCTCGTCCGTCCATGAAGACATTTTAGTTGGTTTGATTGATGTTTTGTAAGAAGAATGTGTGATGTAGTGAAGAATTTGTTAATTTGGTGGGTATTTATAGTGTGAAATAATTTAATTTAATTAAATAGTTAATATGGTAAATAAATAAATGTAATTAATATGGTAGGTAAAAATAAATAAGCACATTTAAAAAAATAAATAAACTTCCAAAATAAGCACATTTTATTATGAATTATTTGGACGTGGTAAGCACCTCCAGAAATACATTTTTTCAGCCATGAATCGTCTGTAAGACGAACATGTTTGTTTTAGATCACCGTTCGTAGTAATTGATTTATCAGTAACCAAATGCTCCATCAGCATACAAAGATATACTGCTTCATTACCAGACAGGGAGTTATGTGGTACAATATAGTCTTCGTTAAGATTGAAAGTTATACATTTTTCTGGATTACCTGTCTTCTTCCAGAATCTTATGTTCACTAGTAAAGCTCCTAAATAAACTTGTATCTTCGTCAGCTTTGGGTGAACAATGGTTCTGTATTTGTCTCCGATACAAAGGTCTTCACAAGCATACATAACAAGTTCTTGTGTCACCAACTCTAGTCGCACGAGTAACCATTCCCTATTTTCAAGCTGAATGAGGAAAAAAATAAAATCAACGTCGAAAAATGAAGGAAACGGTTTGAATTTGCCATTGCAATAGTTGGCCAAGTTTTTTGGAACAGATTCTAATCAACGAATTATAAAATTCTGGTGGAAGAATTGTCCACCGCATATTTAGCGAAACATTTTTTTGTAGCTTTCTACTCCTCCAGTTCATCAGTCTTCCAACCCATCCTTCAACATGCTGAAAAATAATTGAATCACAATTTAAGTAAAAAAAATTAAAAAAAAACATTAAAATTTAAGTTTTTACTGTTGGTGTGAGGTAGCCGTTAGAACGATAGCCCAACAAAATTCCCCAAAAATTTTTGTCAAGCTCAATACTTCTTGAAAAAACAGCAGAATAACAAAACGGTGCGTCGCCTTTATTGTAGAAGTCAACAACATCAGTTGCCCAATTATCATTTTCATCGTCCGGTATAGCCCATTTGCCGATAATGTGTCCATGTAAGCTTTGTCGATTACTGACAAATTCTCTTTCTCTGGTAATTTCAGGTTCCTTTGGACGCCTCCATTTTTTTAGTATCCAACTCGCGGAATGTTTCTGTGGTTGAGAAAAGTATTCTTCTGGAGCTAAATTTTTATCACGGCCGTCAGACATGTTTTCTTTACCGAAACTTCGCCAACAACGTTTTTTAACGACAAAGTATTTTACATTACAACTACTTATATAAAGATGATTTTAAATATAAATTACTTCATTTAAATTTTTACTTTTTCGTTTTTTAAATGTTTAATTAATCAGGGGCCCACAAAAAGCCGTCTCGGGAACCGTCTGACAGGCAATGGGAACCGTCTCTTGGGGAACCGACTGAGAGGCTTTGGGAACCGTCTCGTCAGACGCGTTGGGAACCGGAACCGGCTCATTCAACGGCGTCTCAGGGAACGGTCTCCTGAGATGCGTTGGGAACCAGAACCGGCTCAATCAGATCGTTCCGGGTACAGTCAGCGAACCGTCTCATGAGACGGGTTGGGAACCGGAACCGGCTCAATCAGATCGTTCCGGGTACAGTCAGCGAACCGTCTCATGAGACGGGTTGGGAACCGGAACCCGGCTTTGTCAGAGCGTCTTCCGAGACACTTTGGGAACCTGACCCGGCTTAGTCAGACCGTCTCCTGAGACGCTTTGGGAACCGGACCCGGCTCATGCAGCCCGGTCCCACCCTAGGGGTTTACCTTTTAGTGGTAAAAGTAAAATTTTCGGTGAAATTCTCTCCACCGAAAGACGTTACGCTGACGGGAGGGCTCTTTTTCTGGTTTGCTCTTGTTTATCATCTTTTCCGGCGAACGGTTTGCTAGGACTCCGGTCAAAATATCAGACGACGGTTTATAAAAGGTAATATTAACGTTCCTTTTTATAGTTTTTAAATTTTTTTTTCATTGAAAACGACACAAACGGGACCACACGACATATTATTGGAGAAGTGGTCCACCACGAACGGGCACACCGTCGACCGTTGATTCTTTTTGTTTGTTTTGTTGTTGACCATTAATCGAGGTTGACCAAAACCGTTTGACCATGCTTGATCCGAATGACTTTGTCGACCCGATGAACGCAAATCAAACCCTACAAGAGGAACAGTACGAAGAGTTTTTTCGCACCCACAACAGCCGAATCCTCCTCGGAGCTTACCTCCTCCGGTAAGCGTTTACTACCATTTTTCAAGTATTTTCATCATTTTTCGTTTACTTTTTTCGTTGCTAAATATTTTTTATAACCTTTTTTTAGTCTGCTACCGAAATAAAAGTCCGAAGTGCTTGGGGCAAAGTAACTCAGATGATAAATAGAATGTCCGACACAATGGAAAGCCGATTTAGGGAAACCGTCTTCGGTCAATTTCTGGATGTTATGAACCATCTCTGCGAAAGTAATTTGTTACTCTCTGTGGCACAACATCAGATTGAGACGGGACTTCCTAGTAACGACAGCCTTTTTTATCAAATCGGTCCTAATAGTCTTCTATTCACTCCACAACAATTTTGTTTGATAACGGGTTTAAGATTTGGCCGTCACGATGGTTGGGAACTCGTACAATCCCCAACATCGTTTAAAAGACGAATATTTGGTGAAGTGAGTAAGGTATCGTTTGAAACTCTTTGTGCTATTTTCAATGGTGACTGGAGCGGTTATGCGGTGGATGATGTTGTCCGTATTTGTATCTTGGTAATGATCGAATCAGTGTTTAAGGGTAACCAAACTTCCGGGACCGTGGATGATCTTGTGCTCGATCTGGTTGATGACTTTGTAGTGTTGAATAGGTTTCCATGGGGAAGTTATTTTTGGGAAGATTTGGTTAAAAACATCAATAACATGCACCTGATTCAAAAGCAGGGTACAAAAGGCTTCAGTTTAAAATCATGTAATTGGGTTTTCAAGGTACTAGTTTTTATGAATTATTTACTTTTATTTATTAATTTTAACTAATATTTGATCAAATAAATCTAAATTTTGTTTAAAAACTTGCAGATTTGGATATATGAGATATTTCCAGAATTTAGAAACGATAGAGATTTTTTTATTGGTGATGCAATCCCCAGAGTTCTTTCCTGGGGTCCCGGAAGAAAAATGCAGAGGCCGACCATTGATCGTATCATCACCGTAACTTCTATGGTAATCTTTTGAAATCATTTTCAACAATCTTTTTTGTATAACTAAATATAAGTGATAAAATTTGAAAAAAACTTGTTGCGCTTCAGGCTGAAGGGTTTAAGCCGTATAGATTTCTACTTCCGAATAATTTTGAGTTGCTCTGTGCCTGGTACACTGATAGCGCCCATTTTTTACGAGCACAAAAATCCTCGTCTCAAGGGTGCTTTAAAAAACTGGCCGAGTTTCATCCGTCTGCCTATGTAAATTTTGATAATACTGCAGCGGATGGTGTGGATGGTGGTTTCGATAATCAGCATACGGGTTACGGTGTGCCGGATGTTGATCTGACGGCCAAAAAAAGAAAGTCGGAAACTGTTCCGACAACCTACACTGTCAATGATACATTAATAGAGCAAAGCGTTGATGGATGATAGGTTGGAAAACTTTTACAATAACAAGTTGAAGGGTTTATTACCTGAGGTAAAGTTGTCGTATGATTATTATTAATCCGTATTAATTTGTTGAAAAGTTTTAAATAATTTACATTTTCAAATCTTAGGTACGTAAATCCCAACCTACTGGTGTGGAAGGCCCGACCAGCTCGCATCACAATGAGAATGTTGATGACTTTTTTAGCTCGGGTGATTGTTATAAACCAAACACTGACGGCTTAGTTAATGTTGAGGTAGTTATGTTTTCATTTATTTTTTTCCTTCATAGTTTAGCATTTAAATTCAAAATAATTGGTTTACTTTTTTCACTCTAACAGTTGAGACGGTCTCAAAGGACAACAAAGTCAGCCTCGTGTATGCTTTCCCATTCACAACAATAAAAGGTGCAAAAAAGAAGAAGTTGAAATCAAAAGATGAAAACGAAAACATAAAACAAATAAAAAAATGGTATCCAAAACAAAAATATAAAAATAGAACTTGTGCACTGTTGGGGGGAAGTATATTCCCGAATGGCTTTTAGGAAGATCTATTCGGTGATGACTCACTCGGTTGGTTCGGTACCGAGGTAATAATTAAATATTTGTTACTTTTATTAACTATATTTAATTTAATTAATATATTTACCGCAGTTTAATATTGAATATTAATTTTTATTTATTGTAGCACATATATGGTTGGACTTTACATCTTTACGACACTCTTAGAAGCTCAACCTACCGTTGGAGCATCATTCCTCCATATTTTGTGTTGGGTGTACTTAACCCTGATAATAAGCAGGGATATACAGATTTGTTTGATGGCTCGTTCGACCCGTTTCCAAACATCGCTGATGTTGATGAGGTTGTTTTTCAAATTTAAATTATAAATTTGTTTGTTGAACATATTATGATTGATTGCTTTTAACATTTTGTTTCAAACTATTCGCGATTTAATAGGTATATGTTGTGATGAATATAATCGAACAACATTGGATCCTCGGAGTTTTTAACCTGTGCGAGCGAACGTTTACCATTTATGACAGGTAAATGTTGAACCTATTTTTTTTTTAATGACGGTTTTCGTTAACGTAATAGTGTTAATTTTGATAATGTTCTTCTATATTTTGCAGTTTACTGTCTTTGACAGGCTTACGGGAGGCCAAAAGGGAGGTCATATGCAATATTAATTACGCATTTGACCTTTGGCTAAGATCGAATAATTATTACGATTACGTTAACCCATACATCTATATGCCCCTCCTTTCCAAGTTGTAGAGCCTCTAAATGTACCCCAACAGTCTGGACCTCTTGGTGATTGTGGGGTTTGGGTGTGCATATTTATTGAGAGGTTGATTAAAAACGAACCTCTAAATCAAAATGAAAACACCCAAATAGCAACTTTAAGAATGCGGCACAGGATGGCTTTAGAATTTTATAAGAACGTTTTGCCGGAAGCTGATTCGTTAGATACTAGACAGACGGCCGATGAAGACGAACTGAAATTGTTACCTTAATATTATTAATGTTAATTAATTTACATGTCATTATTATTACTACTCCTCTTGTGTTACATTAGTAGATATGCAAACAAAACCCAACTAACTACCAAAAGTAACTTCAACCGTCTCGCCTGCAAACGGTATTTTCTAGCCAAAGCTTGTTGCTCGTCTAACGATTGCCTCAACCCTGGAACGATTTTTTGCACCTGAAACATTCTGATGCTTCTACCTACCTAATAAATCCACAACCAGCAGTCTGTGGTTTTTAAAAAAAAACAGTTATTTGATGATCATTAAAAGCACAAGATAAATATTAAAATTTAATACTTACGCAACACACGAAGTCTCTCTCCGGGTTTGCATCAGTTCTGGAGATAAGTATACGTGTAGTAGCACCGCATGAACATATTTCCCTTGACCTGCTAAATCCTCTAGATGAAGACCTTGAAGATGAAGATGATGACTGAGACATGGTGATGGTACATAAACCTCTACACGATTGATGATGAACGGTGGGTGGTAGGTATATTTATAAAAAACAAAAGAGTTAATTGCCAATTTAGTCCCTGACGTTTGTCAAAAATTGCCACATTCATCCAAATCTTTTTATTTGGTCAATTTAGTCCCTGTGGTTTTATTTTTTTTGTCATTTTAGTCCCTGTGGACTAACAAGATTTGGATGAAAGTGGCAATTTTTAACAAACCACAGGGACTAAAATGACAAAAATGAAACCACAGGGACTAAAGTGGCAATTTTTATCAAAACGAAATTAATAAATCCGACCCTTAAGCTATTACCACTAAACAAATTCCACCCGATATTGGTACACCTATCAACCTAGGTCCTTATATACATACCCATTTCACATGTATTTTAATAGCATAATGACTAACATTTCCGCTCCCGTAGAGAACACAATTTGGGTAAATCCACATAACCATTCATGTTTTTGGGCTCCAAATGTTCTTGAGTTTTACTACGATGGTGATAGCACATGTTGCTATACAACCTATATGGGGCGTACACCATTAAACAAAGAGTGGTGGGGTGGTATTTTAGGGTACTGTGGAAGCGGATATCTTCAGAAAACGGTAAATACTATGACTGTTACGTTATACGTTATATGAAATGGTAATATTTTTGTGATTTTATTAACATTTATTTACAGCATGTTCGTGCATGGTGCAACAAATTGATGTCGTTAAGGGACATTGAACGACAAAGAAGACCAACAACATGTAGTTATGGTCTTTGGAGTGTTCTTCCCCCTAATTTCTATAGCCTAATTATTGAACAAGATCACCATGCTTATAGCTACGCAAACGACTCGAGAAGAATATATCCACCTCTTTGGGAAGTTGATATGGTAAAATATTGTTTTTTTATATATTTATATCTCTTTATCGTGCTGTATAAAATCTACATTTCGTTTTGGACTGTAATTTTCAGGTATATATACCAGCCTCGATAGACGATGAAAACTGGTTTGTTCTACAAGTTGACATGAAATTACTACAAGTAACAGTGTATTTCCCAAATAACTGTAGTCCCATAGATTGCGGTGATACTTTTTGCATTCATAGAAAAATTCATAGAATTTGAATCTGCTTTCGTATGGTTTCTGGGGGCTATAACGTACTGGCAAAAGTCTGGTAGAAACGAAGTTGAATCATTACAATTTTGGGGGGATGTTGTCTGGCCTGTCACCAATAGTCGCATTGGTCGACATTCAGGGGTAATCGTTTGTATGTTGCTGAGAAATCTTGTTCAAAACATGTCATTGACTTGGAGAGAAAGCAGCCTACATGATGCTTGCATGAGATTCAGACGTTTCATGGCAGATGAAATTTATGCTGGTCGTTTTGCACTGTCAAATATTTAAATCTTTACCTACCTAGTTTATGTATTGATGTAAAACTTGATATATCGAAGTTATTTGTAATTTTATGTTATAAATATTGTTAAGTAAATAAATTAAACTAAATAGCACCACTAAAAATCAGCAAGGTTAACAGTCGAACAAGTATTATGAATTACATATTCTTCAAAGTCATCTGCTTCAACGAAAGTGGGGGACGGTGTTTGATGATGATTTTCTTTCTTTGAACCACGCCTGGCAGATTTTGATCGTGAGGCAACAGGAGCTGAACATCGGTCACGTTGATAACTGTAAGTTTTACAACGACTGCAATATACAGGCGTAGGTTCCTCGCCTCTCGATAAAATTCGTTTATTTTCACGAGGACGTCCCGACTGTCGTTTTGTGATATGTGGTGGTTGTAGAGGAATCAAATACTCTGGCATCTCCCATTCAGACCTGTGGGGTAAAGGATAAATGGCCTCTTCATATGTTGTTTTATATAACTGGTTGCTATACCAAGGTGATGTATAATGACTGCAGTCCTTTTCCTTCAATAATTTTGATACTGCAATCATGTGGCCACATGGGAAACCAGATATCTGGGGAACACAACAATTACATGTTTCATTAGACAGATCAACAAAACCATTTTTGTCACCGTCTAGAACTTGAAAAGTGTTAACCCTAACGCCACAAGCCTTCCACGTTCTAGACCCTTCAATCTTTTTAATAATTTTTTGTACCGCGAAAGGAGTCAGTTGTGTTTATTTTGAATAGCCTCATTTCGGCGTTCATAATACCATTGTTGAAGTTTTTGTCTAAAAAATTCAACCAAATGGGTGATTAGAACTTTTCATTCGTCCTTAGATAAGGCGTTCATTGACTCTGCACTGTTAGATGTCATATAATGATATCGTTTTCCCGAACAGTGTGCTCTTGACCACTTATGAAAACCGATACTCAATAGAGTATTCCTAACCCGTGGTACGGCTGCACACAGTGCGTTAAAACTTTCTTCAAAATCAGACACCCGGTAAGCTTTACAAGTGTTCCACCACAGTGTCTCTAAATCCTTCTTTCTGCTTTTTGGTAACTTTAAGTTCACCATCAAATGTCGACAACACAACCCGTGAAAGGCATTAGGAAAAACCGTCCGAACTGCCAAATCTATTGAGTTGGCTCTGTCATATATGATCGCCAAATCCGGGTGCTCACCGATACACTCTTTAAGTTTCGATAAGAACCACGTCCAACTCTCACCGTCCTCGGATTTGCCGATACCATATCCAACGGGTAAAATTTGGTTGTTACCATCCATGCCAACAGCAAGGAACAACGTTCCCTTAAACTCACCTTTTAAGTGTGCCGCGTCTATAATAATGACCGGTCTTAAAGACAGAAGAAAACTCCGAATCTATTTAATAAAATGAAAAACAGATAAATTTTAGACTTCAGTAAACCAAAACAACAATAATTTATTTAAGTTGGTATAAAAATAGGTAAAAATATTTTACTGACCGTTGCACCAATGGCAATAAAAAGCATTTCAAAACGATTGTCTTCATCAGTTCTAATCTCAGTAACAGTCCCTAGATTTGCATTTCGCAAATTATAGCAGTAGAATGGAAGCTCAGAAAACGATTGTTTGCTACTTCCTTGCAAAAGCTCAAGTGCATGACACTTCCCCCGCCATGCTTGAGTATATGATATATCAACCTTAAATCTTTCTCGAAAATCTTGTACTATTTCGTTTCCATGATAAACACGTCTAGTATCTTGTAATTGGTGCTTCAGTATGCTACCAATTACTTGTGGGTTAGCTTGACGAAGATGGGGATGTGTTTGAGTTTTAGAACATGTGTGGTTGTTGTTAAAAAATGTAACATAAAACGTGCCTGAAGTTGGGACAGAACGTGACCTAAATTGCCAATCACAATCATCAACTACACATGAAATTTCGTACCTCGTTTTAGATGACCTGTCGACTTTATAGGAAAAACGTTCAGACAAACAAAAATTTCCTAACTGCAATTTCAATTCATCTTTGTTACGAAATACAGAACCTTCAGAAAAAACTGAAGAGGTTTTGGTTATCTCTGAAAACAATTCAGGACTTGGCTTTCCATAAAATTTTTCTTTTTCAGCTTTCTCATCATCGAAATTTCCAAAACACCCATATGGTGTGTAATGATCAAAATTTTCTAAAGACACATTTAGATCAGGGACTTTTGAATCATTTGAAGGTACGTCATTTAAATGAGCATTACTAGACGAACCCACACCTGGTTCATCTACAACATACAACTTCAATACTTCATGGGGGTTTTGCAAAGCAACTTTAAAAAGAAAAGATACATCACGATCATTAAAAATGTCGATTGCATCATCGAAAGCTGACATTTTATAAGATAACCTTGTAATGTTTGGAATCTCACACACATCGGAAACTACATTTAAAAAACTAAGATACGAGATATTTGCATCAATTTCAAAACCACGTCTTTTACAGCTACTATCAACAACATATTCCATTCGACCGTTGACAACTTCCCACCTGCCTCCACTATAGATTATAAAACTAACCATTTTTAACAACACAACTTTTTTTAACACTTTGAAAGAAAAATAAGGAATACAAGAAAAAATTCAAACTAAATTGTTACAAAATTTACTAATTTTATAACAAACGGTTCGTCATCGACGTCACATCACCGAAAACGTCTCCGGCAATATACGACGTCCGGCACCTAGTCGGTGCAGAAACAGTACAAAGACGGTACCGGAAGCGGTCTTTTTCGTACCCGCTGACGTCTCAGGAGACGGTTGACAACTAAAAGACTTCACCGGAGACGGCTTTTCAGACATGAAACGGCTCAGGAGCCGTATATGTTATTTTATTATAAGCCGAGCCGAAGACAGCTTCAATTGAGCCGTTGGTGAACCGTCTCAGGGACCCCACCGGAGACGGCTTTGCGGCCCTGACAGGTCTCAAGGCGCCACGGGAGACGGGTGGCAGACATCGGGATCGTAACCGCCACGTGTTAGGTTCCTACTGGTTGGAAACCAAAGGCTCTCGGAAGACGGTTCAGCCCTTTTGGAAACCGTGACCGGTCTCTCCAAAGAGCCGGGAGAGGGCCATTTATGCAAAACGCACGGTCAACGGGCTATTTTGGCCATTTTCCCAAATGTTAATCACATATCTTGCCATTTCATTCAATTGACCAAAAACTATAAGTGATACAACAATGTTAATGCATTATGTGTTGTGTTGAAAATCTAACAAGTGTCTGGAATTCCAAGCCAAAACAATAAATTGAACTAAACCCTGTTGGGGTATAGAATGGCTTTAAATAACAATAGCAAAATAATTATATAACACAACCACATGAGAAAACCTCCTAATCACAAGATTCAGTAGTATGAAAATCAAATGATCCTAATGTTCCATAAGTTCTTGCACATAACTGGTATCTTTTGCCAGTTTTATCAAGGTTTTCAAAGCAATATATATCTCTTCTGTCTTTGAATGCCTCTCATCAAAGGCATAAAACTCAACCACACCATCATCCACCTCAATCAAGCTGCAGCCCGGTAGCTTTTTAGCCCCGGTGTTCCTCATTGCAACTTTTGATTGGGCCAAATCAGCCCATCGTTTAGCATCTCCGTATATATTCGACAACATCACATAGTTAGACGGATTCTCGGGTTCAAGTTCAATGAGATGTTGAAGGCACAATTCAGCCACTTTAATGTTTTTGTAAGTTCTTGATGCCCCTAATAAGTTGGTCCAGATAACATTATCTGGTTTTATTAGCATGTTATCAACAAATTCGACCGCTTCTTCTATCAAACCAGCTCGAGATAATAAATCTACCATACAACCATAATGCTCGATTTGAGGAACAATCGAGTATTCATCTACCATGGATTTGAAGTATTTAAATCCATCTTTAACTAAGCCCATATGAGAACAAGCACAAATGACACCTATGAACGTTATCCCGTCTGGTTTTTGTTCAGAATTTTTCATCTCGTGAAAAATTCTCAAGGCATCAGGTCCATGACCGTGCATTGCTAAACCATTTATAACCGTGTTCCATGAAATCAAATCTTTTTTATTCATACCCATGAACACATCAACCGCACTTGTGATCACACCACATTTTGCATACATATCTATCAAACTATTCCCTACATATGTATTGTCTCTATATCCATTGTTTACCGCATATAAATGCACCCATTTACCCAATTCAAGAGCTCCTAGCTTTGAGCAAGCAGATAACACACTTACAAGTGTCGCGTCATTAGGCTGCACATTGGACTCGTCTAGCATCATTTTAAATGCATCAAGAACTTCCATAAACCAGTTGTTATGAGCATATCCATTAATCAATCCATTCCAAGAAAAGAAATTTTTCTCAGGCATCTCGTTAAACAATCTCTTACATCCCTCCATATCCCCGTTATTTGCATACCCGTTCAATAAAGTATTCCACGACATCAAATCTTTACTAGGCATTGCATCAAACAACTTTCTAGCCGCACCCATGTCCCCACATTCTATATAACCCGAAACCATAATATTCCACATTACAACATCTCGTTCCGGCGACAAATCAAACAGTCCACGCGCGTATTTCACATCCCCACACGAAATATACCCACGTATCATCGCCGTCCACGTGACCACATTCCTCAAAGTAATCTCACTAAACACTTTATTCGCATAACCAACCATACCCCCACTACAATACATATCAACCAACGTTGTCCCAACAAACGGATTCGACTTAAACCCAACCTTCACAACAAAACAATGCACTCTTTCACCGTCTCTCAAAGCCGATAACTTCACACAAGATTTTAAAACCATGGGAATTGTAAAATAATTAGGCTTCACATTAACATGTACCATATACCCAAACAAAGTCATTACATCCATGTACAAGTTGTTATCAATATACCCTTTTAACATGGCGTTCCATGGAGCAGTATTTGGGTCAGGCATTTGGTCGAACAGTTGGCGTGCATAAGCCATGTTTTTAAAATTAGCGCATGCATACACGAGTGGTGGCGTGATATACTGATTGTGCTGAAACCCATTTGTGATTATCTGTGAGTGAACTTGCTGGACGTGATTTAAGGTGTTACATGATTTAATAAGTGAGATGAATCTTTCTTCAAGAATGAGCTTTGATGAGAAAGTGTGAACGGTTTTAGCTATTTTGAAGAGAATTAATAAACTTGGTTTCAGACGAAGTTTAGAACTGTAGTCGAGAAACTATCAGAAGTTTTGATTTCGTTTACCAGTTATCTTTACAGTGAACATAAATAATAAATTCCAATAGTGTAGTGAGGACAGAGAAGAAGCTGTCAAGTGGGCCTTTCACAGGTTATAAGTTATAACCAATATGGGCTAGCCCAAATATGTTATAAAAATAATTGGGCCATATAAAGTCTATTAGGCCGGCCATGTGTAGGTTAGAGGTGCCCGAAAGGGTTTTTTTTCCGATCGGTTCGATTAACCAAACCGCGGGTAGATTCCTCAATTTTGCTTTAAGCGGGCCTATAGCCCGCTACATGGTTGGCTAAACTGTATATGTTTTATATCATGTAGGTGTTATTAACGAAGTTTGAACTATTTTATTCGAAATGTTTAAAAAATAGGTCGTATTAATACACCCGGTCCTATAAGAGATCAATCTCATACAATTTTCTTTTCAACAAAATTTACGACGTACAATCAATGTTTATAAAATCAGATTGATTATTGAACCGACAAGATTACTATTTCACTGGTCTTCGTATTATAAGCCACAGTGCAACAAATTATGATGACTTGGCAACCCATTTCACGCTCGCTACACATAGTCTTAAGGGTTACTTGATAGACTCTTAATAACAAACTACATCTAAATTGTTTAGAGGTAGAGTTAGTTTGGTTTACTTAAAACATACATTTTAATGGTTCATAAAGCCCCTTAACAGGTAAGTTTTAGAAACATCTAGACTGACTCAGAGGCTACTTTTTAATGACTCAACACAAGATTAACGGCCCTCTAGTTATCAAAACAAATAATAACATGGTGTAAGCGGTAAAAACTAGGGGTGAGCAAATGTCGGTTCGGTTCGGTTTTTACATATAACCGAAACCGATAACTGAAATTCGGTTTTAGGAAAAACCATAACTGAAACCGATCGGTTACATCGGTTTGGTTAATTCGGTTAATTTGTCGATTATCGGTTCAGTTTCGGTTATATTCGGTTAATATCCAAACATAAAACTTGTGCAAAACTATAAACTTTAAATAGTTAGTAAAGTGTTAAGATATTTTTCAAGAATACAAATATATATGAAAAACGCAAGAAAAATACATGAAATGCTGAGGAAACAAATAAAAAAATACTTCAAATATATAGATATACATGAAAAAACATAAGTTACATAAAAGACATATTTCAAATACATAAATATACATGAAAGATAAATGAAATATACCGGAAATACATGAAAATATGTTCCAAATATATGGATATATGTATGAAAAATACTTAAGTATATAACTATCGGTTCGGGTTCGGTTACGAAAGAAGGGAAAACCGAAACCGTAACCGAATGGTTCGGTTCTGGCCACATGTTAACCATACCGAACGGTTAATTTGGTTTCGGTTATCGGTTTATCGTTTTTCGTATGCTCACATAGTAAAAAATATAATACGAAATTTGTTGAAAGTTAAGGGGCTGAATCCATAAACAATCAAAACCCGATACCAAAATCAACCAAATTATCGTCGATCAAAGGCTGAGCTGATCGACCATCATCTGCTTCAATCAATAAACCCACCACCGTCTCTGTGCTGCCTGAATCAGCTGTGTATAACTGATATCTCCGGCGTCGATGTCTCTCTTGAATCAACTCTTCAACAGAGGCCTTATTGGCCCTAAATGGTTAGTTAGTTCACCAATTTTATCTTAAATTTTATAAACCCCCAATTTCATATCAGTTCATATTTTGTGTTGCGTACCAATATTGTGATCTGGGTATTCAAGATCTGCAGTTTTATGAACACCCTTTAATTTCTTTTTTAAAAATCTCAACCCATGAACGATTACAGTGCGACTTAAATCACGTTACTTTGGAACAGGTTTTGACTTTTAAGGTCAACGATTTAAAAATTGAAACTGATGCATATTATTAATTTAGATCTAGAGATACATAAGAATACTGTGAAAAGATATAAAATGGAATATCATGAAAATGGCTGCAATTTTTAATGTAAGAAAGTAATTAAGATACAATTGGATTGTTAAATTGACCAATTTTGACTGAAAAAAGTCAAATTTATTTGAAAATTTGTAACAGAGGAATGCCTGTTGACAAGATTAATCTTTTAGTTTTATAGAATTCACTACCTATGGCTCCTTGGCACCGAAAGCCAACACGTTTTTGTACATTTGATACCTTTGGCTCCTTGGCACCGGAAGCCATCCGTTTCCTGACCAGAGTCCAACGGGTTATTCATAGCAGTGTCTCGACTCCGGTTGGGTATGGGTTCGTTTTTAGTAGGTTAGGGTTTGCCGTCCAGAAAGGGGTGGCGGCGCAGCTTGTTGCCAGCATGCCCGCTATCTTAATGTAATTTTTCGCGATGATTGAATGGGAATGGGAATAAAATTAACTCAAAAAAAATCACTACAGTTGTGATGAAAAGTTACTGATTTTTGGGTGTGTTATTGCAGTAAAACATGTCTAACATTGGCGATTTCACGGATTAAATTGCTTCAGAATAAGAGAGACACACAGCTGAAGCTAATGCGCAAAGAAATAGCGCAGTTTCTTCAGTCCGGGCAAGAACCGATTGCTCGGATACGAGTAAGTCATTTGGTTCTTGTGTGTTTCTTGTTCAAGTCTTTTGCTTTTTTATTTTTATTATTATAGGAATTTAGGTTCTAATTTGTTTTAGGTAGAGCATGTTATAAGAGAACAAAATATATGGGCTGCATACGAGATCTTGGAGATGTTCTGTGAGTTTGTTCTTGCACGCGTTCCTATTATCGAAAGCCAGCGGTAAAACCATTTGAATTAAATCTTTACAGTTATAGAGATATGGCTGTAATGTTGTATATAAATTTGTATGTATTTTAAACTATAGTTTTGTATTTTTTTTATATAAAATAAACAGGGAATGTCCATTGGAGTTAAAGGAGGCGGTTGCAAGTATAATCTTTGCAGCTCCCAGATGCTCTGATTTACCGGATTTATTAACTGTTAGAAACTTATTTGGTACAAAATATGGGAAGGAGTTCATATTAGCTGCTTCCGAGCTTCGCCCTGATACTAGTGTCAATCGTACAGTTAATTCATTTTATTTTCGGTTTATTTATACAACTAGAGATTTGCTTGCATTCCATATAACTAGTATACTTTGCTTTTTTTAGATAATTGAGAAACTTTCTGTATATACTCCTTCTGGAGAGGTGAAGCTCAACGTCTTGAAAGAAATCGCCCAAGAGTACAATATCTTATGGGATTCTTCTAAAACCGAAGCCGAGTTTAAAAAAACGCCAGAGGATCTTTTGGTAATTCAACTTTTGTCGTTTTGTTTTAAAATATATAATGCTTGCAGTCATGGTTTTATTTGGAAAAGTGGGAAGGTCAGACGGATTGGGTAACGGGTCAAAACAGGTACCATTTTGCAAGCGGGATTGGGTTGACCGAAATACTTTTTTTGACCAAAACTCGCAACTTTTAAAAGAAACGGTAACCATTTTGGATGTGATTAATAGACTTATAGTCTTGCAACGTCAACCGTTGTTTTCCTTAATAGAACGATTTATGAGGTTCTATGCATTAAAATGCACTTTGTATGACTTTCAACGCGTTCATCCATTTAACCTGTTTCCCTTTTAACAAAAACCTTTGTACCCATTTGATTCCATAAGTAATAGCTGCTTTTGGTAACTTGTAGAATGGACCAAAACGAATATCAACTGTAACTCAAATCCCCGAGAGTCGTAAAGAATCCCCAAAAGCTGTACATCATGAGCCATTAACCGGCAGCCAACGAGGCCCGGTTCATCCGGTACAACCTCATAAAACTCGTGCAACCACAGTGTCGGTGAGTCCCACCAAATCTAAAGAAGTGTCAGCTGAGGGAAGACCGGTTTCTTCAGAGTCAATTGATGTTTTGGAGAAAGCTCGAGCTGCTATTGCTGCTGCTGACCGTGCATCGTCTGCTGCTCGTGCGGCTGCTCAGTTGGTTGATCTTAGTCTTAATGAAAAAGTAATAAGCTAATTCTACTTGATACAGTTTATAATCACAAGCTGCAACTATCTGTCTGTGATTACTTTTATCTTTTGTGTGGTGTTATCAATGAGTGTATTTGCTAGATTGTGTAAATTTAATCTTGTTAATTACTAAAGAAATATTCAAACAAAACTATTGGCATATTACTTAATTTTCTTTAGATTATGAATTCATTAATGCCAACAACTTATTAAGAAAAAAATTATCATATTTATTATTTATATACATGAATAATGAAAATAAATAATCTCAACTATTGAATATTGCCCAATAACAGTCCCAACTACGAAAATTACCAATAGTGGTCCCAACTTTCGACATATTGGAATATAATGGACCCAAACTAACGGATGTCTAACTCCGTTAGTGTGGTGCTGACGTGGCATGCCACGTAGGATCATTTTTGCCACCTAGGATGCCAAATAGGAACATTTTGCCACCTAGGATGCCACGTCAGCATCACACTAATGGAGTTAGACCTCCGTTAGTTTGGGTTCATTATATTCCAATATGTCGAAAGTTAGGACCACTATTGGTCATTTTCGTAGTTGGGACTGTTATTGGCCAATAGTCAATAGTTGGGATTATTTATTTCCATTATTCCTTATACTAGTTTTTATCCCGGGAGCGTCCCGGGTTGAAATATCTAATATAACATAATAAAATATATTATTATTATTATTATTATTAATATTATTATTATTATTATTATTTTAAACAAATCTCTGCCATAAGTTATCATATTCAAATATAAAAAAAAACGAATCTCTGCGTCGGGGTATAAATCTAGTGCCATTACAAATGAATTCGGAAGTTTGTAATCGATCAAACTAACATGAAATAAGAAAAAAAAGTTAATTATTGAAATATCGAACACATTAGTCTAAGGGTTATGTGATGCGTTAAAAAAATCATGGGTATATGATCGGGTATATAGTTCGGGTATTTGGGTATGTTGTTTCGGGTAATCGGGTCGGGTATCACCTAATTCCAAATCCGACCCAAACCCACAATTTTTTTTAAACTAATCCCAAACCCGACACAATGCCTGTCGGGTTACAAAAAATAGTCATTTTTTCTCCGTTTTTTATATAGCCCTATGGTATTCGTTGGAAAGATAATAAAACGCTCGTTAATTTGGTGTAATTTTTTTCTTTAAAAAATCTCGTATATAAAAGTTATTAACGTTTAAAAGTTATGGGAGGAAACATGAGAGAAAAAATAGTAAAGTTTTAATATTTAGATTTAGTAGATTAGGTATTTAATAGATTAGGTTAAAGATTATAATAGATTAGGTTAAATCATATTTATTTCTTTTTTTTAATTGGTTTACATTGTCACATCACATCCTATATGGCATCTCTTAAAGGAGAGATTACATAAGAGTATGACATGTAGGATTAATCTCTTTGCAATATATATATACTAGCTGATTACCCCGGGAAGGTCCCGGGGTTGAAAAATTTAATATGATTTAATAAAAATGATAAAAAATGATAAAAGAAGAAAACTCAAATCACGAAAAGCGTAAATAACTTAAACATAATCAATCTTAGTTAAAAAAACATTTATTTAAAAAGTTAAAAAAATAAAAAGCATAAACCATATTAAACATAATACAGTATTAAAAGGATAACCTTCAACATATAATCATCTTCACGTAATTTAAAATATGTTACAATTTGACTTTGACTTATATAGATGTAAAATTCATGATGGGGGTTGAAAAATATAACAATTCTAATAATATTAATACTAATACTAATAGTAATAATTATTACTCTTGTAATTAAATAAATAAAAAATAACCTTGTTATAAGGTGACACCATGTGTTGCAGTGTTGCGTGATTCGTTCTCCGAACTTCTCTTGATGAAGTATACTTATCCATCTTTAGAAGAGTAAAATTTCAATGATAGCATGGCGATTAGGCTGAATTTCAACATCGTAGATAAGAACATGGTTTAAAAGAAAAAACATGATTAATGAATAACCTGAACAATTTGTGTTTTTTTTTCTGTATGAACATAACCCCACAAAAAATAGTCGTTTTTTTCTCCGTTTTTTATATAGCACTATGGTACTCATTGGAAAGATAATAAAACGCTCGTTAATTTGGTGTAATTTTTTTAGTTAAAAAATCTCGAATATAAAATATATTAACGTTTAAAAATTATCGGATGAACATAAGAGAGAAAATTTTAAATTTGTTTTTAAATTCTTTTTTCCTAAAATAATTATTTTTAATTTTAGTAATTGAGAATTGAGAGATAGAGAGATAAATTTAAGGTTTTATGTTTATCTTTTTTTTTAATTAAAAAATGAAATAATTCAAAAAACATTAAAATCTTTCAATTATGATGCCACGTGGCAGTTTCATGAAGAGGATGAAGGCACCATTGCACGCCACGTCAGCAATGTTCAATTCTTTTATATATATTAATAGATAATATATATATATATATATATATATATATATATATATATATATAGGGAAAGGGTAAAATGAAAACACACTTTTCGTAAAAGAATTAAAGAACACACTTTTCCACCACACAATTATTTTATTCAAAAAAGATATGTGGACCACAATTAAAGCGGAATAAAATAAAAAAGGGAATATTCCCTTTTCTAATAAGACAAAATAAGGTGGGCCATGGTCGTTTACACTGCTGTAAAATTATTTTTTTTATTTTTTTTTACGTCGAGGTTACCCGTTTTTTCACCGGTGGAAAAAAAAAATTTAAAAATTCACATTTTACGTCGGTGTTCTCGCGGTTCTTTTACGAAAAGTGTGTTTTTATTTGAACCTAATCCTATATATATATATATATATATATATATATATATATATATATATATATGATTGGGTTCATATGAGAACCCACTTGAGTTAAGAGAACTTAAGAACTCCCCTAAACCAATAATAAGGTGACACATATACCCCATATCATTATAATATTAAAGGACATAAAAGTAATTTAACCCAACCCTACCCCACCCACACCTTTTGAAACCTGACAGAATCTTTTTTTAAAAAAAAAAAAAATCATCATCATCATCTATATATCACTTTTCATCTTTTTCTCTCTCTCTCTCTCTAACACACACTCCTCTCTCTCTCTACTTTCTCTCTCTGCTCTCTCTCTCTCTCTACTCTTTCTCACACACACACACACACTCCTCTCTCACTCTCATCGACGGTGACGGGTTGTAGGGAGTCCGAACAGAAGACGGTGGTGCTTCGTGGTGGGGGTGCGAACAGAAGACGGAGGACTGCGATGGTTTTTGGTTAGGGGTCGATTTTTGGTGGTGGGTTTGGTCTCTAAACACAGATCTGGAGGTGTAGGGGGTGGTGAACGGTGGCGGAGACGGTGGTGGCGGGTTTCCGATGGGTGATGGTGGTTCGATGATGACAACAGGGGGGAGGAGAAGTCCGACGGGGGGTGAGGGTGTTTTTCCGGTGGTTTTCCGATCAGGTAACCCTTATTATTATTATTATTATTATTATTATTATTATTATTATTATTATTATTATTATTATTATTTAAGTTTTAACAAAACCAGAAAGTGTATATAGATTATTATTATTATTATTATTATTATTATTATTATTATTTTCCTTTCAAAAAAAAAAAAAAAAACACTGGTGTAAATTGTGGTTCTAGATATGGTTTCACTTTTGTGGTTATAGAAGTGGTTTGTTTTTGTTTCAAGGTTTTGTTTTTTTTTTTTTAAACTGAAACAAAGTTTTCTGTTTCAAGGGTTTGTTTGTTTTTTTTTTTAAACTGAAACAAAGGGTGTAATATCGAATGTATAGATTATAGATGCTGTTTTTTGGGGTTTACACTAGTGTTTTTGTGTAGCAGGGTTTTTGTGTAGCAGAGTTTTTGGCAGGGAGATGATGTGAAAATGATGATGTTTTGAAGAAGATGAAGTTTTGATGGATGATGATGATGATCTTTTTTTGTAGATGCACAATAATGTGTAGTATGAGTTTTATATTTTTTTGGTTGTTTTACATTGATGTAACACACATTTGTTAATGTTTTAAGGCATTTTACGGTGGTGTAATACGAATGTATATATGTTGATTTTGGTTTTTACACTAGTATTTTTGTGTAGTAGGTTTGTTTATGGTAGATTACCCCGGTGTAAATAATTACACCGATGTAAATCATGGTAGAATTACACTGGTGTAAATAATTACACCAGTGTAAATCATGGTAGATTAACACTGATGTAAATAATTACACCAGTGTAAATTATCCTCGTCAAATTTATGTTATTATTTGTGTTAAAAAATCATAGGATTTAAAAAATAAAATATAGTAAAAAATATGATATTTTGAATAATTAAATAAAAAATTAGTATTGTTTTATATTAATTATTTCTCTTTCCATCGTGTTTTTACTAAAACACCCCTAATTGTACTTTATTGTTTTTAAAATAACATGTAAAGACAAAACCCTAATCATGTGAAGACAAAACCCTTAAGATGCAATCTTAACCATTGATTTCACAAGATCAATGGCTCACAATGGTTCCTATGGTTCTCTCAACTCAACATGGTTCTCAAAATAACCTATCCCTATATATATATATATATATATATATATATATATATATAGATAAAAAACCTCGATGGTAAAATATGATTGTGGCATTAATGTGGTGTACCTTTCTTCATTACTAACATATCTACTTAACTAAATAACTCCATTAGAAATCCTGATGCACGTTATCTCTACGACCACCATCTAGTTAAGAATTATAAGGCGTTGATACAACGGCGGCGCTCAAATCCGATAAGAGTGGAAGCCGAATTGTGAATTGCTAGAGACATATCAGTCTACTATACAAACTAGTCATTTATCGACTGCGAGTGAGAATATCGAGACAAATCTGTGTTACTGAGGCCAGATGATAGAGAAATTTCCATCTGAAATTTGTTGGATTATGGAATTGGTTGATATGAAATTTGTATCTTATTCATTTTTTCTTATATAAAGTGGGTTTTTTATATGTAAAACTATAATTTGAATCACTGAAAGTTTTTATTGTTTGAGCTGATCCGAACCAAATCCCGACTCGAAACTTAGCCATCAAAAAAATCACATGTGCAACAGTTAAGAGGTTACACCAATCTAGCTAATTTCACATGTCATAAACCATAATTGTAAGGGCGGGAGAGGTGCTCCACTTAACTTCATTTCACTAGTTTTCACAAATTCTGCACTACCACATTACTTCACTAATTCACTTCATTGAAACACAGTTTTGAAGGCAGCACTACCTTGTACCACTATACTGACATTTTTTCTGTTTTTTTATTATTGTTTTTAAATAAAATAAGCATTTTAATTATACATGAAAACTTAAAAAAAAAACACAAATTAAAACCCAATCTTATTCCATCCTCTAATTTTCTTTAAAAAAACATAAAATTAAATTAATAAAGAATTAAAACCTCAAATTTAATTAAAAATAACATAAAAAAAACCTCATTGTCCCGTCTTCTTCCACCCACCACCTCTAAACCCTAAAATACAACCCCCCACCACACACACACACACAAATCCTATCTTCTTACCCCAAAATTCCTCTAAACCATTGCTCTTCCTTAAAAAAAAGGTAAAAAAAAAAAAAAAAAAAAAACCACATTCGAGTGAAAGGTACCGTTGGCTACAATCCATAAAAGGCACCTGGTAGTGGGGTACCCGTGGCCTTTACGCCCCCCCCCCCCCCCCCCGGCGTAGAAATATATGGTATGATTTTTATTTATTTAAATTCTGGATATCTAACTTAACACAATCCTCAAATCACATTCTAGTAGTTAGTGATTAGATCCTTCATCATGGTTGAGTGGACAAAGCAATGAAGATAAGAACTAGATCCTTGTGGTCACAAGTTTGAGTTCGAGCCAACACGAGTTTTATCCTCTAGTGTTACATCAAAGAACATGGTTCTTGTGGGGGCACAACGGCTATCATCTCGTCTAGTATGGTAGAACAGATGTAGTAAGCTTTTCGTGGAACACCAAGCCCCACACCGATGCCAGCGTGGACCCGGTTAATAGTCTGGCTGTATGTGAGGTGGCAGGACTTGCTAAGAGGCGGATGTGACTTACTTATCTCCATAAAAAGGCGAAAGAAAGTCACTTAAAATGAAGGTATTCAGTGATTAATAAGTTGCGTTAATCATTTGTTCTTATGTAAACTTGTTAGCATTCCCATGAAACTCAAAAGTCATGTCTGTTTCAAAGGACACACACTCACGGTTACTTGAAAGTTCAGTAACACTAGAATCTACCCGTACGTTACACAATAGTTATAGAGTAGGCTAAAGCAACAAGTTAAAAGAAAATTGCTTCAATAGTTCATGTGGTTTGCCTAAATTTCACATATAGTTTCTACTTTTTCAAATTATAGGCATAGTTTTCAACTTTTGACATCGTTTAACTTGGATAGTTCCAGAAGTGGATGAGGGTTAGATTATCCAGTTAAATTGGTGTGAAGTTACTAAATTACTCTAACTTTAATAAAAATAAAAAAATCAATTAATTAATAAAATACAAAATGGTCCCACTCAACCCTTTAGCCAATCATGTGCCTCCATCCATTTTTAGTGAGACCCACCCACTTCATCTTCCCCACCACCACCCTCTGTTGTAAAACAAGGTCTCGGAGGCCGAGTACTCCCCGAGTAATCGCTACAAGGTAGGTTGCCGATGACCGAGTATTCTAGGCCTAGGCCGAGTACTCCCCGAGTACTCTCCGACTAGGCCGAGAACTCCCCGAGTATTCCCGACTCCGACTAGGGAGCGCCTAGCGACTTTTGCAACATTGCCACCACCACTACCTCAAAGATTGATCAAATTTGCTTTAGTAGGTTATTTTTATCTATCTTCAAAATGAATCTTCACTGCTTACCTATTGATTTTTTATTCGGTGTCACCCAAGGTGATCGATTGTATATCCATAACAAATATTGAACATGTATGTCATTCATTCACATATGTTTACTTTACACATCAGAATTGACTATCATCATCATCATGACATATCATTTGATGCTAATTTGGTGGGTTTTTTTTTCCAAGTTCACATCGTAGCTTTAAAGTGTCTTAAGGAAGTGACAAAGTTATACAGAGACTATTTCGAGTAAGAGGAGCACACGTAGAATTGAAAGTAAGTTTTTTGAGTTATCGGTGTTGACCCTATACAATTGTTCTTTTGCTAAGAATTCTGAAAATCTCCCGTGGATAAACTAGTTTTATATATAAGAACTAGCTGATTACCCCGGAAGAGTTCCGGGGTTTAAAATCTAATTTTACGTGATAACCTATTGCAAATGGCTCAAGTTAACTAACCACAAAATCTCTCAATCATTGCATGTTCATAGTATTCTAATCAGTAATAACTCATATTCTCTAATCTGAAACCTAATCAGTAATCATCTAAAGAATCACTTATGTAAGCTGCAACTATTCAAAAACTCATCACATCTCTCTAATTTCTCACATTCTAATGGCTCTTATAATTCCTAACCTAATCAACTAAATAAATACTTAAGTTGGAAGTTGTAACCGTTGCATCTCATTATGCCACGTGGCATAATCAAGAGATGGTTGAAGCCACAATTGAACGTCACGTCAGCAACTATCAATTCTTCCTGGGAGCGTCCCGGGATTGAAAAATATAACCATTCTAATAATACTAATACTAATAGTAATAATTATTACTCTTGTAATTAAATAAATAAAAAAATAACCTTGCTATAAACTGACACCATGTGTTGCAGTGTTGCGCGATTCTTTCTCCTAACTTCTCTTGATGAAGTATACCTAGTAAATTCCAATGATAATATGGCGATTGGGCTGATTTTCAACATCGTAGATAAGAACCTGGTTTAAAAGAAAAAACATGATTAATGAATAACATGAACACTTTGTGTGTTTTTTTTTTGTATGAACGAAACCCCACAAAAAATAGTCGATTTTTTCTCCGTTTTTTATATAGCACTATGGTACTCGTTGGAAAGATAATAAAACGCTCGTTAATTTGGTGTAATTTTTTTCTTTAAAAAATCCCGTATATAAAAGATATAAACGTTTAAAAATTATGGGAGGAAATATTAGAGATAAAATTTTAAGTTTATGTTTAAATTCTTTTTCTTAAAATAACTCAATTTAACTAAAAAAAGAAAATAATTTAAAAACATTAAAATCATTCAATTATGATGCCACGTGGCACTCTCAAAGGAAGGTTGAACCCTTCATTGCACGCCACGTCAGCATATACGTTTTCTTTTATATATATAAATATAAAATATAGATAGATTGTAAGATTGTCCTTGTTCGTTATATGCAGATTGAAACCAATGCCACAAGCATGGACGATGGGGACTTGACAAATTCAAGGCAACGGACACAAAACAACACACAAAATCGGTCATCTTGCTGAAGCCTATGGTCGTACTGGCTCATAAAATATATTTTTTTTTAATCTACATTGGGTATTAACAAGCAAGTTATTTTTTTTCATATAATTCGAGGAAAAACCTGGGGTTTGTTGTAACAAGATGAGTTTTGAAAACCTATAAATGAATGTTTATATAGATCTTGTTTAATCAAACACATTCTTAAATTGTAATAAACTTATTAAACTACATGAGTATAAAAACTAATGCTTTGCCCAAATAAGATAAATGGGCCTAAACCCAAATTACATGTTGGTCCTAATGTTAAGAGAATTGAGACCCAGTTATATGGGAACGGGGAAGTAATTTAATATCTATCTACGATAAATATTAAAGGTGTACAAAAGAAATCGGTTTGGGCCCGCTGACCCAGACCCGACCCTGTGAAAACACCCAGTTTGGCACAAACTGGTTTGAGCCCGAACAAGTTTGGATAACATGTCAAAACCGTTTTTTAACCCGGCCTCAACCGGTGTGATAGGTTCAAACATTTTCCTTCGTAATTCAATTCCTAACCCAAATCAGGCTGAGTCCTTAACGAAGAACTATGGTTCGGTTTGTGAATTAAAAAACCCGATTTTGTACACCACTAAAAAATCTTTATACGGACCATACCCTACCAATACTCCAATAGCCTTAGGCTGGTGGGTGAACAGACGCCACCCTTGCCCCGTGCTCCTTTTTTTGCCCCGTCCCAACCTGTACACCCCCCGCCCTGCCCCGTTCCCTTTAGCCCCGTCTCCCCCGTTCTTCACCGGACATGAGGGACGAACCAATAGCATAATTTCTTTTATTTTTTTTTAAATGTTGGGTAACGGCTAGTTTATCCCAAACGGCTATTTTTTTTTTTCTAAATTCAAACTATAAATATTATACCAAATCAACCTTTTCTCCACTCCATCTCATTTCAAACCTTTTATTTTATAAACTCCCAACCTTTTTATAAAAAACTTTATGGATCCCTACCAACAATTCAACCAAAACCCGAATCAACCTAACCCGAATCAACCTTTCACCACACCCGGTTACACACCGGTCATTAATCCACCCATATCGCAAACCGTTCCAAGAATGCCGCATGTAGCTCAAATGCTTCAAAACCCGGCGGCTTATGCCCAATTACACCCGGTAAACTACATGCAAATGCAAAACTATATGCAACTAGCAAGCAAAGCGGGTTTTTCACAACAATTTTCACCACAATTTTCTCCACAATCACAACCCACTACACCTATTGGAACATCACAACCCGTAGAGGATGAGAACGAAACCGATGAGGAGATAATTGCCGAAACCCAAGAGATGCCACCCACCCAAAAAGCAAAAGGGAAACGCAAAGGAAAACAAAGAAAGCAAGGGCCGGGACGTGGTAAACCACTACAAGGAGTCGCGCAGCCATGGTCTGATGTTGAAGAGGAAGCCTTAGCTAAGGCGTGGCTCGCGGCTTCAAAACGCCCCACAGTCGGTAAATTTTTTAAACTTGCGCAAAATTTATATTTATGTATTTTTTTTTGTTCTGAAAATATATATATGTGTATTTGTTTTTTTTATAAATTCCGAATATATATATATATATATGTACCATTTTTTTAAATTCAAAGGTACCGCCCAAAACATAGATAAGTTATGGGAGACGACGAACGAATTCTTTCATAAGTATATGCAAGCTAAGCCGTATCAACAAAACGATTCTCTAAGCTCAAAATGGAGAAAGTTGAATTCGGATTGTGGTAAATTCAATGGAATTTACTACTGTATTAAGGCGCACCCGCCTAGTGGATGAAACGAGCAAATGATTTTCGAAAAAGCGATGTCGGACTATAAAAGTGAGACACGCAGAACATTCTCGATGATACGGGCTTGGCAGGTTTTGAAAGATGAACAAAAAAGGGCGGGGGTCCGAAACGAGGTTGAACGGGCCAAACGAAAAACCAAAGCTAAGAAAGCAGGCCCGTCCGTTCCAGTCGACATTGATATGAACGACGAGCCCGATGAAGAAGAACCAATTTATGTGGAGGAGGAACGCCCCACAGGTTTATAAATTTATAGTTTTTTTTTATATAATTTGTAGCGTTTCTTTTTCAGACTATAAAATGGTTGCGTTTTTTATGTAGGTCGGGATAAAGCTCGAAAGGAAACGGCGGCAGGAAAGAAAGCGGCGGCGTCGAGTAGCACAAGTGGGAGCGCTTCAAAGCTTGATAAATTAACCTAAGCTATGGAAGCTTTCAACAAAGCTAACGACGAAAAAATAAAGCTCAAGAAGGAAAAGATTCGGTTGATTGATGAATCGAAGACGCTGGAAGAGTGGAGAATTATGGAGGCGGATATCTCGAAGTATCCCGAAGAACGACGCGCTGCGATGAAGAAATTGCAAGACAAGTTTATTGAAAAATGGAAGTAGTTTTATAAAATTTTAGGAAATCGTATGTTTTTTTTTAAGTGTGTTCGTTTTTTTTTTTAATTTTATCATGCTTTTGTAATTTTTATTTATATAATTTAGTATTTATTTGAACATTATTTTATTTATTTATTACTTTTATAAAACTAATTACTATTAATATTAGAAAACAAAAAAAAATATTAAATGCTTGAGACATGTCTGCACACCCCACCCATGTCTCAAGAATGGTGAGACACCACTTTGGTGATGTGACAGCCAAATGGCATGAGACATGGGTTTTTTGATCTATGCTTACCCACTAGCCTTATTGTTTGTAGAATTTATTGGGTATGGTTGGTGTAGAACTCTTTATTAAGTATGAAGACTTTAAAACATAATAAATAATAGTTATTTAATATTCTTGTAATTACTAAATTTATTTAATAATTATTAATTATAATAAAATGTCAGAAAAACAAAAAAAAATGTTTTAGATAGAAGGGAACGTTATTAAAACATAATTCACTTGTTACATAACAACCATAAATTAGAAATTTCCAGAAACACATCAATATGAATTGCGGGCTAGGCTATGTCCTATAGCCAGCTGCCATTGGCGTATCTAAAACAAAATTTTAAGGGTAACATTTAATAGTATTTAGGGGTAGCGTAATACGAAAAACGTCAATGATACGAATTTTTTTACTACGCCAGAAAATTGAAAATTAGCGGGCGCGACCCCTCTTCACGTGGTAAGTCCGCCAATGCCTATAGCTCAAAGTCCAGTTTTGATTAGTTCATCAAAGGGCCAAGTCCATTTAAAGACCAGATATATTGGAACGCGTTACAAAGTCCACTCAAATTTGATTGACGAACTGGTCTACAAAAGTAACAATTACCTTTAGATATTTTTCTTCTAAGGGTAGGCGGAGTGAATCCCATGAAAGAGACCACGGTTGCTCCGCCACGTCAACTACCTGACCACCTAAGCCACGGAACCCAGGTTGCTACCCACTAACCATCTGCACACCCAAACATGCAACACACGCATTCCCACACACACAAAGACCACCACGGCACCACCGCCGTAGTGGTATTGATACCCAGGGAGGTACCCCGATCTTCACACCGTCCACTCTAAGTTATTAAAGTAAAGACGTCTTGGATCTTGCCGACTATGAGGATGGTTCAACAAAAAGGAAGAAGACTATACATGCGATTTGCCTTACGACTTTATGGTGCTTATGGCGATCAAGGAATAATTTAGTTTTTAACCAATATCAAAGCTCATTTAATCAAATTCTTGGTGAGGTGAAGACGCTTAGCTACTTATGGGTCAGATCTCGGGCTAGTCAGCCGTCGATTGATTGGCAAACATGGAGGGGATTTCATTTACATAAAATCGGATGGTAGGAACTCTTCTTGTATTGTTCCTGTACTGTTTTCTTTTTATTGTTTCTTCACTTGGTGTATGTCTGTACTTGGTGGCCGGCTAGTTTTTCCCGCTTGCCATTTGGTTTGAATAAAGTTTGTAGATTGTTAAAAAAAAAAAAAAGTTATGAAAGTATAGATTTCCTACTAGGGCTGTAAACGAACCAAACGAACACGAACATGGCCTTGTTCGTGTTTGTTTGTTAAGGAAATAACGTGTTTGCGAACAGTTCATGAACACTTACCAAACGGGATCTTTTGTTTGTGTTTGTTTGTTAAGGAAATAGCGTGTTCACAAAATGTTCATGAACAATTACTAAACGAGATTTTTGTTCGTGTTCGTTTGTCATGATTTGTTCAAGTTAGTTATCGGACAAAAGCAAACACAAAAAAACACCAATGAACGTAAACGAACACCAATAGGCATTAATTAACAAAACCGAACACAAACTAATACATATTAAATTCCAAACATCACGAACATTGTCCACCCAACATATACTAATCTAATTACTCACATATACTTGACATAATCTTGATCATATAATTTCTCATAAAAACACAAAATTATCATATTAAACTTGAAATCATCATTTAATCTACCTAAAATAATAGTTAATTAAAATAGTTAAAGTAATATTAATATGTGATATACTAATATATATTAAATAATCTACCATTGGGAAATCCGAAGTAATTAAATTAAAAATAAAAAGTTAAAAACACTAATGAACTATCGAACACAAACAAACATAAACGAACACGCTACCGAACGTTCACGAACATAAATGAACGAACGTGAGCTATGTTCATGTTTGTTTGTTTAACTAAACGAACATAATTTCTTGTTTGTGTTTGTTCATTTATTAAATAAACGAACACAAACAAACTTCCCGTCAAACATTTCACGAACTATTCGTTGAACGTTTGGTTTGTTTACAGCCCTATTTCCTACATAACCCCGCGTCAATCAAGGTAATTTGACAATGGAAACCATTGAAAATTCAAACAAACATTGGTCAAAGAAGAGAAAGGCTGCATTGGTCATGTCTACTACAGGAGCCGAGGTCAGCTTTTTTATATTTTCCAGTCATGATTTTTGACTTTGGGTACCTATATATTTGTTTACTGTTTATTACCTTAAAACCTTAATTTTTTTGAAGGATGGCTGTCCATATACTGACCGAATTGGTCACCTGGTTTCGTCAAAGACGATTGCCCGTCAGCTTCGTTCACGAACGCGATGTTCTATCGGGCCCCGGCTGTCACGTAAACTGACAATCACCCGGAAAATCATACTACCCCCACACGAGAAACTCGTTGGGGGTAATAGCTGGGTAAAACCATATTGCCCTCAGGATCGAACCATGACTCAGTAGGAACTATCCATCTAGGTAAAACCATAATTATAATGGTATTGTTGATTGGACTCAATATTCACCCGTTTATTAATCTTTTAGTTATTTGTTTGATACATGATCATATGCAATTAATATCTTTACTTCATACAATTATCCTAACTATTAATAATACACAACCTAAGTGAATAGTAAGACTATCCGTAGTCGTACATTAGTGTCGGGAGTTGAAGTTGGAAGTTGGTATTAGGTGTGAAGTTGGTGCTGAGTGTTGATGTTGAAAGATCTTTCATAGAGTGCTTTCGAAGTTTTAGGGGTGTGATGAAGATGATGATTGGTGTGTGGGGTAGGTGGTGGCGATGGCAACAAGTGGTGTGGGCTGGGGTGATGGTGGTGGTAAGTTGGAGAGAGAGAGAGAGAGAAAGTGTGTGTGTGTGTGTGTACGTGCATGTGTGTCTGGAGAGTTTTTTTAGGGATATGTTAAAGCAACATCAAATTTTAGCAATTGACACTCTATATATGACACATATAATGTTATATGTGTCATATAGGGTTTACACATAACACAAGACTACACCATAGGACAACTGTGTGCCTTTTTTCAAACCTTATACGAAACATATTACACTATATGTGGTATATAAGGGTCATTACACTCTAGGGATTGGCAATGCTGTTACGGTATTCGGTACCCACTTTTCCAATAATTCAGTATCGGTATCGGTTGTTTATACCATAAATGCCATATAAAGAGGCCATTTAGTAACAAATATCGGTATCGTACTGAAAGATTTGGTACCCACTTTTTTTAAAAATCCGCTATCGGTATAGTTTGGTATTGGTACGGTACTGATCTCATCCCTATTACACTCTACGGGCGCATATATGCCGCGTAATAACTTATATGGGTCATATAGGTAACCTATATGCGTCATATAGGTTGATTGGCATCTACAGGTCATCCAAGTACAATAGGTTGGGAAGCGTTATTGTACGTCAAATGTGACACATAACGTGATATGTCAAAACGACACGTTTAAACCGATAAGTATTAACAAATCTTTTAAAATGACACACACGTATAAACAACAAATGTTTCAAAACGACACGTAAAACCATATATGTATTACCAAATATTTCAAAACAACACATTTAAATTGACAAGTATTAACAAATGGCTCCAAACGATACGTACATAAAACCCGATAAATGTTAACAAATATTTTAAAACAACACCCAAAACTAAATAAATATTAACAAATGTTTTAAACCGACACATTTAAAACCTGATAAATATTAGTTGTTGCAAAGTTTGGCAATACATAAAATATTGAAGACCTAGATGACACATAAAACACTATACGTGTCATATGGGTGGGCTTACATGACACATATAATGGCTAAAAATAAGGCTCCGTCTATTGGCACCCCCCCCCACCTTCTATTTTCACCCCCTCAAAGCGCCTCGCTTAGGCCTAAGCGAGACGCTTTGAACTCATTCCGAGGAGGTCAGTACGAGGGGGCAGAAAAAGCTGATTTTTAATTCGAAGCGCCTCGCTTAGGCCTAAGCGAGGCGCTTCGGATCAATATATTTTTTTTTTTTGGTCTTTTGAGTTAGTTTTTTGTTTTTTTAATATAATTATTATAAAAAATGTTCTTTTGACAAACGTCTGGCTAACCTGGATTTCCTTTGGATCAAAATGTCAACTTTTTCCTGCCACCCTCGTATGGTTTGGCTAACCTGTCCAGTTATCAATCTCACTGTCCAACAACTGAATTTTACTTGCTTGCATGAAAAGTAATGATCAGGAACATTCCAAATAACCGTCCAATTTCAGCTTTTGTTTAACTCATGATAGATCCACCAAATCATTTCTTCAAGTTCATTTCACCAAAAAAAGGCATAACTGTAATGATCAGAAACATTCCAAATAACTGTTCAATTTCAGCTTTTGTTTAACTATTGTAGCAACTTCCATAGAGAAGTTATCAATCTCACTTAGATGATATCTTCTCTTTAGGTTTTGGAATTAATGAGACAACTTTTCAGTTGTTATCCGAGAGATAGCGGTCAACGATGAAGACAACCTGAAAACAACCGTATACCATGGATCAGAGAGATTCAAGCTAATTAAACTGTAACACCCCAACCGATGGCGGAAACATCGGGGTGTCACGTAGTGACGATTGTTCAATAGCTCATGGACTAAAGTGTAAATTTGAATACATTGATTAAATAATTTATTACATTCAAATGAAATACAACGATTCTAACTGCCAACTAAATTGAAATACAATGAATCAAAATCTACGTATAAATCCGAAAGCTTAAAGGATGCATCTCAAAACAACCTGAAACATGTACGAAAATAGTATATGTCAATACAAAAATGTATTGGTGAGCATACCCTGTTTGAATATATATAGTAGGAAAAATGTTTAGCAATTCATGTGCGGTACCATTTGCAATTATGTAATAAGTAATATCCGTTCAAAACCAAACCTGAGAATAATGACTAACACATGACTAACCAACTGAATAATGAATTAACAAGACAATGACCAAGATTCTCTCAACAGAGTCTCAAGGGGGTATACCATAGTACTATTCATTGAAAAGCTAGGCCGCCCAGCGGTTAATGATTTTGACAAGCCATAGACACACCAATTAACATAAAGCAAACACACATGAGAATTGCATTAAGTATAAGAAATTGAAACTTGATTAATATATAGGTACATGAGTCACCCCAAAGTAGTAAAACAGTAAAAAGGGGAAAGATATACTCACTGTTTACGAAAGCGATCAATATCCACTTAAGCGGTCGTGAGCTAAGTAGTGGGAATTCAACCTATAATGTGTAAGAATACTAATAAGGAAGTGTCTAAGAAGTCTAAGGTAACTAGGGTCTAAGGCATTAGGGTTTGCTATGTCGATTTGGGGAATTAGTGTTTTTATTATAAATCGCATTAGTGTGAAAGTTTTATGTCAACATAATATATCAAAGTGTGTGTTTTAGGTAATATAATTATTACCAATTGAATATTTAAATAAAAATATGTTTTGGAATAATTTAAATAAAATGACGTAGTTAATTACTGTAACTAATTATTGTAAATAAATACAATAATTATAATTGTATAAATAAATGAATGTTTTATTATGTCTAATTAAACGTAAATAAGACTAATAATACCATACATGATCCAAAAATACTAGTTTTATAGAAAATGGATGATTTCTGATGTAAATAAATTAGAATAATTTTCCCATAATTTATATAAACTTATTTATATTTAAAACTGATTTAACGAGATTAAATTATGTTTTAATGATCAAAATTAGGAAAATCAATAAAAATAATTGTTTTCTGAACCAATAAATTTTATTTCAGTTCATAGTGATGAGAAATAATTACCCAAAAAGTTTGTGATTAAAATCATAAAAAATGAATTTTTAATGAATTAAATATGATTAAAACAAACTAAATCAATAAAATTATAAAGATAAGACATTTTTCAGAAAATAAAAGTGTGGTAATTTTCTTTATGGTATCAAGAAGCTACTCCTAAATTTTCATAATTTTTGTGCAAAATATGGATTTATTATGAATATTATGGGTTAAAATGGGTTATAAATAATTATTATGCATTTTAAATAAGTATAATAAAATAAAATAAAAAAACAAATTCAGAAAATCAAAAGGTGTGGTAGGCTGGGTTCGAACCCAGGTACCAACCAACAAACAAGCCTTCAACAACCACTACACCAAAGCTTCATGTTTAGATAAGTTTGAAAACAATATTTATTTAACATATTACCTCCATTCATCTTCTTCCCCAAATGACTTAGAACCCTAACCCTAACCTTAAAACCAATTGATTCGATACAGTAATATAACCAATCAGATTCAAGGGGCTTTCAAAGAGGACAACACAAAGATCAAAACGGCAACTAAAACAAAGACTTACAATCATTAACGAGACCGGAAACAAGATGAACAGGTCCGAAAATGTCTAGCCGATTATAGAGCTTCCAGGTTGATTAGAGTGCGATTTTTGATATGGGTTTGTGTTGTTCAGGAGTGTGAGCACCGATTTCATTGTTTTATTTATATAGAAACCGTGAAAAAGTGCTAAGTAATTATATGGTTTTTAAGTCCGATCGTTACATACTTTAAACCAAATTAAATTCACTTCGTAACGCATAATAATCATTCCACCAACTCAGTAACTTGGCGTTATGGTTGCAGAAACGTATTGGATCAATTAAAACGAGTTAAAAAGAATTTAAAAGCCTTCGCCGGAGTTGATCGGAAATTACTCCGGCGACTGGGTTCTGGCCGGAAAGAGAACGAGGGGAACATGGAGGGAGAACAATTGTTTTAAAGGTTTTGAAATTTGGCAAAAATGGTCCCTCCCCTTTTTAACTAGGTTTATATTATGAATAACTTGGTTAATAATTTCTTTTATACACTTAACAAACTAACCAAGATTTTTAACTTAAATTGTTTTATAAGTTTCAAACTTTACGCTTTTCAAACCTAATCAATTAATAATATAATAAATTTGTATTTCTACAACCTTGAAGAAAAATAATATGAAATTGATCATTTTAATGATTTTAAAAACGATAATAAAATAAAAAAAACTACACGGTCAGAATTTGTAAATATTTATATATCTCAGGGACTAAAGTTGTAATAATGTAAAAATAAAAGGGGCGGATGTCACATAAACTCATATCTCAAGTCGGTGCAAGTTATGTTGTAGCTCATATGTTATTATCTCTTCTCTTATTCTCTCTTTCTCAAGTTCTCGATGGATTATTGCTCTCATATCATGGATCAGAGAGATTTAAGCTAATTAAACTCATATCTCAAGCCGGTGCAAGGTGGACTTAAGCACCTGAACATGAAGTTGAAATTTTGAATGATGTTCGTCGACTGCACCGAACACACTACAATTATTCACTATTTTATACATACAACACAACTTCATCGTTGACCGTACTATTCTTCTTGATCTTGATCTTCACACTTGCTTTTGACAAACGTCTGGCTGACCTGAAGTTCCTTTGCAACCAGGTAAAAAGGAACTACGTTGCAAATATAAAAATCCATCACATCACGATTATACTCTTTATGTATGAATAGTGACCCTCTGGCAAACCTACCTCTGTTTTGAATTTGTTACTTCCATAGAGAAGTTATCAATCTCACTGTAATGATCAAGAATATTCCAAATAACTGTATAATTTAAGCTTTTGTTTAACTAATTTAGCAACAGTCCAAATAACTGTAATGATCGCTACGGTTAGTGGATACCATGGATCAGAGAGATTCAAGCTAATCAAACTCCGGGCAACCCTTGTGAAGAAACAATAAGTATACCAGAGATTAAGACTAATCACCGGGGGGATTAATACTTATGTTACTGTCAGATTAATCCTTTACCCAAACCGTAATGGTAACCCGTATGAGTGTTAATGCAAGTGAGTGTGTATGTGAGGTGTGTGAGAACACGAGAGTTAAGTGGTTCGGTCGTTAATGACCTACGTCCACTGTAAGTACACCGGAATATTATTGATAACAAGAGAGGTTACAATGAGTAAGTATAGTAGAGAGAGTTGTTTCTGAATAAATCTACAAGGGTTGCATGTAATCTTATTTATAGGCACCACAGTGGGCTGCATGGGATGGCCCACGGACGACACCATTGGTTCGGGCCCAGCCGAGGCCCAAGCCTATGGTTCTTCTGAGAATGGCGGGAAAAGGCGGATTACTGTTGATGACGTCATGCTATAGTGTGGTCGTTGTTGTAGCCGGACACGTGGCGGATTTCTGGTGGTGCACAGTAACGTCGTACCTGCTGCAGTGTTCAGGCTATCCCTGCTGTCTGATGTGACTTCTGACAGTTGGCGAGGTAATGCCTGCTGGTCACTATTCACGACAGCATGCACAGTGCAGCCGTTCGCCTTTTGTACCATCTGCCACATGTCCTTCTCCTGCTGGTGTGTACTCTGACATGGATCTTTATGAATCTTCCTTCTGCCGTTCTTTGTACTTCATATGAGAGGTGCCAAGGGAAGATTCCGCGCGTGGTGACACGCGCGTATCAGGTGCTGTATGTTGCTTATCATATGTTCTTGCGCGCGAGACATGTTGATTGCTTGTCTCCGCGCGAGTGTGATCCCGCGCCATGATCTGGCGTGGGGTTGCTGTTGTATGGGGATAGGGACGCCCCTCAGATTAGGCTCCCTATCCCTTCACCTTGTTTGATTATACTCGTGTACAACCTTTATCTCTTTATGTATGAATAGTGACCCTCTGACAATGATCAGAAACATTCCAAATAACTGTAATGATCGCTACTGTTGATTGGTATATAGAGAGCAAACCGACGATCATTCAAAATTTAAAGTTACCGCTAACCTCTGCGCCATCATCGTTGACAGATATCTCTCTGAGATGATAGCTTCTCTTCAGATTCTGATTGCACCGGTGGAAATGGAATTGGAATTAATGAGACAACTTTTCAGTTGTTATCCGAGAGATAGCGGTCAACGATGAAGACAACCTGAAAGTGGATACCATGGATCAAGAGATTCAAGCTAATTAAACTCATATCTCAAGCCGGTGCAAGTTATATTATAGCATCTTTGATCATTTTCTTTGTAATTACTTGACAGATATCTCTCTGAGATGATAGCTTCTCTTCAGATTCTGAAAGTGGATACCATGGATCAGAGAGATTCAAGCTAATTAAACTCATAGGTAAGAACATTGTGGATGAGGTAGATCATGGAAAGTTGAACTCAAGAAAACAAAGATGAAACCGATTAATGTTCTTTATATATGAATAGTGACCCTCTAACAATATTTTGTAATTACTTTCTATTGTTTAACGCCGATCCGATTGTTAAAAGTATCAAGACTATGAAATTAGTAAAACAACTGAATTTTACTTGCTTGCATGAAAAGTTATTTTTAAATGTTTGGACTTGCAATATTTGAAAATTATCATTTCTTGACATGCTTGGTAACACCTTGATCTGCAATATTTGAAAATTATCATTTCTTGACATGCTTGGTGACACCTTGATCTGTAATATTTGAAAATTATCATTTCTCGAAAAGTAATTAAAAACACTTAAAAATGAATTAAAAACAATTGTTGCGAGTTAGGTTTAGTCGGAGGACCACGTACAATAATTCATCAAAGTTGTACAAAGCTAGATGTTTTTACTGGAAAACCAAAACGAGCAATTAACGAAGCGAAACAGAGAGATATAATTTTCTTGGCTTGGTAACAACTTAAAAGAACCAAAAATGAATTAAAATTATTTTTTGGTGATTAACAGATAATTTTAAAGAATTAAAAGAAATTCAATTTTTTTTAAAAAAAAAGGCTAAAGCACCTCGCTTTGGTCAAAGCGAGGCGCCTGTGGTCTAATCAAACCACTAAAGCACCTCGCTTTGGTCAAAGCGAGGCACTAAAGCGCCTCGCTTTGACCAAAGCGAGGTGCTTTGGCCTTTTTTTAAAAAAAAAATTGAATTTCTTTTAATTCTTTAAAATTATCTGTTAATCACCAAAAAATAATTTTAATTCATTTTTGGTTCTTTTAAGTTGTTTCCAAGCCAAGAAAATTATATCTCTCCGTTTCGCTTCGTTAATTGCTCGTTTTGGTTTTCCAGTAAAAACATCCAGCTTTGTACAACTTTGATGAATCATTGTACGTGGTCCTCCGACTAAACCTAACTCGCAACAATTGTTTTTAATTCATTTTTAAGTGTTTTTAATTACTTTTTGAGAAATGATAATTTTCAAATATTACAGATCAAGGTGTCACCAAGCATGTCAAGAAATGATAATTTTCAAATATTGCAGATCAAATATTTAAAAATATATTAACAACTTTGATGAATTACTTTTCATGCAAAACAGGTAAAATTTAGTTGTTTTACTAATTTCATAGTCTTGATACTTTTAACAATCGGATTGTTTTTCGAGAGAAAGGAACTAAGTTGCAAATACGATAATAATCAAACTCATATCTCAAGCCGGTGTAATTACTTTCAAGTTTTTTAGAATCATTGAAGACAACTTTTCAGTTGTTATCCGAGAGATAGCGGTCAACGATGAAGACAACCTGATAGTGGATACCATGGATCAGAAAGATTGATTTCAAGCTAATCATCGACTACAGCAAACCGACGATCTTCCTCCACGGCACTCCTAATGGGCCTCTCTTTATTTCACGGTACGATTTGTGTTTTTGTTGCTTTATAAATAATAAGTTTTGTGTTTATCAAACCCTAACGTCTGAGCAATGATTTATTAAATCGTTTTACTAATTTCCGATTCTTGATACTTTCATAAATCGTTTTACTAATTTCCGATTCTTGATAATAATAAATTATTATAATAATAAAACAAAGGAACTAAATTACAAATATAATAAAAATAATAATAATAATAATAATGTAATATAGTCATTGTTAATGCTCAAAAAAGTCAACCTTTGTTGACTCATAGGAGTCTTGAAGACGAAATGAATTTTACAAGATACTTGAAACAAGGTATGGATATGGAGAATAAATATTTGACTATACGTGGTTGATGATGTCAAGTTTAAGTCGTTGATTCATTTGGAAATCGAAAACGCCTCTCGTCACTCTGTATAGAGAAGAAAATCAACAACCGAATATTTAGTTCTCTCCGAACTTCAGCTTCCAAAATACGACGTCGTTGTAGCTCATATGTTATTATCTCTTCTCTTATTCTCTGTTTCTATAGTTCTCGATGGATTATTGCTCTCATATCGACTCTCACAATTATTCACAATTTTATACATACAACACACCTTCATCGTTGAATTTGTTGCTTCCATAGAGAAGTTATCAATCTCACTGTAATGATCAGGAACATTCCAAATAACTGTATAAGTTCGTACAAGATTCCTATGCAAGCAAGTCAAATTCAGTTGTTAGACCAACTTGAGATATGAGTTTGATTAGCTTGAATCTCTTTGATCCATGGTATCCAGTCTTCTTGATCTGATCTTCACACTTGCTTTTGACAAAAGGTCTGGCTGACCTGAAGTTCCTTTGCAACCAGGTAAAAAGGAACTAAGTTGCAGATATAAAAATCCATCACATCACGATTATACTCTTTATGTATGAATAGTGACCCTCTAAGTATGCGATGCATAGAAAAACTTACGAGGTTAAACTTGGAGTTTGGTGAAAAAAACTTGAAGAAATGATTTGGTGGATCAGCCATGGGTGTGGTATGCTCAAAGATTTAATTTAAAAATATTTTGTAAGGATTTATTTATAGATATAATGAAACAACTTTTCAGTTGTTATCCGAGAGATAGCGGTCAACGATGAAGACAGCCTGAAAGTGGATACCATGGATCAGAGAGATTCAAGCTAATTAAACTCATATCTCAAGCCGGTGCAAGTTATGTTGTAGCATCTTTGATCATCTTCTTGTAATTACTTGACAGATATCTCTCTGAGATGATAGCTTCTCTTCAGATTCTGAAAGTGGATACCATGGATCAGAGAGATTCAAGCTAATTAAACTCATAGGTAAGAACATTGTGGATGAGGATTGATTATCTTCCCATTGATTTCAAGTATGTTGCCACACAAGACGAATGTTGCAACATGAGTTCGACCAAGATGACACACGAAGCTTTAGACTCGAACCGGATCCAAGTATTACTGTAATGATCAGGAACATTCCAAATAACTGTTCAATTTCAGCTTTTGTTTAACTATTTTAGCAACTTCCATAGAGAAGTTATCAATCTCACTTCTCACTGTCCATGTTTACCTTCAACGTCCAACGGTAATGAGTAACCTAGTAACCTCTACAATGATGTGATTTGTTTTAGATAAGGAGGTATATGTACAATGAACTTTTTACGCTAAATAAAACCGATTAATGTTCTTTATATATAAATAAAACCATTGTACATACCCTCTGGCAATCATCGTTGGTATTAATGGCAAGATATGTGGCTTTAGTCCTTTACGCAGGTTTGCCAGAGGGTCACTATTCATACACACAACTTTTTGCTCTAGTGGTGTACTCTACCTTTTTGACAAACACCTGGCTAACCTGTCCAGTTATCAATCTCACTGGCAATCATCGTTGGTAGCTATAGGTAAGAACATTGTGGATGAGGATTGTTTATCTATCTTCCCATTGATTTCAAAGGATATTCATGTGAGAATGATTTCGTTACTGTAATGATCAGAAACATTCCAAATAACTGTAATTGATTTCCACGATCTACCTTGACTGCTACAACATAACTTGACTGCTACAATATAATGTATGCATGGGAAGGAATGGCCTGTGGTGGAAATTTGTTCACATGGACTCCCGTGTTTTCCGCTGCATGCTTTTCGCAGCCTTCACTGAAAAGAACCCTAGTAGTGGTTTTCATCTCTTTACCTGTAAACTCATATCTCAAGTCGGTGCAAGTTATGTTGTAGCTCATATGTTATTATCTCTTCTCTTATTCTCTATTTCTCAAGTTCTCGGTGGATTATTGCTCTCATATCATGGATCAGAGAGATTTAAGCTAATTAAACTCATATCTCAAGAATAATTTTAATTCATTTTTGACCAAAGCGAGGTGCTTTGGCCTTTTTTAAAAAAATTTGAATTTAATTAGCTTAAATCTCTCTGATCCATGAGATGAGAGCAATAATCCATCGAGAACTTGAGAAAGAGAGAATAAGAGAAGAGATAATAACATATGAGCTACAACATAACTTGCACCGGCTTGAGATATGAGTTTAATTAGCTTAAATCTCTCTGATCCATTGTATCCACTTTCAACTAAATCTTTCTCTGATATACTCTATATCAACTGAAATTGAGTATCATCAATCTGGTATTAGTGGTTGGAAACTGTGATGAAAAAGCTGATGTGTGTTGAACAAGAAGATGATCAAGGATGCTACAACATAACTTGCACCGGCTTGAGATATGAATTTAATTAGCTTGAATCTCTCTGATCCATGGTATCCACTTTCAGGTTGTCTTCATCGTTGACCGTTATCTCTCGGATAACAACTGAAAAGTAATTACAAGAAGATGATCAAGGATGCTACAACATAACTTGCACCGGCTTGAGATATGAGTTTAATTAGCTTAAATCTCTCTGATCCATGATATGAGAGCAATAATCCATCGAGAACTAGAGAAACAGAGAATAAGAGAAGAGATAATAACATATGAGCTACAACGACGTCGTGTTTTGAAAGCTACAACATAACTTGCACCGGCTACTTTTCAGTTGTTATCAGACGAGGACTTGCCTGTGTTGCCGCATTTAATGAAATTTAACGCGCATACCGCATTCATTGACTTTACGTGGTTGATGATGTCAAGTTTAAGTCATTGACAATGTTGAGGGTTATTACCTTGTTTTTTAATTTTTTTTAACTTTTTATAATTATTAAATTAAAAAAAAAACAACTCAAAACATCAAAACAACTACCAAAATAAATTACCCCCTCGAAGCGCCTAGCTTAGGCCTAAGCGAGACGCTTCGAATTAAAAAAAAAACAGCTTTTTCTGCTCCTCGTACTGACCTCCTCGAATTCAGCTCCAAAGCGCCTCGCTTAGGCCTAAGCGAGGCGCTTTGAGGAGGTTAAAATAGAAGGTGGGGGGTTTAAATATAACCACCCAAAAATAAAGGTTTTGAGACTTATATGACACATATACACTATATGTATCCTATAGATGTCGGCTGAGACTGAAAACTGACACATGCAATTTTTTCAATACAAGGTTATCATGTTTGTTGCACATATGCCTCTACACGGCATATAAAGTTACAATATGTGGCATATAACACTATATTCATCATATAGGGTTACAAATATGCCTAGATAAACAAATGGGGTGTGCCAATATCACCTTCCTTGTTTATATCTATCTAATTTTCTTTAAATTATCTTAAATAATTTTTCAATAAAATTAGAGGCATTTAAGTTATTTAGAGGTTGTTTGGTAAGTCTCTTAATAAGGCTCTGAACCATTCAGCATTTAACGCATTTGTTTCAGCTTCTAAATTGAATGGTTAATGCTGAATCATTAAGATTTGAGATGTTGCTTAACCATTAAGCACTAAACCATTAAACATTGAACTAGGCTGAACCTTAATGGGGCTCTCCTACCAATGTGGGACAAGAATACTAACCGTTAAGAGTTACAACTTAATGATTCAGCACTTAAACATTCAGACCTCTTAACCATTCAGACCTATTAATAATTTAACACTTAATCAACCAAACAGCCCCTTACACAAGTATTCCTTGTAAGACTATAAGGAGTGGTGGGGGGAAAGAGGAGGATGAAGCGTCATGTGACACTTTTGGGTCCCACGTGGAGGGGATGAAAATTGTGGGGAGTGGAAGGGGGGAATGAATTAGGCCTGTAAACGAACCGAACGTTCATGAACTGTTCGTGAATTGTTCGGCGGGAAGTTCGTTTATGTTCGCTTATTTAGATAATGAACGAACGCGAACACAATTTTTTGTTCGTTTAATTAAACGAACGAACATGAACACACGTTTTGTTCGTTCATTTATGTTCGTTTAATTAAACTTTACTTTATTTTTATTATTTGTTTCCCTTTGGTTAAGTAACCTTAATTCATATTATATTATATACAATATATTTCATATGTTCTAAAATTTAATCTTAACCCTAGCATTCTAAACATATCAGCCGCTCTACATACTTCACAACCCCACCTCCCTTATTCTCTACACTCCGCAACCCTACTAATTTAGATTTTGTTTTGGTTGCATTGTGATGCATTAGATTTGGTTGAATTGTGATGAATCATTATTAAACTTGCTTTTGTTTATGTTCATTAATGTGCGTTTATGTTCATGTGTGTTCGTTTATGTTCATGAACTGTTCGTTTAAGTTTTAAATGAACGAACATAAACGAACACGAACACGACAAATTTCTTAATGAACGAACACAAACACAAAAATGTGTTCGATTATGTGTTCATGTTCGGTTATTTACAGGCCTAGAATGGATATTATTATTTTTATTATTATGTGTGTGTAAAGTTAAAAAAAATCAGCCAATCAAAACAAAAAGGAGGTGCCCCCACGCCCGTCTCTTCCCCCCCCCCCCCCCCTCCTTCCCGCCCCTCTTTCAAGCCCCTTAGCGGCGGTGTTCCCCCTTTTCAAGCCCCTTTCTCCGCCCCATTTCGGATAATCTAAAGGTGAAACGACAAAAATTGTCTCATAGGCATTGTATGTTAGCCTAATGACGTTTGTTTCAAAAGTTGATTCCCGTTAAAAAAAAAAAAAAAAAAAGAAGTAAAAGGCTAATAAAAAGAAAAAAGAACGCAACATATAAGAACAATATAAAGTTGATTTGATTATGCTATACAGAGGGTGTTCGGGATTGATTTTTTCAAAACAGCTTATGCGTTTTGGAAAAATATAGGTGGAGCTACTATTAGATTATTACATTTTGTTAGCTTAAAAATTCATTTCAAAACTCAACACCAAACATTAAAAACTGATTATTTGCATTTTCCAAACGCAATAATTTAAAAATCTATTTCAAAACGCAACCCCAAACACCCCCATAGTGATGCTTTGTCACAACTAAACTAAGGCCATACGTAGTGGGAGCAAAGTTAGCACCCACTCCCCTCATTTGATTGGCTGGCACGCATTCCAAGAAAACTTTCTAAATTTAAGCGTTAAAATTTTAACGCCTGAGGGTTGTTTTGGGATTTTAAGGCGCGGAGGGCCTTAAGGGTAGAGGTGCACAAATCGGGTTTTTTTTAGTACCTGGTTCCGGGTATGGAACCGGTTCCGGTACGGTCGGGTATTACTTCGACCGGATATTGAAATAACTGGTTCCAGTTTCTAGCATAAAAAACCATACCCGGTATACCGGTTCCGGTTTTTTAATACCCGGTTCCGGTTTTTTCAATACCCGGTTCCGGTTTTCAATACCCGGTTTCGGGTATGGAACCGGTTTCGGGTATATCGGGTATTGAAAAAAACCGGGTACACTGGGTATTTAAAAAACCCGGGTATATAGGGTATTGAATTCTTTTTATACAATCACGTCGAACGGTGGTGCGGTTTAGATTATTATAACGCGGTTATAGATTTCTTTGAGTATACTTTTTGAGTATTCGGAAAACCCGGTTCCGGTTTTTAATACCCAATTCCGCCTCAACATCAAAATGCCAAATAGTCCCGTCGCTTGACACATAATTTTTGTGTAATCAAAAAACCCGGTTTCGGGTATTCGGAAAACCCGGTGCCGGGTATTTGAAAAACCCGGTCCCGAGTATTTAAAAAACCGGGTACAACCGGGTATAAATCGGGTCCGGTTCTGGGTCCGGTTTTTTACATAGAAATGTATACCCTATGTGTACCCGGCGAGTAGGGTCGGGTATGGTTCCGAGTATACCCGGTTCCGGTTTTTTTTCAGTTCCAATTCCGGTTCTGGTTTTTTTGTGCACCTCTACTTAAGGGTAGATAAAATGGGATTTAAGGTACCATTAACACCCCACTACACATGGTCGAAGGGGTATGAAAAGTGTGTGAAATCATTAAAAGATAGAATGACATGTGATTAGCAACATGCATATAAATGACCAAATATGTCTTATATAAGGTACTTTATTTTTGTACGTTCTAACTTCTAAGTCAATAAAATTTTATAAATATTTTTACGTGTAAAGCACTTTAATATGCTAATTAAAGTTATACAGTACAACGTGTTTCAATATCATTCCTAGATACAAAAAAGTTTCCCTCCTCTAGCTTTCGAATAGATGCTCTAAAGTGGGAAATGAGTCAATGACTAGTCAGGATGGATTCTTAGTCCAATGCTTTGTGTAATGAGTTTTTTAAGGTGTTGTTGATCTACTGATCTTTTTAATTGTAAAATCATGTTATCAGAAAACAAATCGGACCCATCAGACGTAAGTAATCGTTAACCAATAATGCCAAGTAAAACGTAGTTGTAGCTTTCTGTTAATCAAAAAAAGGTTAAAATATCTTGTTTGAGTGACAATAAATATTCTTGTTTTGGCTTTTTAAATAGATGCTTTAAGGTGGGTGATTGATCTATGAAGGATTCTTATTCCTAAGCTACATATGATGTCCATGACAGATTCTGTAGGTTTTTATTTGATTGGTGACTTTGTCATGTATTTTGTTTTTTTTACATTTTGTTATATTCTTTATTGTATTCTCTTTTATTATGTTGGTTCTTGTGCTTAGAGGTTGGACCCATTGGCTTTGCCTCTATCTAGGGTGGATTCTTGATGCTTTTTTTAAAGAATTTTTAACGTTTTTACCCTTTTTACCTACAAATACATGTAAAGAAAATTATGATATATATTTTGTTGGTATTTTGTAAAACATAAAACACTATTAGGCTGGTGTGCGTGGGGTTCGTCTGGCCCGTCCTGAGTCAATCGGGACGTCCCACACCACCCCCTCTGGGTGAGGGTCGGCCAAAACGTCGAAAACTCGACGTTTGAGATGGGTCTCCAACCTTCTTCACCACCAATCTTTTTCACCAGCATCTCTCCACCTACCACTGTATATCCCTCCACACCGCCCCCTGTTGACCAGACTTTGTTTGTTTGTGTGTTTTTTTTTTTTTTTTTTTTTGGGTTTTTCCGGTGGTGGTGGTTGATAATGGTGTTTTGGTGTGGAGAAGGCGGTGGTAGTTGACTGGTTTCTGGTGGATGTAGATTTGGTGTGGAGAAGGTGGTGGTGATTGGTGATGGTGTTCATTTCAATTAAAAAAAACATAAAAAGGGGAGGACTAGTCAAGGACCCTTTGTCCATCCCCGTGTAGAGGACTACCCTCCAAGATGATGTGGCAGCTGAATATAAACGCTAACGTAGTCCACAAAATGATATCAAAAGCATTTAACACAATCATATGCATAAAAAATATAAAACAATTAGTTTGAAATTAAAAAAACGAACTCACCTTGATAGTTTCGGAAAATAACCACAACTTAATGTTTGCTACACATTTATGTATTCCAACGACTTTTCATCTCCGAAACCTAATCGAAATCATTGCTTATATGTTCATATACAGGTACTTAATCGAAACAGTGTTTAAACTTAACATGTGAGCTTAAATCACTAAACTAGGTTTAAAAATAAAAAAAAAATACAAAAATTATTCGGTTCAGTGTTTCATGGACCATGAAGCACTAACACATTTTTCTTTCAAGGTCCATGACCCAATCTTTTCAGAATATAAACGCTAAATAAATTCCGCTTCTTTGTTCTATCATGGACCGTGAAGAGTTGATAGGCCTTTCGTTCATGGTGCATGACCCAAAATTTTCATAATAAAAACCCTAGTTTGTAATCTGATCCAATCGACTTGGTTTCGAAGCTCATTCAATGAAATTGATGATTAACATAAGTAAAGCACACCTATATGAACTTGTATGCTTCAAATTGGCTTCTCAAAACTTTGATTGAGTGTTCAATTTTGTCGTGCAAGTTAGGGGAAAACCGGTCTTGTGAATATGGATCAAATTCGACAAGTTAAATGTATATATGGACAATCCAGAGGTATTCCTTCATTTCTAAGTATCCATAACGCATCCCTAAGAGATTAATACGTCAAGAGATAATGTTTATCATCTCAAATCGCATTATACTAAGTATCCATAACGCATCCCATTCACTTCCACATCATGTAATGGCATTGCTAAAGATTTGTCACCCAAACACTTACTTAGGTTTGACACATGGAATACATAATGTAATCCATTCATTTCTTCTGGTAGTTTTAACTGATAAGACACTGATCTGATTCTCTTATTAATTTCGAACAGTCAAATGAAACATGGACTTGATTTTCCTTTCTTACTGAATTGAACAACACCTTTCCAAGGTGAAACTTTAATAACACTCTATCAGCAACGTTGAATTCTAACGATTTTTTTATTGGTTAGCATAACTTTTTTGTCTATTTTTGACTATTTTCAATTGTTCTTGAATTTGGAAAACCTTATATGTTGTTTAATGAACTATTTGGGTCCAGATAATAAACAAATGTTCTGCATTTTCGAACATATATATAACTTGGTGCGCTACAAATAAGACGTTTCCAACCTAGTAAAAGTAGTGAAGATAGGACATCATTGCCAACGTAAAATGTTGGAAATGTACAAATGATAGTGAATTTTGTTCCGAATGAGTTAGCTCAATTCTAAGCTTGGCTACCATTATTATATAATTTGGTATCTCCATTCAATATAGTGAAGTCATGTAAAGCTTTGAATACACAACTGTTAACTCTTTATAAAGGGAAATAAGATAATTGTTAAAACTAAGTTTTAGAGAACAACAACATTAGCAACACCACCACCAACAACAATATAAATTTTGGCTTAAGAGATTCAAATGAATATATATGTGATTAAGTGAACATAAATTAGTTAGTGTTACCAGGACATGTGTTCGTTCAACTTATTCGTTTAACTCAATTAATGTTTGTTTGTTTCATAAAATATTGAACCTAACGAACTTTCTGTTAAATGATTAATCAAACATTTAGTTAGCCTACAAGCATAAGCACGTTGAACATATTGAAAATGAGTTAAAATATAATACAAGAGAAAAAGAGAAAGAGAGAGTGAGAAAGAAATGCTAAAACATGGACCAAAATAGGAAGTGGAATTGGAATGGTTGACACCCATGAATAGATGCAAAGTTGGTACTATTGTGCTAGAAATATTACTTTCTAGCAATTGGGATGGTTGACACCCATGAATAGATGCAAAGTTGGTACTATAGTGCTAGAAATATTACTTTCTAAGAAGTCCATCTTTAGGCCGAATGCATCACGAAAGTAAGTTAGAATCTTAGATAAATTCTTTACACTTTATAGTGACCAATTACACATAAGAATAGCACTATCAAGGAATTGAATTGAAAGATATGAATCTTATCTTCACAACTATATGACAATTTACTTAAAAAATTGTTTGTTATTTTACTTCATAAATTGTCAATAGATCGGTTTTTTTTTTTTTTTTTTTTTTTTTTTTAAATATAGGCCCCAGCTATTCACCACCCCCTCCCCCAACCCCCAAGCGCCTCGATTTAGCCTAAGTGAGGCGTTTGGAGTCAAATCGTACGAGGTGGCAGAAAAAGTGGAATATTTTGACCCAAAGCGCCTAGCTTTGGCCAAAGCGAGGCGCTTTGGATCAAAGTTTTATTTTGAGGTATTTTTTGGTGTTTTGAATTGGTTTTTTTATTTTTTTAATATAATTATTTTAAAAAGTTAAAAAAAATTAAAAAGAAAGGTCTTAACCCTAATCAAACGTCTATATAGGTATTTTCGATTTCCAAATGAATCAACGACTTAAACTTGACATCATCAACCACATATAGTCAAAGATTTTAACAATAGATTCAGTACTTTCGAGAAAAAACACAACATTAATCTTCGTTATCCTTTATCATCTCTAAGAATTAAATTCCTAACAACTGTTCACCACCGTTAAGTACTAATGAAGACCTTGATCTGCAATATTTGAAAATTATCATTTTTTGACATGCTTGGTAACAGAGAGGAACACTTTCTGTTTTGTTCTACAATATTTTTGTTAGTTGTTAATGTTGTTATAGTTTTTTCTACTTTTAGAAAAAATAAAAAACCAATTCGAATGCGGCATGCGCGTTAAATTTCATTAAATAAGTGAAAAATGCGGGAGGTGAGTTGGCAATGATCAAGGGATCCACTTGGAGTCTAAAGCTTCGCGTGTCATCTCAAAGTATTCAATTCCGATAATCCACACCTTTCTCCTGAAGCAAAACCTCTCTAGGTTTACCATTACCAAACGGATTCACCTTAGACCTCGGTTTGTCCACTTCAATTCCTAACATTAATTCCAATTCCACCGATGCAATCAGAATATGAAGAGAAGTTATTATCATCATCATCCACAATGTTCTTACCTAGAGCTACCAACCATCCGGTTGAAGAAGAAGAAGATGACACATATCACTAACATAACTTGCACCGGCTTGAGATATGAGTTTGGTTAGCTTAAATCTCTCTGATCCATGGTACACTTTCACTTGAAGCTTTACTTTCTTAGGAAGAAGATCAGAGCTCCAAAAGCAAGTGAAGATCAAGGGGATGCAAGTTGAAGAAGAAGATGACAGATATCACTAACATAACTTGCATCAGCTTGAGATATGAGTTTGATTAGCTTAAATCTCTCTGATCCATGATATCCATTTTCCTTGATCTATGCATAAGTGTGAGAGTAGATTTCCCTATGAGGGTGACTAACAAAGAGATAATCTTTTTTGATGAATGTATTATTCACAAATACATTTGTTTAACTATTTTAGCAACTTCCATAAGAACTCTACGTTTTTCAAACATGGTCATTTGTATGGTATTAAGGGTTGGACACTCAAAAAACTAATGACCCTCTGGCAATTTGATCGATATCATCCATCCCTATTTTCAAAATGTTCAGGCAAGCAAGTAAAATTCAGTTGTTGTCAGAGAGATATCTGTCAACGATGAAGTCAACATACTTGAAATCAATGGGAAGGTAAAATTTTGCCACATCGTATGATTTGACCCGAAGCACCTAGCTTTAAATAGAAGGTGGGGGTTTAATTGGTAAAATTCAGTTGTTGTCCGAGAGATATCTGTCAACGATGAAGGCAAACATACTTGAAATCAATAGGAAGGTAAACAATTCCAGCACCTGGATATCAGCCAGACGTTTTGTGACATCCGTCACTTTTCGTTTTATTTTTATAATAATAATAATAATAATAATAATAATAATAATAATAATAATAATAATAATAATAATAATAATAATAATAATAATAATAATAGTAAGATCAGATTTTTTTATAATGTCAAAAATTATGAAGTTTATTTACATGAATATACACTTGTCATGTTTAATTTTGTGTTACCATAACAAAGCTTAAACCAAACTCACCCAAAAATTTTAAACTCAAACTCCCTAACCCACCTTTATTTATTTTCGGAGCCCACTTCGCAAGCCCGGCAACAAAGGCCCAGGTGGCTGGCCCATCTTCTTTGCCCTTCACCCCAAGTCTGGCCCAGCACCTCCCTTCCTTTTTCCTTCTTATGCGTCGAACAGCAACTCGCCAGAGTTGACTTTTTGTCTTCAAACTTTGACCAATTAAACAAGCTTAATCTTGGAAGCTTTGACGAAATTATGGATGGTTATGAACCGGCAATTAATTTCCGCACGTCTTGGACGCGATTAACAGCTCGAATACTTCCCAAATTGAATCAATTATCACGCATGTTTGACCGGACTCAATGCCATCATCAAGACCTTCCATTTACACGATATCACTATAAATTGAACTCTCTCAGACCACCCCTAGGTACCGAAAATCAAAACCCCACTCACAATTTCTGTAAACAACTCGTCTTTAATCAAGAAACACACGCAGTTGACTTTTTCGTTGACCCGATCGTTCATAGCTTCAAACACATTGTAAGTCCAATTTTCTTTGTGGGTTATGTTAGTCGGCCATATGTAAGTAATAGCCCCAACATTACAAGGGCTATTGATCGACAATTAACACGATTGGAAAACTAGGGCTCGTCTTCCTTGTTTGGGGAAGATGACACTGTGCAGTAAACATATTTATTTATTATAGTCTGAAAGTAAACACCAACTGACCTATAGATCAGTTGGTGATACCTTGCTGTATCAAACACATAGAACCGGGAGGGCTGGGGTTCGAATCCGGCTCACCACATTTGTTTTTAATATCATTTAAACAAATCTTGATTTAACCTAAGTAACCTTTATAATCAATTTAAATCCAAATAAATTCGTTCTCAGGGTGTGGCTCAGTTGGTGGCCACGCTTGTGATAAAACTCGAACCGGCCAAAGGCCCGGGTTCGACTCCCATAACCAACAAACATTTTTTTTTCCCTTTTATATATATATATTTTACATAATAATCTTTTAAAATAGTTTTTAAATACTAAAAGTGGTTTTTAAATTCTACAAAAAAAATACTGTATGATCTTCTAATGGTAAAGTTCATGGTACAATTTTTAGTTTTTCAAAAATAATTTATTTAACATATATTATAAATATTACAAGTTTATTCATTTATAATTATAAAATTAAATAAAAACTATCTAAACGAGTTTATAAAATTCCACAAAAATTATTTTAAACTTGTAAATCCATATATATTTCAGAAATAAACTTTTATTCCAGAAAACCGTTGATTTAGTATTTTTAATTAATTTTTGTTGTTTTAATCATAAATAAATCATAATAAATTCATTTTTCAATATTTTTGCACCAAAATTTTATATAAATTATTTCTACTTATTTAGAACTGAAATACAATTTTTAATTCAAAAATTCTTTAATTTTAATATTTTTAAATATTAAAGTTATATTTTGACAAATTGAAATAAATAGATTTAATATTCTATTTATGAGAAAATAATTTAAAAAAAATTATTTTCACACTTAAAACTTTATATTGTGACCATATTTGATTTAAAATTTACAAAAAGACTTTTGTTTATTTATTTATCAAATTTCTCTTAATTATTAAACGTTTAATTTATTAATCAAACGAATACTTATCCCCAATTCGAAACCCTAGAAAATACTTGTAGACTAGATAGACTTTGACTTATTTGTTACCTTATACATAGGGTGATACTTGGCAACGTTGGATTACACTTATTCAGTTCCACACGACTTACCACCTTGCTAAGGTGAGTATTACTTATCCCCTTTTTCGCTTTTACAATTTTTGGGGTGATTCATGCACAAGTATACAAAACTTTCATATTCATTTATACATACATTTTTATTCATTTACAATTCATATACGTGTCTTGTTTATCTTTGTGCTTATGTTTGAACATGAACGTAGCTTACATACAAAATCATACATCTAGACATAACTTATGTTATGGTGCTCTTTACATATAGATGTAACTTATGTTACGGTGCTCATTTAGACATAACTTATGTTATGGTGCTCTTTTAGACTTGACACGTGTTAGGGTGCTCATTATCAATTTCAACTTACCAACTTTACATTTGATCTTTGTCTTGTTTGGTTACTTGCGTGTTTACATAATGCCTTAGTAATGCCAGACACATGAATTGTACTACTTTTCAAACTTATACTATATGTACAAGCTAAGTAGTACTCACCAACATCATATGTTGACAAAATTTATTTTCGTGCGTGTTTCCGGATAAGCTGCTTGACGCTTCACATAGGACTTTGGACTTAGACTAAATAAATCAATTATCTCCATTTTTGTTGTCATGTATTTATTTTCACATGTTGTAAAACAATATTCAATAATCAAATATTTACATTTTAGTACCATGAGCTTTTGAACAATCGTCACTACGTGACAACTCGATGATTCCGCCATCGGTTGGGGTGTTACACGTTTGTTAAAAGAATTTTGTACTATGCATTCTCACATGAATATCCTTGATCTACGCATAAGTGTGAAAGTAGATTTCCATATGAGGGTGACTAACAAAGAGATGGTCTTTGTTGTATGGTATTAGGGGTTGGAAACTCTGAAGACCAATGACCCTCTGGCAAACCTCCGTAAAGGTATGAAGGCAACATATCTTGATGCAAAAGAAACTAATCACACCTGATCATTCTCTGCCACATTATATAAGATGTTGTTTGTTTTTTCTGCAGGAAAAGGTCTGCATTCTACGTACCACATCTGCAGACATCTGCAGGAGAAGAGGTGGACCAAAGGTCTGCAGTCTGCAAGAAGAAGACTGTTTGTTTGTTAATGTCTGCAGACTGCTAAAATAAGCTGAAAATTAAATAAACTGACTTTTTACAACAGTCTGGTGGTAGACGGTGGTGGTGGAGGTGGTGGTGGTGGTGGGTGGTGGTGGTGGACGGTGGTAGGTGGTGGACCGTGGTTAGTGGTGGTGGACCGTGGTGTTGGTGGTAGACGGTGGTGGGTGGTGGTGGACCGTGGTGGTGGCGGTGGTGGGTGGTGGTGGACGGTGGTAGTGGTGGTGGGTGGTGTTGGGATCGTGGTGGTAGTAGATGGTGGTGGTGGGTGGTGATGGTGGACCGTGGTGGTGGTGGACGGTGGTAGGTGGTGGTGGATGGTGGTAGGTGGTGGTGGACCGTGGTGGTGGTGGTGGTGGGTGGTGGTGGTGATGGTGGTGGTGGTGGTGGTGGGTGAGGAGAAGAGAAGTAGAGAAGACCTTTGAAGACCTTAGAAGACTTTGGAACAAGTCTGCATCAAGAAGAGGTCAGGAAGACCTTTTTGAATGAAAGGTCCTCCAAAAAAAACAAACAATCTGCAGACCCCAAACGTCTGCGCGCGTCTGCGTGGCGCAGACAAAAGAGGTCAGAAGTGCTTCTGAGCAAAAAACAAACAGCACCTAACATTCTCTTCTTCTTCCCTTACAATCACTTTGCCATTAATACCAATGGACTACCCTCACGTCGGTATGGCCATCACCTAGTTCCAGGTTGCCTTCATCGTTGATAGATATCTCTCCGAAAACAACTTCATCGTTGAATAATGACTTTTTAGTCTTTCAATCGGAAGGTAAACAATTCCTGCTCATCTTGAGGAATATCTAGCTCCCTCTTTAATGTTGTTTATAATTAAAAAGAACTAGGTTGCAAAGGAACTTCAGGTCAGCCAGACGTTTGTCAAAAGAACTTTGTACTATGCATTCTCACATGAACATTCAACAACAATGGTATTTGGACCACTTTCAGGCAAGCAAGTAAAATTCAGTTGTTGTCCGATACATATCTGTCAACGATGAAGGCAACATACTTGAAATCAATGGGAAGGTAAACAATCCTCATCCACAATGTTCTTACCTAGAGCTACCAACCATCTGGTTGTTTTCAGGTTGCGTTCATCGTTGACAGATAATGATATTTGGTGTTGGATCATAAGCAAAATGGTAGATCACACCACTTTGAGTAGATAAATTTCCTAGTGGTTGGAAACTCTGATGAATAGTGACCCTTTGGCAATTGGTTAGTTAATGTTCTTTATATATGAATAGTGACCCTCTTCAAAAGGTCTTGATGAATATCTTCATGAATCTCCTAGAAGTGTCATCTTAAAGGTTGGAAACTCTGAAGATCAATGACCCTCTGGCAATTTGATTGATATCATCCATCGCTATTTTCAAAATGTTTAGGCAAGCAAGTAAATTCAGTTGTTGTCAGAGAGATATCTGTCAACGATGAAGGCAACATACTTGAAATCAATGGGAAGGTAAACAATCCTGATCCACAATGTTCTTACCTAGAGCTACCAACCATCCGGTTGTTTCAGGTTGCCTTCATCGTTGACAGATAATGAGATTTGGTGTTGGATCATAAGCAAATCTGATCATTGTAATCTACCGTTTTGCAACATATTTGCATGCCATTTTGTGACATTCGTCACCTTCGTCTTTCGTCAAACTGACAATAATAGTCCTTCAAATTTTTCCATGATAGTCCCTGTAAGTTTCGTCGTTTTCAATTTAATTTTAAAACGAATTTAAAACTTATCATTTATATATTTCTTAGGTATCGGGTATAAGTTTTAATCAAACGCGTAGGTTGAAACGTTTTCGGAATGGATTCCTTTAAGTTTTATGAAATTTAAAAGTGTTTTAGTTAACTTATGTTAACTTAGTTAACATTTTGTAAAGAAAACTTAACCAAAAATAATATAACCTTAACTTAGTTATTCATGGATGGGCTAAAAGTGACTAAACTTGAAACTTATAATTTAAAAGATGCCAGCCCCGCCCCCAACCCGTTTTTCCGATCGGCCATATCCGGCCGGCGACCGTTGCTCCGGCGATCATTGTTTAAAGCCTTTTATTTGTTTTTAATGTTACTAATGCGTTTCTCCACTGTGTTTTTTTCGTTTTCCCATCATTATAACCAGTTTAAACGCGTTTTTAATCAAGATTCATTTGTGGTTATTACTTGTAACCGATCGGAAGTTTTAAAGGACCCCAAATACGTTTTTCTTGCACCATATTATAAACTGATCTTATCAATCTGTTTCTGCACCTTCACATGCCACAAACCCACATTAAAACTTATTCCAAATCGTGCTAGAACCATTGATAATCGGCCTCCAAGATGCGGACCTGCATATGGAGATTCGAACCTCAAAAAGTGATTGTAAGTATAACTTTTTGTTGCCATTTTGTTAGATAATTATCCACCTTCAAAACCCCTCTGAATTCGTGCTTTAATACCCGCGAATTGAAGGTGATGAAATTAGGGTTAGGGTTTGATAGTTTTGGGGAAGAAGATGACATTATAAAATGTGTTTAAATATAACAAAGTTCCACACTTTTCAACATATAAGGCTTGTAGCATAGTGGTCAGAAGTTGTGTTTGTGGATCATGGTGCACAGGTTCGAACCCAGCTCTGCCCATTGTTTTATTTTCGTTTTTTTTATTTATTTATTACTTACATTTCTTTTATTTAATCTATAATACATATATATCTTAGAATATTCATAATAAATCCATTTTTGCTCCAAAAATTATAAAAATTTAGGAGTAGCATCTTGACATCATATAGAAAAGTATCCCACTTTTAGTTTCTGGAAAATAATTTATTTTTATATTTTTATTGAATTAATTTGTTTTAATCATATTTAATTCATTAAAAATTCATTTTTAATGATTTTAATCTCAAACTTTTTGGGTAATTATTTCTCATCATCAAGAACTGATATAAATATTATTGGTTCAGAAAACATTTAATTTTATTGACTTTCCTATTTTTAATCATTTAAACATGATTTAATCGCATTAAATCAGATTTAAATATAAATAAGTTTACAAAAATTATGGGAAAATTATGTTCATTTATTTACATCTGGAATTATTTATTTTCTATATAAATAGCATTTTTGGATCATGCCTTGAATTATTAGTCTTATTTATGATTAATTAGACATAATTAATAAGTTATTTATTTGTACTACTAAATATCTATTTTATGAATACTTTTCTTATAAAATAGAAATGTTTTATGTTTGAAAATCTTATTTACCATTTGTAGATCATTGTGAAACACATAATTATTTAATTATACATTTATAATTATAGCATTTATTTATAGTAAATAGTTAAAGTAATTAACTAAATTATTTCGTCATAATTATTCAAATATATTTTGATCTAAATATTTAATTGGTAATAATTATATTACCTAAATCATATTTACAAACTTTGGTATATTATTTTTAATATACAACTTTTACATTAATTCGACTAATCATAAAAACTCTAATTCCCCAAATCGACTTAGCAAACCCTAATGCCTTAGACCCTAGTTACCTTTGGCTCTTAGACATTTCCTTATTAGTATTCTATTACATTATAGGTTGGATTCTTCGGAATTCCCATTACTTAGCTCACGACCGCTTAAGTTGGATCTTAATCGCTTTCGCAAACTGTGAGTATATCTTTCCCCTTTTTACTGTCTTACTATTTTGGGGTGACTCATGTACTTACTATCAAGTTTCTATTTCTTTTACTAAATGCAATTCTCATGTGTGTTTGCTTATCTCATTTCTTGTATCTATGACCTGTCAAATCATTAACCGTTGCGGCCTGGCATTTCAATGAATAGTACTATGGTTTATACCCTTGTGACTCTGTTGAGAGTCCTCGTCATTGCTATGTATTACATTACTACTAGCGCATACTATATATATCTGCTTTCTTCTCTTAGGGTTGATTTGACCCGGATACCACTTATTACATAATTGCAAACAGTATACGACACATGAATTGCTAAACACTTTTCTACTATATTTATTTAAACAGGGTATGCTCACCAATACAATTTTTGTATTGACCAAAATATTTTGTACACGTTTCAGGTTGTTTTGAGATGCATTCTTTAAGCTTTCGGATTTATATTTAGATTTTGATTCATTGTATTTCAATTTAGTTGGCAGTTAGAATCGTTGTATTTCATTTCAATGTATTCAAATTTGCACTTTAGTCCATGAGCTATTGAACAATCGTCACTACGTGACACCTCGATGTTTCCGCCATCGGTTGGGGTGTTACAGATTGGTATCAGAGCCATGGTTATAGGGAATTAGGTTATTAGAATGCCTTTTAGCCTAGTCTATAACTAAGCTTACTTTCACGAGTCCTCTCGTTTATATTTCTCTTATTTCCTATTATTTTCTTTCAAGATATTTTCGTTATGATTATTTCTCGTTCTTCTTTCGATATTTTGCTTGGCGAAGAAGACACTCGTATTTCACAAACAAAACGATATCATCAAGTTAGGAGTGACATCCATACCTTGGTGATTAGTTTCACTCCTCTATACGTTATTTATCTTTGGAATATATCTTTGAGATAGGAGTGACATCCACACCTCAAAGAGTGTTTCCTTCAAAAAGAAACTTAACCATTAAGCTGGGAGTGATATCCTTAACTTAGTGATTGGTTTCATTCCACAATCGTTTTCAATTTTGAAATACATCTTTGAGTTAGGAGTGAAATCCACACCTCAAGGATCTATTTCTACATCTCGTTGATTATGAATTTTCTTAAATATTGGTAAATCTATTACATAAGTTAATCTTATCATTCACGTCATTTTAAATCATGGTCTTTTAAAACACATTCGATTTACACATACTTCATGAAATGGTTTCATTTTGCATTTTACAAACTTGTATTGCACATTTTAAAGACCAAATGTAAATCTTTTGTTTTCATATGACGTATCCAATATATATTTTCGGGAGAAGTTTGCAACTAATAATAAGCCTTATAATATTTTTCAAACTCGACTTCTCGTAAACACATGAAAATGTGTATTTATGAAGATTTTGCAAATGAACCTGTTTTGAATCTAAAACACACTTCGATTTCTAAAAAAATTTTACTCTCATGCATCACTACTATCCTTTCAACAATATCACAAAAGTCGAGTAAACTGCGAAAAATTATCTTATCACGCTCGCACTTTTTCAGTTGTAAAACTTTTGGTTTAACAAAACAATGGACATATCTTTTTATCAGAATGATGCTAAATGTCTTTTATAGTATAACGCATATATGTAAAATTACTAGACATTAAACTCACATGCCAGTAGGCTATACACCCGTTCCGTGCACAGTCATTTGCCGTAAATTTAATTATTTTAATCTTGCACCATTTTTATTCATAGTTATTTCCAACACGTTATTTGTGATTATTTTCACATTGCCTATTTTGCATTAATTCAACTCGTTTACTTTCATTTTGTGCAATTGTGCGATTTACTCGATTTATGTTATACCATTCTTTCAATCGAAGTTTTATGCTATACTTATGTACTTTGACGCATATTTGGTATGCATATTTTCTTTCCTGTTTTGAGCAAAACCCTGTTATACTATGCATTATTTTGTTTTTCACCATGGCCAATAAACATACTAGTTGATAACTCGTATGAGATCTAAGCCAGTGCCCACGTACGACTCGGATTAGAGTATATCTTTAATCCGAGGGGAACGGTGTAAATCTCAGGGTCTATCAATATGAGTGTTTCGAGTCAACGATGTGAACAAAAGTTACCGGTTAAGGGTGAACCCGAAAGGGAAGAACCTCTAGCCATGTTTATTACTTACACGTTACTCTTATTACGGTTAAAGGGTAAACCCGAAAGGGAAGGACCTCTAACCATGTCACGGTTGAACATTATTTCATTACAGTAACTATTACATATTGGTGGCACGCATTTATTTCCTGTTACGGTTATGGAAAAGCATAACACCCTAGTGTAAGGTAAATCAATGATTACGGTCCGGAACGCAATCATGGGTTTACAGGTACATAAGGGTGGTGTGTAATTCTATTTAGGCCGCTGGTAGACAATCAGTACGAGTTCAAAGTATCGGGAGTGTGGTGGGTTAGCTGCGGTACACCCTATATATAAGCATAAACGATACTGCGGGAGCGAACTAGAAGTCTGACCAAGAACCTACCCATTACTACCTCTTCATTAGATCATTAACTAGTAGTTAGCATTTTTTTTAAAAGAACGTTCTTACGTGAGCTTCATTCGTCTTCCTAGAGTCTTTCTCTTGACCCCCCCCCACACAGAAAACGTAAATCTTGTATACTCTCACACTCTCTATCCTGTTGCATGTCCTTAGTAAAAATCGGTCAGGAACCTTTCTAAAGTAGGGGAGACTACTTCATTAGTACCTCTGCCCCTCGCCCGTTACACATTCCCAAAATTTTCCTCATTTAAATTCTCAACTTTCTAATTTTGAGTTAACTGTCAAATATTTGAACGCTTTTACTTTGGGAATTAGACAACTATTTAAAATTTTGTCAAATCATAAATGATGGAATTTTCTTTTAAAAAAAAATTTAGTTGACTTTTACAACGCATTTTGTTTCATAGTAACCTTCACTTGAAAGAAATTTCGAGACGAAATTTTCTAAAGTAGGGGAGACTGTGACATTCGTCACCTTCGTCTTTCGTCAAACTGACAATAATAGTCCTTCAAATTTTTCCATGATAGTCCCTGTAAGTTTCGTCGTTTTCAATTTAATTTTAAAACGAATTTAAAACTTATCATTTATATATTTCTTAGGTATCGGGTATAAGTTTTAATCAAACGCGTAGGTTGAAACATTTTCGGAATGGATTCCTTTAAGTTTTATGAAATTTAAAAGTGTTTTAGTTAACTTATGTTAACTTAGTTAACATTTTGTAAAGAAAACTTAACCAAAAATAATATAACCTTAACTTAGTTATTCATGGAGGGGCTAAAAGTGACTAAACTTGAAACTTATAATTTAAAAGATGCCAGCCCCGCCCCCAACCCGTTTTTCCGATCGGCCATATCCGGCCGGCGACCGTTGCTCCGGCGATCATTGTTTAAAGCCTTTTATTTGTTTTTAATGTTACTAATGCGTTTCTCCACTGTGTTTTTTTTCGTTTTCCCATCATTATAACCAGTTTATACGCGTTTTTAATCAAGATTCATTTGTGGTTATTACTTGTAACCGATCGGAAGTTTTAAAGGACCCCAAATACGTTTTTCTTGCACCATATTATAAACTGATCTTATCAATCTGTTTCTGCACCTTCACATGCCACAAACCCACTTTAAAACTTATTCCAAATCGTGCTAGAACCATTGATAATCGGCCTCCAAGATGCGGACCTGCATATGGAGATTCGAACCTCAAAAAGTGATTGTAAGTATAAGTTTTTGTTGCCATTTTGTTAGATAATTATCCACCTTCAAAACCCCTCTGAATTCGTGCTTTAATACCCGCGAATTGAAGGTGATGAAATTAGGGTTGGGGTTTGATAGTTTTGGGGAAGAAGATGACATTATAAAATGTGTTTAAATATAATAAAGTTCCACACTTTTCAACATATAAGGCTTGTAGCATAGTGGTCAGAAGTTGTGTTTGTGGATCATGGTGCACAGGTTCGAACCCAGCTCTGCCCATTGTTTTATTTTCGTTTTTTTTTTAATTTATTTATTACTTACATTTCTTTTATTTAATCTATAATACATATATATCTTAGAATATTCATAATAAATCCATTTTTGCTCCAAAAATTATAAAAATTTAGGAGTAGCATCTTGACATCATATAGAAAATTATCCCACTTTTAGTTTCTGGAAAATGTTTTATTTTTATATTTTTATTGAATTAATTTGTTTTAATCATATTTAATTCATTAAAAATTCATTTTTAATGATTTTAATCTCAAACTTTTTGGGTAATTATTTCTCATCATCAAGAACTGATATAAAAATTATTGGTTCAGAAAACATTTAATTTTATTGACTTTCCTATTTTTAGTCATTTAAACATGATTTAATCGCATTAAATCAGTTTTAAATATAAATAAGTTTACAAAAATTATGGGAAAATTATGTTCATTTATTTACATCTGGAATTATTTATTTTCTATATAAATCGCATTTTTGGATCATGCCTTGAATTATTAGTCTTATTTATGATTAATTAGACATAATTAATAAGTTATTTATTTGTACTACTAAATATCTATTTTATGAATACTTTTCTTATAAAATAGAAATGTTTTATGTTTGAAAATCTTATTTACCATTTGTAGATCATTGTGAAACACATAATTATTTAATTATACATTTATAATTATTGCATTTATTTATAGTAAATAGTTAAAGTAATTAACTAAATTATTTCGTCATAATTATTCAAATATATTTTGATCTAAATATTTAATTGGTAATAATTATATTACCTAAATCATATTTACAAACTTTGGTATATTATTTTTAATATACAACTTTTACATTAATTCGACTAATCATAAAAACTCTAATTCCCTAAATCGACTTAGCAAACCCTAATGCCTTAGACCCTAGTTACCTTAGGCTCTTAGACATTTCCTTATTAGTATTCTATTACATTATAGGTTGGATTCTTCGGAATTCCCATTACTTAGCTCCCGACCGCTTAAGTTGGATCTTAATCGCTTTCGCAAACTGTGAGTATATCTTTCCCCTTTTTACTGTCTTACTATTTTGGGGTGACTCATGTACTTACTATCAAGTTTCTATTTCTTTTACTAAATGCAATTCTCATGTGTGTTTGCTTATCTCATTTCTTGTATCTATGACCTGTCAAATCATTAACCGTTGCGGCCTGGCATTTCAATGAATAGTACTATGGTTTATACCCTTGTGACTCTGTTGAGAGTCCTCGTCATTGCTATGTATTACATTACTACTAGCGCATACTATATATATCTGCTTTCTTCTCTTAGGGTTGATTTGACCCGGATACCACTTATTACATAATTGCAAACAGTATACGACACATGAATTGCTAAACACTTTTCTACTATATTTATTTAAACAGGGTATGCTCACCAATACAATTTTTGTATTGACCAAAATATTTTGTACATGTTTCAGGTTGTTTTGAGATGCATTCTTTAAGCTTTCGGATTTATATTTAGATTTTGATTCATTGTATTTCAATTTAGTTGGCAGTTAGAATCGTTGTATTTCATTTCAATGTAATAAATTATTTAAATCAATGTATTCAAATTTGCACTTTAGTCCATGAGCTATTGAACAATCGTCACTACGTGACACCTCGATGTTTCCGCCATCGGTTGGGGTGTTACACATTTCATATTTTGCAACATATTTGGCAAAAAGGTTAGTAAACCCTGTGTTGGATGGAAATTGTCTTCGGCTTAAATGTCTTGTTTAGTTGAGTTGGAGCAATGATTAGCTATGTTGGAGCAATGTCGATAAAAGTTGGTGGTTATTATTTTGTTTTTTAATTTTTATAATTTTTTTACAATAATTATATTAAAAAAATTAAAAAATAAAATAAAAACCCAATTCAAAACACAAAAAATACAACAAAAAAAAAGCTGGATTCCAAGCGCCTCGCTTAGACCAAAACGAGGTACCTGGGGTCAAATCAGAATAACTTACCTCGGACCGAGGTAGTTAAAAAGGTAACCAAAGCGCCTCGCTTAGGCCAAAGCGAGGCGCTTTGGGAGTGGGGTGGGAATAGAAGTAGGGGGTGTTAATATAACCACCCATATAAATATATAATAACTACTTTGATATCATCCATCGCTATTTTCAAAATGTTCAGGCAAGCAAGTAAAATTCACTTGTTGTCAGAGAGATATCTGTCAACGATGAAGGCAACATACTTAAAATCAATGGGAAGGTAAACAATCTGATCCACAATGTTCTTACCTTGAGATACCAACCATCCGGTTGTTTCAGGTTGCCTTCATCGTTGACAGATAATGAAATTTGGTGTTGGATAATAAGCAAATCTAATCATTGTAATATACCGTTTTGCAACATATTTGCATGCCATTTCATATTTTGCAACATATTTGGCAAAAAGGTTAGTGAACCCTGTGTTGGATGGAAAGTGTTTTCGGCTTAAATGTCTTGTTAAGTTGAGTTGGAGCAATGATTAGCTATGTTGGATCAATGTCGATAAAAGTTGGTGGTTATTATTTTGTTTTTTAATTTTTATAATTTTTTTTACAATAATTATATTAAAAAATTTAAAAAAATAAAAAACCAATTTAAAACACAAAAAATACAACAAAAATAAAAGCTGGATGCCAAGCGCCTCGCTTAGGGCAAAGCGAGGCATCTGAGGTCAAATCAAAATAACTTACCTCGGACCGAGGTAGTTATAAAAAGTAACCAAAGCTCCTCGTTTAGGCCAAAGCGAGGCGCTTTGGGAGAGGGGGTGGGAATAGAAGTGGGGGAGGTGTTATAACCTCCCATCTATAACTTATAATAAAAGAATTAAGTTTGTATGTGGTGGCATTCAATGGAGGCCGCCATGTGCCATCATGTGAAGCTTTCTTTTAAATTTATTTATTTTGTATTTTTAAATAAAATCTATATCTATATTATCTTAAAATTTCAAATATGTTAATTAATATCTTTTTCTTATTTTCCTCTCACATTTTTTAAATGTTAGTGAACTATTAATTATTTTAAAATTTCAAATATGTTAATTAATGTTTTTATCTTTATTTTTTTCTTATTTTCCGCTCACAATTTTTAAACGTTAGTAACTTTTATGTATGACATTTTTTGAAAAAAAAATTACACCAAATTAACGATCGTTTTATTATCTTTTCAACGAGCACCATATATAGTGCTATACAAAAACAAAAAAAAATGTTTTTTAGTGAGTTTTTGTTCATGCAGAAAAAAAACACAATGTATTTAGATAATTTCTTATATAGGCAAGTCACTAATCATGTTATGATAGTATATATGTTTTTGAACCTACTATTACATATATGAATTGTTCATGTTCATATGCTATAACGATATGCTTAGCATTAAAAGAGGTTGAGATTTTTTAATCTGCTGGGAACGTAGCATGAGAACCCTTTTGATAGTATAAACATTATAACAACTTTCTTTAACATTAAAAGAGGTTGAGACTGTTTACTTCTTTTATCTTTTTTTTATTAAGTAATATTAGATTTTTTAACCCCAGGACACTTTCAAAGTAATCAGCTACTATAAATATATAATAACTACTTTGATATCCCCTTCGGTCCACGGCAATAATTTAATCAATAGCAATTTGGTTATAACATATTTGCTAAAAAATCGAGAGAAAGAATTAAAATTCCAAAAAGATATCGACACCTTTTTTTATTTTGCAAAGGTATGTTTGGGATCAATTAAATGAATGGATTAAAAAAGGAACATTTAAAAAAAACTAAAATCAACTAAATAAAATATAAAATACTGATAATACAAACTCTAAAACGAATGCATTTCAGTTTATCGAAGTTTTTTTTTTTCTTAAATCGAAAATTTTATTTAGGGTTCAAGATGTTTTATTGGATTGCATGATCCTCCAATGCGTGAAAGAGCCGCTGATATTACTATATTAGTTTGTTGAGGTCCAGGACATAAATGAAATGGAAGAAGAGCTTAAAAGGAGTCACTCTCTTGCATAGAAATTGAAGATGTTCATAATTGTTAATTGGATTGTTTTTTTTTTTTTTTTTCGCTTAAATGCATTAGGAAATTTTTAAAGTTAAAAACATACATTTGAAAAAAAAATATGAATCAATAAGTAAACTCACCAAAAAGGCCTCAACATCAAACTGTTCAAGTATTTCACGAATCAGTAGCGAGGGTTTTTATTTTCGGTAGTCATTATCGATCAAATGATCGTCTGAAGGTTTAGATGAAGGTGTTTGAACTAATAGCCGAAGACTATGTTTAGTAAATATTGAATTGTATTTAATATCAAATTATTGTAATTAGTGGTATCCATAATTAGTGGAACCACCTTGTATTATTTATAGGGGATAATCAATGAGAAGGGGGCAAGGACCCTAATCTTTCATGGTATCATTGACCGGGTTATCTTCTTCCTTCCCTTAATCCCCTAACCGGCCGCTAACCTCCTGCCGTTTTTCTGCTCCTTCTCCGGTTGTTCACCATGACCACCGACCCACCCTCTTCTCCAACACCCATCACCATTGACTCCAAAATCCACCCCGCCACAACCGTCTCAAACATCAAAAACTACATACCTATTCTCATCGAAATCAATTCCGCACAATACAACTCTTGGGCCACCCTCTTTACCATCCATTGCAAAGCATTCCTCGTCTATGACCACCTCTTCTCCAAACCGGAAACCCAATCATCCGCTCAAGCCGAGGAATGGAACCGGTTGGACGCCATTGTTTTGCAATGGCTATACACCACCATTTCTAATGACCTTCTTCACACAATCATTAACAAAACCTCTACCGCTCATGAGGCTTGGCGTGCCATTGAGGATCTCTTTCAAGATAATAAGGCCGCCCGAGCTATTCACCTTATGCAAAAATTCTCCAATACACGCCTAGACGGCTTCTCCTCTGTCTCCGCGTATTGCCAAGAACTCAAAACCCTAGCCGATCAACTTGCCAACGTTGACGCCCCGGTCGACGATGATCGCCTCCTCCTTCAACTACTAGCCGGCCTTAATGAACAATATGAATCCATCCGAACCATTTTACAAAACACCAAACCTCTTCCTAATTTTTACACCGCTCGTTCTCAACTCGTTCAAGTCGAACAACAAAAAGCCGAACAAGCCCTTTTAGCTTCCAAAACCGCCTCTACGGCACTGTCTGCCACTACCCAGAACCGGCCTCACCACCATAACCCTCCACCCGACTCCACACCAAACCGTTCTGACCAACCCTACACTCGCAACCGGGGCCGTGGACGGGGACGCGGACGCGGCCGGAACACCTATGGCCGTGGCCGCTACCAGCAGTTCACTTCGTCTCAGCCTCCTACACCCTGGCCCAACTCTGCTCCTCAATACTTCTGGCCCAATCCTCCTGCTCAGTGGCCCGCAAATAACCCTTGGCCCAACACCAACAACAACTCCTATTCCCACTTTTCTCCTTGGCCCACTCCCCCTTGTCCCTATCCAAATACACCTCGGCCCAATAGCACAAACCAAACAGCCCAACAATCTGGTCTCCTTGGACCGCGGCCGCACCAGGCCCACACGGCCTATACTCCTACCGACATAGAACAGGCACTTTACACTATGTCGTTGCAACAACCGGACCCCACTCAGTACATGGACACGGGCGCCTCTTCTACCATGACTCACGAGCAAGGTGACTTTCATACTTTTTCTAATTCTAGCATTTCTCAAAATATTATTGTAGGTAGCGGCGATACTATACCCGTGCACGGTCAAGGCACCAAATACCTACCCAAGCCCTTCCCCCCATTTGTCCTCAAAAATGTCCTTTACTCACCTCGATTAGTTAAAAATTTAATTTCCGTTCGTAGATTTACTATTGATAATTCTGTTTCCGTAGAATTTGACCCATTTGGTTTTCTTGTGAAGGACTACAAGACCAAGGCCCCCCTCCTGCGATGTAACAGCAGCGGTGATCTATATCCGCTCGTACTTGGATCACCATCATCTCAACCCACTGCTTTTGCTGCTGTCACTGCACAACTCTGGCATCATCGTCTTGGTCACCCAGGACGTTCTTCTTTGAATAATTTAAAAACTTCTAGTTTTATTGATTTTGACAATAATTTGAATAATGTATGCCAGTCTTGTGTTTATGGAAAGAGTATTCATTTACCCTTTTTTGCATCGCATTCACATACTTCTCAACCTTTTGATATTGTGCATAGTGATGTGTGGACTTCACCCATTATTAGCTCTTCGGGGCACAAATATTATGTCCTCTTTTTAGATGATTTTTCTAATTTTTTGTGGACATACCCGATTGCCAATAAATCCCATGTTTTCCCCTCCTTTACAACTCTTGCCTCCCAAATAAAAACACAATTTGAACGTACCATCAAAACCTTCCAATGTGATAACGGTCGTGAATATGTGAATAATGCCTTTAATACATTTTTTACCACTAACGGTATCCTCTACCGCCTATCATGTCCCTATACCTCATCCCAAAACGGTAAAGCCGAACGTAAAATCCGAACCATCAATAACATGATCCGTACACTTCTTGCCCATGCATCCCTTCCCTCATATTTTTGGCATTTTGCCTTAGAAACCGCTACATATCTCTTAAACATCCTACCCACAAAAACCACCCACAACACCACCCCAACCGAACTTCTCTACCTCACCACTCCCACATACGATCACCTACGGGTTTTCGGTTGCCTATGTTACCCTCTCACACCCTCCACTACTATACATAAATTAGAATACCGCTCACTGCCATGTGTCTTTCTTGGCTACCCAACCTCCCACCGAGGATACCGTTGTCTCGACCTTGCCACAAAACAAGTTTTCATCTCCCGTCATGTTACGTTTGATGAAACCACATTCCCGTTTAAACAAACAATCGGACCTACACCATCGTATGAATTTTTGTCCGGTCCGTTCCCTTTTCACCTATGTCCACACATCGCTAGGCCCAATATACCCGGCCCGTCCCAACCCACACCCGCTAGCCCAACCACTCCTTCTCCCTCACAGCCCAACCCCGCTGTCTCACCTGCTCCGTCACCTCCGCAAACCGGCCCAAACACTGCTCCAACATCTCCCCCACCGGCCCAACACTCTCACACCTCACCCGCACCTCAACCATCCCACCCTACCCACGCTACTCAACCGCACATCATCCAACCGCCCCCTAACCGCACCATACACACCCGCTCCATGAGCGGTATACACAAACCAAAACACCCCTTTAACCTTAACACAACCACTCCCTCACCATCAATACATCCCGTGCCCAAAAACCCGCTTGATGCCTTAACCGTACCGGCTTGGTATAATGCCATGCTTACTGAGTATAATGCTTTAATTAGAAATGGTACTTGGGAGTTAGTTCCTCGCTCATCTAATATGAATATAGTCCGCAGCATGTGGTTGTTTAAACATAAATACAGGTCGGACGGCACACTGGAACGGTACAAAGCACGGTTGGTCTGTGATGGTCGGTCACAACAGGTTGGGGTCGATTGTGGAGAAACTTTCAGTCCGGTTGTCAAACCGGCTACTATACGGACAGTCCTTTCTATTGCTCTCTCTAAAAAGTGGGTTGTTCATCAGCTGGATGTCACTAACGCATTCTTACACGGGGATCTTCATGAGACAGTTTACATGTACCAACCTATGGGCTTTAGAAACAAACAGTTCCCTGATCACGTTTGCCTTCTAAAGAAATCTTTGTACGGTCTTAAACAGGCACCGCGGGCTTGGTACCAACGTTTCACAGAATACGTTCTTAGATTGGGCTTTCTAAACAGTCGGTGTGATGCTTCACTTTTTACTCTACATCAGGGTCATGACACAGCTTACTTGCTCCTTTATGTTGATGACATACTGCTCGTGACCTCGTCCACAGCCCTTCGCCAACGCCTCCTTCACAGTCTGTCAGCCGAGTTCGCCATGAAGGATCTTGGCCCACTAAGTTATTTCTTGGGTATTTCTGTTACTAGAACCGGCAACTCAATGTTTCTTTCACAACAGCCTTATGCTAATGACATTATTGCCCGCGCACGCATGCAAGCGTGCAATCCAGTTGCTACACCAGTTGATACCAATGGCAAACTAAGCACCACTTCTAGCGAGTTATTCAGTGACCCGACTATGTATCGCAGTCTTGCTGGCGCCCTACAGTATTTGACTTTCACCCGGCCAGATATCACATATGCCGTACAGCAGATATGCATGCATATGCATGCACCCCGTGTGGATCATTGGAACGCTCTTAAGCGTATCATTCGGTACATTAAAGGAACATCTTCACTCGGCCTCACACTCTCGGCATCCTCGGCCCCTCCGTCTCTTGTCTCTTATACGGATGCCGATTGGGCTGGTTGCCCCGATACCAGACGATCTACCAGCGGGTATTGCATTTATTTCGGGGATAACCTTATCTCATGGTCCTCCAAACGCCAATCCACTGTCTCTCGCTCCAGTGCCGAGGCCGAATACCGTGGTGTAGCAAACGTGGTTGCAGAAATTTGCTGGTTACGCAATCTTTTGTTGGAACTCTCCGTCCCATTAGCTCGTGCGACTCTGGTTTACTGTGATAACGTTAGTGCCATTTATCTCTCGGGCAACCCAGTTCAACATCAACGCACTAAACACATTGAGCTAGACATTCATTTTGTTCGCGAGCAGGTCAAACGCGGACACATTCGAGTTCTCCACATGCCTTCACGCTACCAGATTGCAGATATCTTCACCAAAGGTCTCCCTCGTGTTCTTTTTGAAGACTTTCGCTCCAGTCTCAGCATCCGATCACCTCCCGCTTCGACTGCGGGGGTGTAATAGCCGAAGACTATGTTTAGTAAATATTGAATTGTATTTAATATCAAATTATTGTAATTAGTGGTATCCATAATTAGTGGAACCACCTTGTATTATTTATAGGGGATAATCAATGAGAAGGGGGCAAGGACCCTAATCTTTCATGAACTAATATTTATTTAACACAAATAATATGTTGAAATTCTAAATATGTCCACGTGTGACAAGCATGTGAAGCTATTTAACACACATTATTGAACTCAGTTAGTGTAAAGGACAAAAGATGTAATAAACTTGTGAAATAAAAAAGAAAGAATGAAAGTCTTTTCTTTGAATGACTCATTCCATAATTTTGCTCAAGGGAAAATGACCAATATAGCTTGTTGACCGGGCATTTTGCACAACTAGCCCTCTCCACCGTCTTTGGAGAGACGGGACACGGCTCCCAACCAGCCTGAACCGTCTTCGAGACGGTTTGGTTTTATAGCCAATTGCAAGCCAACACGTGGCGTCTCTGATCCCGAGGCTGTACCGTCTCTCTCCAGACGGGTCAGAACCCTCTCCCAGACGGTTCACGTTTCCCCATGCCGGCTGCCTTCGGTTCAACCGTCTCCCAGACGGTTCACGTCTACCAATGCCGGCTGACCTTTCGGCTCAACCGTCTCAAAAGACGGGTCACATTTCCCAAGACGGCTGGCCCTTCGGTTCAACCGTCTCTCAAGACGGTACACATCTACCAACGCCGGTTAGTCCCGATGAGCGGGCGACGCTTCGGTTGTCCAGCTCAGCCTTATAAATACCCGTCTCCCGTCCATTTCCCGTCATCCAACCCCGTCTAAACACTATCCACCACCGTGCAACTCCGTCTAAACACTATCTACAACCCGACGACCACCGTCCAACACCGTCCAAACAATATCTACCACCCCACCACCACCGTCCAACACCGTCCAACACCGTCCAAATCATAGAAAAATGGCACCTCAAAGATGGACGGAAGAACAAGAGATTGCCTTGATTGCGGCATGGCTTCATGTTGAAGAAAGCACACACCTTAACAACAAATGGTTCCGGATACTGAATGAATACAACCGGCTCGTTGGAGGGTCAGAATGTACCACCGAGTCCCTAAGCCGCAAGTTGAGCGATTTGACGACAAAGTGTCAAATCTTCAACGGGCACCACAACCGGACTCTTTACGACGTACCCTCTAACTTTCCCGAAGACGTGGCAATTAGACACAGTCTAAGGCAGTATAAAAACAGGGAGCGTAAAGAGTTTAAACATGTGTTCGTTTGGCAAATGATAAGACATCGTCTTAATTAATTTGCAATTTAGTAACTTTTTTATTTAATGCAATTAATGGTTATATTTTTATTAATATTAATGCAATTTTGTCTTTTTGTTTTTATATTTAAGGTAGATATCTCATTAAACGTACTATACTATTACAATCACAAATAAACAATAAATACTATTACAACAACAATTAAAAAACTACACTATTACAACAAACTTCCCAAGAACTAAGAAGCAACAAGTGAAAACTAAGAAGCAACAAGTAAAAAACTACACTATTACAACAAACTTCCCAAATTTACTTCCAGAACTAAGAACTTTGTTTGAAGTAATAGTAATGTCTAACCAACTATTGAGGATACATCTTAGTGTTAGATGTTTTGTCCTCCACAGCGGCGGTAGTAGCAGTGGTCTACATAGACGTTGTTTCGAATGGTGTATGTGCTCTACATAGACAAGTCCGAAACGTTTCCTCGTTTTATGTAACAATAGTTCTCAGTGAGCACACGTCGAACATCGAGACATAAATTCGGAAAGCGAACGAACTTGCCTAAAATGTAGACCACCACATCATCGATCCATTACACGGGTTGCAAACCACGCGCAGATGGAACAACAATCCAAGTAGCCGTACGCAGATGAAACAACAATCCAAGTAACCGGGACATATTTTCCGAAGCCGGTAGGCTTCGGCTGGGAAAGTCAAAAAGGCTTCGGCTGGGAAAGTCAAAAAGGCTTCGGCTGGGAAAGTAAAAAAATGTCATTGGATTGGAAGATGAAAGCTTAGAGGAGACGGGTGGGTGCATGGAAGATGAAAGCTTAGAGGAGAGGGGTGGGTGCAAATTTCGTTAAGTGAATTGGGGTATTTATATACACTCGTGAGACGGTTCAGACTGTTCAGACGGTATCACAAAACGGCTTAAGACGACTTGGGAAATGTGACCCGTCTGGGAGACGGTTGAACCGAAGGGTCAGCCGGCATTGGTAGACGTGAACCGTCTGGGAGACGGTTGAACCGAAGGCAGCCGGCATGGGGAAACGTGAACCGTCTGGGAGAGGGTTCTGACCCGTCTGGAGAGAGACGGTACAGCCTCGGGATCAGAGACGCCACGTGTTGGCTTGCGATTGGCTATAAAACCAAACGGTCTCGGAGACGGTTCAGACTGGTTGGGAGCCGTGTCCCGTCTCTCCAAAGACAGTGGAGAGGGCTAGTTGTGCAAAATGCCCGGTCAACGGGCTATATTGGTCATTTTCCCTTTGCTCAAAATAAAGTACAACAGATTTTTATTAATTATTAATTTTCTATTTATTTACTTCAATAAGATTTTTATTTTAAAAGAAAAGGGGTAAAAAAAACCAAAATGTTCTCTTGTGAGAGGCATATGGTCCACTTTAATATTAAAATTTAACCAGGTTTGGGTAAAATGGCACCGCGTGATGAAAAATAGTAACATAAAACTATAAAACACTTTCAGTGTAATTTCGGTAGTTAACTGACAACGCCTGCAATTTGTTTCAAACTTAAAGGACGTAAAATACAATTTACTCTAAAATCTATATTTTACTCTTGTAGCCATGTATAGCTGTATATTTTATTTTATCACCTTAATATTTTTTAACAGCAAGAATTATATATCATCAATCACCAAAAAGATTACGACCCAACAAGGAGCTAAACGTTTTGTCATTAATGAGATTTAAACTCTCACCACATGATACCACTAGACCAAAGGCCTTTTGGTAGCAAGAGCTAAGGACAACACAAAAATGTACAAGACACCAATAGTTATAAGTAGGAAGATAACAACAATCAAACGTTGAGAGTGGACTAATTTCCCAACCAAGATACTTCATTTTTGCTTGATTTTTAACCTAAATAAATGTCATGAACTTAATTTCCGCGATGTCTTTCTCTAACACTAACAGTTTAGACTTGAATATCAAATTATTTCTAGCTTACCAGATCACCTAACATGCTATTAAGATCACTGCTTGCGCCACTTTTGGTTTTTTTCTTTTGATACTCGCATAATTATGTAGCTCTGGTGGGTCCGAAACAAATGTCCTTATTTTTTCAAGTTCTTCATAATATATGTGAATTCTAATTAACTGCCTCCTATACATGTAAATAGAGCTGCAAACGAACCGAACGACTACAAATAAGACCATATGTTCGTGTTCGTTTGTTAAAGAAATTATGTATTCATGAACAATTACCGAACGAGATTTTTTGTTCGTGTTCGTTTGTTAAGAAAACACTCGTGTTCGTGTCCGTTTGTGTTGGTTTGTTAATTTTGTTCATGAACGAAAACAAACACAAACGGACATATATTAACTTTCGAATAAGATCGAATCCACATATATTAAGAAATTAACCAGATACATCCAAAATATAACCTAATTATACAAACACACTTATTACCTAACATAATATTGATAAACATAATAAAGTAGTGTCTCAAAAAATTAAACTCTCATCTTAAACTTGAAGTCTTCATTAGTTATTTATTTAAACTTGAAGTCTTCGTTAATTGTTTATTTAATGATTATACTAAAAGTATGGTTTATTGATCACATATATAGTCATATACTTACCTCACATAAATTATTTATTTATTTATTTGGGTAAAATAAATAAAAATTAAAGAATATAAAACATATATAGTTATAAATATTAAAAACTCCATTAAACTATTGAATACAAACGAACATAAACGAACACGTTACCGAACATTCACGAATATAAACGAACAAGCGCGGCCTCTGTTCATGTTCGTTCGTTTAGTTAAACGAACACAAACGAACTTCCCGCCGAACGGTTCATGAACTGTTCGCTAAAAATTCAGTTTGTTTGCAGCCCTACATGTAAATGAGTCTCGAATCTAGAGTTCAAATTTGAACAAATGAAATTAGTAAATATTACAATTTGGCCTAGACAAACTTTTGACACCCGTAGGTTTGTACTAGTGCTTTTAGAACACACACAAAAAAAAAAACACACACACACAAATATTTAAAAAAAAAAAGAACTAGCGTATATCTCTCATGGGTGTTCCAAATGAACTTTTCATACTATGAAATTACTTTATGAAAGTATCACAATTTCAAGATACAACAAAATAACACTTCATTCATTTTTAGAAATGTTTTAGCTAAATATATAAACACGTTTAGACAGAGGATTGCAAGTGTTGGTTTTATCATTTATGTCTACATGGAGTTTAGCATAAAATGAATATAATACTCCCTGGTACTTTTTTTAATTAATAAAATGAGGTCCATTGACCCCACACCTTATAAGGTAGAATTGCCCTTTATGTATGTATATGTGTGTATGTTTAAAATAGCAATGGTAACAAAGACTTTGATTATATTTAGGTTTTATGTACCACAAGTATTGCCGATGCATTAAAAGTTGTGTTTTTTAGTTCCAAAAACACATGGTATTGTAAGTGATTGGTGATGGGTAGGTTCCAATCTTTGTTTCCTTTCTACAAGTGTGTTTAGTTGCATTAATCTCCAAGCTCTATTTCAAGAAAATTGGCAAACATTATCATGTTACTCTTTAGGTACCATGTGCTACATAGGTTCTTTTGCAATGTTATGTACCTAAACTTATTTGTATTTATTCCGGTTCACATACAATAACTATGATGGAACACGTCTTGTTAGAGGTGATGGTAAATGAGAAAAAGATGAAGTAAAATCCAAGTAAATACCATTTTCGATAATTTAATGTCTTACAAACTCATTCTTTATTTATATATATTTGTAAAAAAAATAATGTCTAGACAGGTCTTGTAAGATATGATGATAAGTAAGAACAAACCTAAACGGCTCCAAATTGAGCCATCCGCAAACCCAAACCAAACCCCAGTGCGCTTGTGCTATGGGTCTCACTTGACCGTTTAGAATAACTTTAACAAAAAAACCTAATGGGTATTTTTTTTAATAAAATTATAAAAAATAAATTTAACCTATTCTGCTATACACACACACATTAATATACATATATCACACAATCAAACACTGGGTAGGGATATTGTGAAAACCCATCCTTATATGGTAAACTCTGGAAACTCTGACTTCCCAATTTTTTTTTTTTTTTTTTTTTGAAAAAAATAGGGCAAGTAATATACATGATTTTAAGCATTTTGGGCCAAAAAAATTAAAAAAAGCGCCTAGTACTTTTTTTAAAAAAAAATAAATAAACTTTCGACTAACATATGTTAAGCAAAACAAAACATGTGTTAACCATCTGTTAACAGAAGACGTTTTTAAAAAAAAAACGTTCGGCGCTTTTTCGATTTTTTTTGGCCCAAAATGCTTAAAAATGTATATTACATACCCTAAAATTTTCATAAAAAAAAGTCGGGAAGTTAGAGTTTCCAGAGTTTACCATATAACAAGGGTTTTCTATATAACCTTATACATCAAACACTTTCTACTTTCACTTCCAATTTACAAATTTCACATTTCTTATCAAACATAATTTAGCTCGAGTGACAAAGAGACCACACAACACACACCTTCACATTACTTTTTAGACAAAATAAACTCAAGTGATGAAGAAAACACGCAATCTCCAATACCAGATCCACCTCAAGTTCCTATTATTCCTTCTAACATTATTGGTAATAAGTTCATTCAATATGCCATCCAACAGTTCAACAAATTGATGTGTGATGTCGTCGAATAAATGTACACAACACTTTATCATCCGGCGGACCAACAAGCAAGCATAACTGCTCATGTTCTAAATGAGGTCCAAATAAACGGAATGAAATAGATAGGAGTCGAGAGAAGGAAGACAATCATCTTTAGAACGACTACTTTTGTTTCAGAACTGGTGTCCCTAAAACACAAATTTAGACGTTGGTTCTAGATGAGTCGTACACTTTTCCTTAGACTTATTAACAATTTGTCTTCCAACTATCGATACTTTACACTAAGAATGAATGCAACTCATAAAAGGGTCTTACTAATTCAAAATTGCACATCTGCCATACATTAGATAACATACAACACAAGAGCTAATGCAATCGATGAACGTGTAAGGATTGGTGAACCTATGACCATGGATTGCTTAAGAACATTTTACAGGTAAGTTATCAAACTGTATTCGAAATATATCTTAGAAGGTCTAAGGAATTTGAGATCTAATGATTATTCGAGACTCAAGAAAGCTGGCATAACTTTCCTGGAATGCTTTGTAAAATTGACTGTATGAATTGCCTAGGGCCGGTTTTGAGGGGGTGCGGGGAGGACTCCCGGCCCGGGCCCAATTTCCAGGGGGGCACTGTGACTGTCGACAGTAGCGGACAGTGGAATAGAATTCATTGGAAAAATCTAAATGATCAGTGCATAGTGTTGGTGTTACAGGGTATAAAAGGGAGTGTTTTGAGGAGGTTGGCAATATAGTGTAAATACTAGAAAACGATGGAGGTATTATAGACATTAGAATATGCGAATGTAAAAAGAAAAAAAGCCTATAGTGGTGTCATCCTATTCTTTTCAAGATTAACATTAACAATAACTTAAAAGTAATCCCTTATCCTCTTATTTTAATGTTGGTTCCGATATTTCCCTCGCTCTAGGCTCAAAACACTTAAGTTAAAAAAAATTCACGGATTGGTGATGATAGCTATCGAAAACGTACTATTGGATAAAATAAATTGTGAAGAATTGATTCATCAATTTGATATTACTTTAATATTCGTTTAAAAAATATAGTTTATGTTTTTTATTTTGTTAATATCTAAAACTAAGGAGCACATATTTCGCGGCTCAGCCCGGGGACTTGAATTCTCAGAGACGGCCCTGGAATTGCCTATGAAAAAACTGCCATGTTTCATGTCCAAGGCAATATACTAAAGGTGATCAAAGATTTCCCACTATAATGGTCAAGGCATTCGCATCATGTGACCTTTAGATTGACATGATTTTTTGAAATTCTTGGACCGAATGTGTCACACCCTCAAATTACCACTTGCAAGGTTTTACCGCGAGGCGCATGACAAACCAGGATCCAAGTCAACGATCACAATAAACAACTCTATATGAAAACGTAAATAGACATAACCATTAATTTAATAAGCGGAAGCGGTTCAGTAGCATTTAATCAACTATGCTATCATCTCAAAAGTTGTTCAAAATACTTTTATTACAAAACGTGCAACTATGCCTAGACGCCAATGCAGACCCGTGCGCCTAGTTCCATTCATTGCTACCTTAGCGACCTGAGAAAAACATGCCAAAAAGATGTCAACATATAATGTTGGTGAGTTCACAGGTTTGTTCAATGTGTTACCAAAATGTTACCATGTCCATACTATATCAATGTTACCAAGTACGCTAGCTAGGCGTATGTTTCATTACTATTACGATTGGAAACCATTACTAGACACGTTTAGCAATGTTCAGCATGTTTAAGCAGCCCGTATGTTCAGCATGATACCAATGTACCTGTTCGAGACAATATGCACCCGCCCGGCCCTCCAAGCCAACGAGTGGGGCAGGTCACGCCCAATAGATCTATCCACATTTCCCCCGTTGTGCATCCCCGCACATTCATGGTTTCCCCCGGGACTTTCCAAAAGATCGTATAGCAATATAAAGTTAAAACCATAGTATGACATTTGTTACCAAAACTGTTTAGCGCATGTTTTCTCCCCAAAAGTTAAAGCAGTAAAAGTGGGGCCGTGAACTCACCTTAGATAGCGTTCTTCAATTACAAGTAAAAATGTTTAGCCCTTGATAATCCCTCTACCGGAGATCTATCAAAATGTTCACATAAGTGTTCTGACTAATAACCATAAGGTTATCTAGTCCCCGATTGTCCAGATCGTAACCAAGTATATTTTAAAACGTGTTTAAATGTTTAACCGACACACTAGACCGACTCGACATCCCGTTGGTGACCCATTACCCTAACTAATCAAGTACACATAGATTACACACAAGGTTCAAGCATAAAACACTTAGTTTGTATCAAAAATCTCATTTCTGCATCAGAACGGTCGAACCAGTCAGTTTTAAGTCTCCTTCGAACCTTTTAGTCTCCTTCGCCCGTTTTTCCTCTCGTTCGACCGTTTGATGCTTCCTTCGCCCGTTTTATCACATTCGTCCAATAAAATCCCAGGTTCGACCCTGGATCCCTCCTTCGCACCTTCGATTGGTCGAAGGAGGCCAGGTTCGCCCCTGTTGTATAATTTTTCCTAAAAACGCTTCAAATACATTCAAAACGACCCGAAACATCATCAAACACAGCAGTCAAGCATGGATAACTTATCCCTACAAAACCCCATCGATTTCCCCCGATAATACGTCCGTTTCAGCCCTTTCCCAAAATGGTAAAGATTATGGAAACATCACTTTCATGCATGAATTATTTACCCAATTTGGAAACTTTTGAAATCGATTCATGTTTAGCTTAAAATACTCAGTTTGTCGATTATCCGATCTTTCTTATCCATTCTATTGATCATAAATATTCATACATCAAGTTTTAATCCAATAAAACCCCCAAATATTATCATATCCAATCCTAACCCTAGACAACCATATTCCAACATTAATAACAATCCTATATCATGTTTCTATCATAGATATAGCAGCAAATCATTGAACACACATAACACCACATAATACACAATTTACATATGTTATTCATCATGAAAACCTATGTTAAATGATCATGTTTTGATTTAGAAAGATGTTTAAAAGGTTTTTAATCATGAAAATACCCTTAGAACAGATCCGGACAATTAGGGTTAGATGAAAACGAATTAAAATGCTTTTAAAAAGGTTTAGGATTATGAACACACCTTGGATTCTTGTTTAGAGGTTGTAGATAGGTTAGATTATGAAAAAGAAGAGCAAAAACTCCTTCCTTAGTGTTTAAGATCGTTTGAGAGCGTTTTGGGACGGTTAGGGTTTGTGAAATGATGAAAAATGACAAAGGTTGGTATTTATACTAATCCTCCTTCGCACCAATTCATTGGTCGAAGGTGGTCTCCTTCGACCCTTTCACAGGGTCGAATGAGCCCTGTCTGGTCGAAGGGAATTCCTCAAATTCCACTTCCCTGGTTTGCCCATTCACAAGGGTCGAACCAGACAATTCCTTCTCCTTCGACCACTCGAAGTGGTCGAACCAAGACCTCTTTTTAACTAGTTTTCCAGTTTGTCGTGTTTAACGCATTCTAACACATCTTAACACATAAGCATGCATCCTTAGTCTATATTTAACACATTTAAGCACAGATAATCATTTACACATCATTTAAACACATCTATGTATATAATCCACCACACGACCCATAATCTACACATATACTTAATTAGTTCATGTAATGTCACCAACAACGGAACCCGGTACTAGTGTATTACCAAAACGACTCCCAATGATTCTCCAGATCATTGTACCCTGGACAATCCTAACTTGACCCGACTCAACTAACCCAGTTAAGTTTGTTTATAGACGTTTCTCGCTAAGGTAGACTTAGATGTTACCAATATGTTTAAGCCGAACATGCCGGGTGTCACAGAATGACGTCAACCTCTTAAATCAGTCACTGATAGTCAATGAGGTGTTAGTAGGGCTTGCAACACCATCTAGTTTTACAGTTAATGAGGTGGATTACAATTGTAAAAAAGCTTTTGGTATCCACAAAGGGAGAAAATGAACACTAAAAAAAACTGCAGTTAGCAAGAAAGGATTTCGAGAGAGCGTTCGGTGTCCTCCAGGCTTGATGGCACATTATATGAGGGCAACGTGGATAAGTTGCCGCCAACGCACCATGGGGCAACAAACGATATTACAACACAATTGGAATGGGTTGGTGGTTTACGTAACACATCATACACTTTAACCCAATTTAGTTGAATACCTTTAATCGCTTAAAGAGCAAGAGGTGGAAATGTAGTCACATACGTTTTATTTTATTTTTACGAATGTTGTATGTAACATCCGGCCCCTCTTACCACCAATATTGTCCGCTTTGCCCCGATGGGTTGCCCATTCAGAGCTCACGGATTTGTTTTTGGTCGCCCCGGTGGAGACTTCCCAGGAGGTCACCCATCCTGATACTACTCCCACCTGAGCACGCTTAACTGTGAAGTTCTCCTCTCATCCACTAGCATTAAGCCCAAAACACGTTGGTGATTTAAGAGGTTTTGGATTACTTATGAACCACGGATCTCTTCTGGCCACGGCCGATGTGAGATTTGCCTAGGGTGTCATACAAAGGTCCATGTTAATCTTCTTAGAAATCAGTACCGTTACAATCACCCCCCCCCTTAGGGACTCATCGTCCTCGATGAGGTTTGCCCCACTATCCCGAACGACACAGGAGTGGCTTTGATACCATTTGTAACATCCGACCCCTCTCACCACCAATATTGTCCGCTTTGCCCCGATGGGTTGCCCATCCAGAGCTCACGAATTTGTTTTTGGTCGCCCCGGTGGAGACTTCTCAGGAGGTCACCCATCCTGATACTACTCCCACCTGAGCACGCTTAACTGTGAAGTTCTCATCTCATCCACTAGCATTAAGCCCAAAACGTGTTGGTTATTTAAGAGGTTTTGGATTACTTATGAACCAAGGATCTCTTCTGGCCACGGCCGATGTGGGATTTGCCTAGGATGTTATAAAAGGTCCATATTAATCTTCTCAGAAATCAGTACTGTTACAATTGGGTACACACCTCATCAGGGACGATGAGACTCTAACAGGGGGTGAATGTGACACCCCAGGAAAATCCCACATCGGCCGTGGCCAGGAGAGATCCTTGGTTCATAAGTAATGTCTTGCCTCTTAAATAACCGACGCGTTTTGGGCTTAATGCTAGTGGATGAGAGGAGAACTCCACAGTTAAGCGTGCTCAGGTGGGAGTAGTATCAGGATGGGTGACCTCCTGGGAAGTCTCCACCGGGGCGACCAAAAACAAATCCGTGAGCTCTGGATGGGCAACTAATCGGGGCAAAGCGGACAATATTGGTGGTTAGAGGGGCCGGATGTTACAAATGGTATCAGAGCCACTCCTGTGCCGTTCGGGATGGTGGGGCAAACCTCATCGAGGACGATGAGTCCCTAAGGGGGGGGGGGTGATTGTAACAGTACTGATTTTTGAGAAGATTGACATGGACCTTTGTATGACACCCTAGGCAAATCCCACATCGGTCGTGGCCAGAAGAGATCCTTGATTCATAAGTAATCCAAAACCTCTTAAATCACCAACGCGTTTTGGGCTTAATGCTAGTGGATGAGAGGAGAACTTCACAGTTAAGCGTGCTCGGGTGGGAGTAGTATCAGGACGGGTGACCTCCTGGGAAGTCTCCACCGGGGCGACCAAAAACAAATCCGTGAACTCTGGATGGGCAACCCATCGGGGCAAAGCGGACAATATTGGTGGTGAGATAGGCCGGATGTTACATTGTATGTTTTTTATTTTTTGTTTTATATGTGTTTTTTTAAATGTTATGTTTTTTAAATTTATTAAGAGGTGTTTTTATTTTTTATTTTTTTATTTTATGTGATTTTATTATTCAATTTATTTAAGATATACAAAATATAAAAAATAATTTATTATAAAAGATATAAATTGGGCATGGTTTAAATAGAGGGAAAAATAGGCGATGGGGTGACAGTTTGTACACAAGGATGAGTTTCTATCAATAGGAGAAAGTAAGGTGTTTTAAGGTTGGTTTGAAATCAGATGCTCATGTTGAGTTGATGGTTTGTAAATAAGGACAACTACAACCGATGTGGATGCTCTCCAGAGGGTTGATGACGCTAAATTTAATTACCAATCTTCAGGGGCGTAGGTTTCAAGGGGCGGGAGGGGGCGGCCTCCCTCCCCCCTGAATTTTCGCTTAAAAGTTCCGATTACATAGTATCTATATATAATTTTTTACTTAAACCGATAATGTACGAGCATCGCAAACACATAACAAGCAAATTAGAATTCAAGGCTCAAGACTGGTGGCCGTAATCACCAAAAGCGAGCACATGACAACAGCTCAATCAGTGGCGAAGTTTGACCCAAAACTTCGGGGGGTCGGAAGTCACTAGATTCGGGGGGTCAAAACCTTATATGCCAAAAAAATTTTATACGAATACTATACAATTGAAACTTTTGAGCGAAAATTTGGGGGTTGGCCGCCCCTTAATAGCTGTGCCCCTAAGCTCAATGCACGCTTGCCTAGTCGCCCATCGAACATGGACGCTAACTCGAGTCGTTGTCAGGGACTAGTGAAGCACTCGAGAAGATTTGATATATTTTTATTTTGTTGTTCACTTGTTCCATTTTTTGATCACATACTCAAACTTAAATGTTGATTTGACCGAAACCTATAACTAAAAAGGCCAACTAATGTTTGGCTTAGTAAGTTTTAGTCTTTTGTAAAACTCCAATAATCTCTACTTGAATAGTTAGGCTAGTTCTTTATTTGGAGTAGCACGTTTTATATTATTTTCACATGTCATTTTTTGCATATCTACATCTTATAACTATCAGGCACTTCTAGATATTGATATTCGATACAAGCATGTGCAAATTTGGGGTGACTAGTTTCCTTTAAAGATTTTGGGTTAGAGCTTGAATTTTATTGAAAGAATTGTTGTTTTGTAGGCTTGATTATGACTTTTTGCTAAATTCTAGAGTCACATATTATATTGTATTGTTTATAGCTCTATATGGATCCTTTTGAAGTGTCTTCTAGAGTCTTTAGAGGGTACTAATTTAAGAGGAAGAACATATTAGGTTAAACCTAATTCTCAATTTAGATATGGTTGATGCTTACCTTTTGCTAGAATACAACATGACCTTGAAAGATACATTCACTCATATACGTTGATACTGAAGTATACCGTCATGTACTCTCTACTTAAATCATGAAGGACACAATATTAGGTTACGGAATTGAAGTTAATCCAAGACAAAATCCTCTCAAAGTATTAATTCATTGCTAAATGAACCAGGGGTGGAACTTATGGTGGTAGTAATGAAAGCATAAAGATAACCTAAATGTTTAAGAAGGCAGAAATATTTAAATTACAAAGACCCAACCATCGCACTGTAAAAGCTAGATAGGTTAGATCTATGGTAACAGAGGCTTCCTAAAAAGATCTATTAATTTAATTGAGTTGTTCAAAAGAATCAATTTTGCAGCTGGCCAAGGGAATTCTTTGTCTGCTCTTTGTGAAATACTCATTTGACCGAGGGCTTTCATGAACATTTTAAACTAAACCCGTGCTGATACTACATAATCGTAAAGGATACCCATGACATACCCTTCCAATTGAATTATGGACATAATATAGTGTTATGAACACTAATTTATGACAAAATGCACTCTAAATACCGATTCACTAACTATTAAAGGAACTAGAGATCCCCAGCTATCCCATACTTAAAGCTTAGCTTATTTAACTTAATAAAACTCAATAAAATTGACTTTGTGTTTTATTTCATAAGTTACTAGATTATACCCCGGGAGCGTCCCGGGTTGGGAAATTTAATATGATACATCAATTTTACATATGAAATAGACTGATATATATAACTCTAATATTAATATCTATCCTAAAATAATGTACAACTCCAATGCTAACACCTAACCTACAAGAATGTAGAACTTCAATTTAACTCTAATATTAACATCTATCCTAAAGCCTAAACAAATGTACAACTCTAACATACTAATATTGATACCTAACTTAAAACAACGTATAACTCTATTAACCTATTCGGCTCTGGTTGAAAAAAAATCATATTTACTGATTTGAACATATTAGTGACTTGCCTATACATAATTAATAATTAATGATTTACCTGAACACTTTGTGTTTTTTTCCTATATGAACAAAACCCCACAAAAAATAGTCGTTTTTTTTCTCCGTTTTTATATAACACTATGGTACTCGTTGGAAAGATAATAAAATGTTCGTTAATTTGGCGTAATTTTTTTCTTTAAAAAATCTCGTATATAAAAGATATTAACGTTTAAAAATTATGGGGGAAAACATGAGAGTGAAAAATCCAATTTTGTTTTTAAATTCTTTTCTACCTAAATTATCTCAATGCCACATGGGATGACACATGATACACTCAAGGAAGAGAATGTCTCTTTGAGTGTCATGTCATTAAAATGGCTTTGATTTATTATATGTATAGATAATTGTTGTATTAAGATCGAGTTAACAAGAACCACCGTTGTATATAGGATAAATTGATCTTGAAAGTCCACAAAGGAAAATTTATTTATTTTAAAAAGTCAACAAAATCAATTTTATCACCGATTATAATTTTTAACTTAAACTTAATAGATACTAGTAAGTATAACCCGTGCGTTGCGACGGAAGTAGAAATTGCATTAAAATTTATCAATTCATTGCGATGTAAAATACATCTATAACTTTTTGTTTAAATGATATATTAAATAAACAATACTTGTAACAACATAATATAAGTATTCTCATCTAAAGTAAAGAATAATCGTATCAAACTATATATATATATATATATATATATATATATATATATATATATTCATTCATTTCCTCTCTGCATTCTCATCTTTTGAAAATGATTAGTAAGATAGTGGGATGCACTGTGAGCCAGATTTTACTAAAACCGTAACCTACAAAAAAATGTGTAAAATGTACAATGATTCTTATTATTTGGGTGCTATAATGAGTTACAAGTACAATACATCAATATATATATATTCTAATATAGGGCTTAGGAAACTTAATCCCCTAGCCCGCATATAGATAATTAGAGATGGCCAAATTAAACAAAAGCTTTCTTCTTCGGTCGTTGAATCCGGTGATCATATTGTTTAAATCAGATTAGGCAGGGTTTAGGAAACTTAATCCCCTAGCCCGCATATAGATAATTAGAGATGGCTAAATTAAACAGAAGCTTTCTTCTTCGATCGTTGAATCCGATGATCATATAGTTTAGATCAGATTAGGCATATTTACGTGTATGAATATTCGTACACAAAAAACTTTCAGAATTCAAACCGTTACCTCATGATTAAAAACACAACTTCAAGTATTGGTTTCTCGATTTCTATAGTATGATCAAGTTTATAAAACTTTAACTTTTATAAAGTATCTATATATAAAAGATTATAATAAAAGATGTAGCATAATGAATTGTTTTTTATATGTTTTCTATTTAATATGTTCAATGTATTTATAAAATTGAATGTAGTGAAGTTTCATAAACATCTTTTGACTCTTGACTTTCTTTTGATTAAATATGGTGTTCTAAAGACGTATTTGTCCTCAAAAGTTGTTATTTTATGCATTGTGTGTTGTATCATAAGCATCTAAACTTATACCTCTTAAAATTTAAGAAGTCTTTCAGAAAATGCTTTATAATAGTATAGATTCAATTATAGAATTTAAAAATCGGTAAAGAACCAAACAATTAACATTTTTTTTTATTTAGAAAGGCAACCATACAAAACCTTAGTTGAGTAAACATGTTATTTAGTTGTAAGCTGGTGTGAGTATCGATGAGACTTCTCGCCGTGGGTACCGCCAACGTGACCACCATTTTTTATAAAAACAAAACAAATAATAATATTATACGAAACGTCTCTGTCCCCCCTCTCTCACAGACAGCTTTTCCTCACTCGTTTATTTTATTGTCGACATAATATTTCCCCCCACATTTTTTATATCAAACCAATACCAATAATAATAATATAATAATAATATTTTATTTATTTCCTGTTTGTAGCTGTATATATGTACCATCCTCGTTACTTCTTTCCCCTTCTTCTTCGTCCACGCCTAATTTCTTGACCCAATTCCCTTCTTTTATTTATACTTTCCTCTCCTTTTTCTTCCAATCCAGAGGAGCTTCTACCCCTGATTCTCCTTTCTGGCTCTCCAAGTAAGATTTTTTTTTTTTTTTTCTATTTTACCTTATTTTTTTAATTCATTGTCTTTTTGTATCTCTCTTTAAAAAATAAAAATTTACGTTAAACTCTTCCAATTTTATTTTATTTTCAAAATTTTCCTTGGAATTCGTAACGGTCAGGTCATCAACGTTGTCTGCGATCACGGACGTGTGTGTATTCGGATGACCAGGCTTTGTTGGACGTTGAAAAATTGGTTGAGAGATATTATGATCTATTGTAGATCTGATACAATTTTGTTTAAATTTTTATTCTAAAGCCATTTTTGAGATAAGATTGCAAGATTTATTATGATAATTTAATAGATCGTGTGCTTTTATTTTCGATTACTACAACTTTTGTCATGTAACAATTTTATAAAACATAATAATATTATAATATTAGTTTTGACCGGATTTCGATCTACCCCTGTCAATTTCAGATCTTATAATATTTAAACGAAAACGATATCATTTGGAATTGTTCAACCTTGTTCTTTCGATCTGATCTAGAGTTTTTAATTTGTTTTATTTATATAAGCTGTTTCTGGTTTTATATGGTTCTAATATTAATAATTTATATATAAACAGGTGTTGGACGTTTTAATACAAAAAAAAAAAACAGAAGATCGAAAAATGAATCACTGTGGAATCCAACAGAAGAATAACTTTTCGTCTTTTAACAACGGAGAGCCAATGGTGTGTCCAAAGCCTGTTAAACCTATAAGATGGCAGATGTGGTACGGTGTACCAGATCCAGAACAGTACGAGTCCAGCACAGGACTCGATGAGGTTCTGGACCTTATGTTACCACGTGGCAGTGGTTGTTACCATGCACCAGAGCAACCACAACCACGTACACTTGTACCAACCAGTGGTTGCTCTGGTGCACTGGAACAACCACACGCATTTATAACCTCGTCGCCGCCCCCATATTTTTGTGGGTCGCCGCCGAGGAGAGTGTCTAACCCTTTAATCCAAGACGCACGATTCGGAGATGAAAAAGTGTCTCCGATTTCGCCTTGGTCAATGATTATTCCAAAACCGGTCCCCGGTCCAGCGGCACCATCTCCATCTTGCCTTCGTACTAGCTACGCCAACAAACCGTCGGTTAGAATTGAAGGGTTTAATTCTAACCGCGGTAATTGCAGCGTTGCTGCTTTGGCTTGAACTGGATTGTTAATTTTTTAGGCTTGTGAAGAGGAATTTTGCACATCTTGAAGAAGATTACATGAAGTCTATTAATGTAATGTAAATAGGTTTAAGAAGAAAGAAGAGGTACTATGTCTGTATTTAGGGAGTTATTAACAAAAAATAATTGTTAGGATTTGAAGATATTATTATTATTATTGTTACGGTATTTTACCCTTCTGGTTATGATTTGTAAGTATAAACAAAGGAAGGGGATTTTCCAAAGGAAAAATTTGTATAAAAATTCGTCAGTTTACTTGTTGTATATACGTGTTAATATGATATATTGATATTATTAATAGTTTTATAATTATAATTTTTGAATCTGACCAGCAGAGTCAGAGTAGCATTTTGTTGAAGGCTTTTTGACCGAATTGATGACGCATGCTTTTTTATCACGCCAAAAGGAATTATTCTTTGTCAGCTATTGTCTTTGGTCCGACCGGTATTTACCCGCCTTTGAAATCATAATAGGTTACGAAAAAGTTATTTGAAATGAGTTATTTGAAAAAGATATGAAAAAAGTTATACTATTATTATTTATATAAAAAATAAAAAAATATTAAGATTTATACAAAATACAAGATTATATCCTGAATGCTTTCAGAGATATATAAATCTAATATGAAATGATAAAAATGTGTGTTATGATGTAACATAGAACTTATGGAAGGGATAACGTACATATCGACCTTAACGTAAGAAGCGTTGGAAGTCTTCTCACCTCTTAGATATAAGGCCTTAGGGTATACTTTAACCCTTCTTAACTCCACTTAGATGTCACATCATCCATTTTTTCTCATTTGACTCCACTTCATCCTAAGGAAATGGCTTAATCTAATCAATTTCATCTAATCATATATTTTTAGTAGTTTTAGGTTCATAAAAGGAAAAAAATTAATGTAGACTTTTAACACCATGTTAACATGTTAACACATAACCTTTTTAACACCCTTTAACACAAGGAGGGAGTGGTGTACAATGCAAGTTAACATGCCATGTCACCTTTAACATCACATATGTTAGAGTATACCCCATGGCCTAAGTGGTGGTATGATGGTAATTAACAACCCTAATTATGGGCGGCATAATCTAACCAAGGGTAAATTAGGAAAAAATGTTCACATTTTTTTCAACAGAGAGTTAACCGAAGATTAATTTACAGGATTTCAAATCGATTAAACATTTTGAGATATTACACAATCGAAGAAACAAATAAAAAGTCGATTAAATGTTATAACAGAGTTTGAATAAAAAAAAAACAGAGTATATACTGAATGTTAAAAGAAGTAACGAATAAACATTCGTTATTGTTGTGAAATACTTTCGATTATATTTTATGAAGAGCATTTTAACATAAAACAATTAGGTTAACAGGTGTTGCAGAAAAAAATGAAGAAGACGGTGATAATAGAGGGTGTGCACTTGTATATTCTTTAAAATCACGTTGTACAATTTTTAAACGCACGTTGTATATTTGGGTCTAACAAACAAACACATATTCATTATTATAAACGCACGTTGTATATTCTTTAAACGCACCTTTGAAAAAATTGAAAACGCACATTTGAAAAAATTGAAAAAAAAAATTGAAACGCACCTTTTGATTTAAATGCACATTTGTAAAAAAAAAAAAATTAAGCGCACCTTCTTATCCCATCTATAATCTATAATCTATAACTATTAATAAAAGAATTGACTTATGATTATGTGGCATTCAATGGAGACCTCAACCCCTCTTTGAATGTGCCACGTGGCACGTTGAGGTGAGAGTGTTTAATTTTTTTCTTTTTTTAAATAATTAGATTTAGATAAAAATCTATTTAAAATTCAAAGATTGTTTCTAATTTATAGTATATTTAAATATATTGAGATAAAATCTATTTAAAATTTAAATATTATTTCCAATTTATAGTATATATAAATATATTTAGATAAAATCTATTTAAATTTTAAAGATTATTTTCGGTATATAATATTTTTAGATATATTGTTTTCGATTATATATATATATATATATATATATATATATATACACTAGCTGATTACCCCGGGAGGGTCCCAGGGTTGAAAAATCTAATTTTACGTGCAGTGGCGCAGGTTTGTAGGGGCGGGGAGGGGCGGCCGACCCCCCGGATTTTCGCGCAGAAGTTCCGATTACATAGTATTCGTATAGAAAATCTTGAAAATATAGGGTTTCGACCCCCCGAAACTGGTTTTCGACCCCCCGAAACCAGTGACTTCCGACCCCCCGAACCTTCGGGTCAAGCTTCGCCACTGTTTACGTGATAACCTATTGCAAATGGCTTAAGTTAACTAACCACAAAATCTCTCAATCATTGCATGTTCATAGTATTCTAATCAGTAATAACTCATATTTCCTAATCTAAAACCTAATCAGTAATCATCTAAAGAATCACTTATGTAAGCTGCAACTATTAAAAAACTCATCACATCTCTCTAATTTCTCACATTCTAATGGCTCTTATAATTCCTAACCTAATCAACTAAACAAACACTTAAGTTGGAAGTTGTAATCATTGCATCTCATTATGCCACGTGGCATAATCAAGAGATGGTTGAGACCACCATTGAACGCCACGTTAGCAACTATCAATTCTTTCCAGGAGCGTCTCGGGGTTGAAAAATATAACCATTCTAATAATACTAATACTAATAGTAATAATTATTACTCTTGTAATTAAATAAATAAAAAAATAACCTTGCTATAAGGTGACACCATGTGTTGCAGTGTTGCGCGATTCTTTCTCCTAACTTCTCTTGATGAAGTATACCTAGTAAAATTCCAATGATAACATGGCGATTGGGCTGATTTTCAACGTCGTAGATAAGAACCTGGTTTAAAAGAAAAAACATGATTAATGAACACTTTGTGTGTTTTTTTCCTGTATGAACGAAACCCCACAAAAAAATAGTCGATTTTTCTCCGTTTTTTATCTAGGACTATGGTACTCGTTGGAAAGATAATAAAACGCTCGTTAATTTGGTGTATTTTTTTTCTTTAAAAAATCACGTATATAAAAGATATAAACGTTTAAAAATTATGGGAGGAAACATGAGAGATAAAATTTTAAATTTATTTTTAAATTTTCTTTTTCCTAAAATAACTCAATTTAATTTAGGATTTTATCTTTATCTTTTTTTTTAATTAAAAAAGGAAATAGTTTAAAAACACTAAAATCTTTTAATTATGATGCCACGTGGCACTCTCAAGGGGAGGTTGAGGCCTCCATTGCACGCCACGTCAGCATATACGTTTTCTTTTATATATATAGATAGATATATATAGGGGAAGGTTCAATTGAGAACTCACAGTTAGGGAGAGAACTCGAGAACTCCTTAAGCACAGGGGTATTATTGTCAAATAGTTCATAAAACCTCATTACCTAATATACATCCGCCAAAACTATGTAGAACCCTATACAATTTCTAATATTCAGATCTATGAACCAATCAAGAACACATATCGTATGATCATATGTCTCAATTCATCCATTTAGCTTCTATATTTGAATCAACATTCATCACACTTTGTTATTAACGATGATCGCAGGTATCTTTTTTTAATCTCACATATGTGTGTATGTCACGATTAATTGTATGAATTTTTTGTTGTTGTGGTGATTGTTGTTGTTAATTAGGTCAAACCTCTTCATCTAATTCAAATAAATGTGCGATACATGAGGATTTTCATCACGTATAGAAGTTAATCGAGGAAAACAACCTATATTGATAGATGATATTGCAGAATCTACATCAAACATTGCTTCTTCTTCTTCTACATGTATCAAATCCGCTTCAGATGATACAAATTTGTCTGGCATCGAACATAGAGGTATTTGATTCAATATATACATACTGCACATGTGCATTACATTTACTATGTGTCTATTGGTAGTTTTAAACAATATATAGGTTTGTGTTTGTTTTTTAATTATGTACTGCACATGTGCAATCTTTCTGTCACTGAACATAGAGGTACCTGATTCAATATTTATGTACTGCACATGTGCACTGCATTTACTACGTGTCTATTGGTTATTTTAAACAACATATAGGTTTATGTTTGTGTTTTTTTTAATTACGTACTGCACATGTGCAATACATCCGGATTGTTACCACTTTATTTTTCAAACATAGATATATTTGTTAAAAATTTTTGTATTGCGTATGTGCACTACATTCGTTCTGTCGTTCTTCATATGATACAAAGCTTTGTGGTATTGAACATAGAAGTACCTATTCCAAAATTTCCGTACTGCACATGTGCACTAAATTCAGTTTGTGTTTACTGAATGTTTTATACAACCTATGCGTATTTGTTTTTCTAAAATTTACGTATTGCACATGTGTACTATATTCCAATTGTGTTTGCTGTATTTTTTACACAATATGTACATGTTTTTAAATTTACGTATTGCACACGTGCAGTACATTCAGTTATTTCTACTGTATTCTTTTTACACAAAATAGGGATATGTGTTCAAAATTGAAGTATCATACATGTGAAATACATTCATTTTGCGTTTACTGTAATTTTTACACATGTTTTTATAATTTGTGTACATGTTCACTATAAATAGTTATAATACAAATTTTTTTTAATTGCAGGTCATGTATCCGGTTATGTCTATATAACTCATGGTGGAACCACCTATAGGGTACTTAAGTATTGGATTCGGATGATGTTCTAACATGTGACAAGTGCAGTCATAGAGGCCACAATAGGAGAACTTGCAAGGGTCAATCACAATAGAATGGGGTTAATACAAAAAATAATATGTTATGAACATGTCTTTTGGATGATGTATGTTACGAACATGTCTTTTGGGTTATGTTTGTTATGAACATGGTTTTATGATATTAGGTTAAGAACTTGGCTCTTTGGTATGTAATCAACTTGACAGTTTTATGTTATGGCATTTATCACTTATGTAATGTTGTTTGTTTTGGTATGTGTTAAAAAACTACAACAACAAAAAAGTGTTGAAATATATTAAAATCTGCAACCAAGAATGTGCCAGAATGTGTTAAAAACTACAGCAAAAATGTATTATAAACCACAGCCGAAATGGGTCATATACTGCAGCCAAAAACTGCAAAAAAAAAAAGTGCCGAAATGGGTCAAAAGCTGTTCCAAAAAAAACTGCAACAAAAATATGTCGAAATGCATAAAAATTGCAGCCACGAAAGTGCCAAAATGTCTCATTGTGCATTGAAAATGAGTCATTATGCAGCAAAAAATGCCATTAGAATTTAAACAGCCAAACTAATATTAACATGCCATACATTCATCCGTTAAACTTGGTACATACATAAATTCAAAACACATATCCATTAAATCATACATCCAAACTTAGTACAAGGTTAATTCGTTGTAAAACAAGATATATGATCAAAGGGATCCAACCAAAAACAAAAAAAAAAAACTTCAATCTTTTATTCTTCAATGCCGCAATTCTAGCTCGTTCTTCATGTCGCCTAATATGAGCTTCCCATATCCTAGCTTGCTCTTTGTGGATGTTAATCAATCTCAATAGACTTGATATCACTTCATCAGCTCCTCTATACAATGGACTCTCAGCCAAACCCATAAATCCGTAACTCCTTCCCTGTAGCATTACACTATGTCAAATAATGTTCACATATAAAATTAGCAATAAGAGTCACATTACACATGTGAAATACAGTTACATGTATATATGGAAGCACATGACAAACAAAACATTATATCATTTTAACATTAACTATCTCAAATTAAATTACCACACATGTGTATTACATTAAACAATTAGAACACATTTGTATTACATTACATACAAACCCTATTCACACTAAACATCGACTAAAACAAGACTACCGCACATGTGAAATACAGTTATAGAGATATCTCATATATCCAACAGATGACAAACACATACATCAGATGACAAACACTGCACATGTGTAATACATGGAAGAATTATAACACCTGTGCAATAATGTCAAACAATTCCCCGTTCACTATTAATGTTAACTACAACAGGCATATTACACATGTGAATTACAGTTACATCTATAACATATGTGTAGTACATTACATACAAAACATAATCTCGATAAACACTATCAGAAATTGTACCATCACACATTAGTAACACATGTATAGTACATTACATACAAATAATGTTCACATTTAACATTGGCTAGAATAGTCGCATTTCACATGTGCAATACAGTTACATCTGTAATATATGGCAACACATGACAAACAAAACATTGTATCATTTTAACATTAACTAACACAAATTAAATTATCACACATGTGTAATACAATAAACATTTATAACACATGTGTAATACATTACATACAAAGCCTGTTCACACCTAACACCAACTAAAACAAGCCTACTACGCATGTGAAATACAATTATAGATATCACATATGTGCAACGTATGACAAGCACATCAGTTTAACTTAACACTACTATCATAAATAATATTATCACGCATGTGTAGTACATGGAACAATTATCACACTTGTGCAATACATATCATACAAAGCCTGATCATTGTTAACATTAGCTGAAATAATCATACTACACACGTGTACTGCAGTTACATCCATAGCACTTGACAAAAACCCATAATATCATTTAACACTAACATCAACCATATTTAACATATATTTCATGAATAAAACATGAAATGTTGTTAAACATTTCGGTATTTTACACAAAACACCCAAAAATCGACGCAATACACGAGATGATGCGATATGTGTGTAGTACACCAAATATGTTATGATTATATGCGAATAAAACTGTTTGCAAGTATGAAATCATACCTATATCGATCATCAATGAGTATTGATTGATTTTCGTGGTAAATTGTTGATCAAATACGAGTTTAGTGAAACCCTAGGATGTTTGTTGAGAGAGTTAGAGAGAAAGAGATAACAGGTCATGGATTTTTTGATTTGTTTGAATGAGTGTGAAAATAGGTTTTCAAACTTTAGTTTTCCAAAACTACCATCCCTTGTAAAATCCTAGCCTTTTTTTAATCCCCACATCCTTTTAATCACAGCCCTTGATCTTGTAAGATCAATGGTCATTATTTAGTTCTCGAGTTCTCTCAATAAAATGAGTTTTCTATTGAACCATTCCCTATATATATATATATATATATATATATATATATATATATATATATATATATATATATATATAGGGGAATGATATTTTGGAAACCCCTTCCAGTTAAGAAAACCTTGAAAACCCACATCTTGACCATCCATCTTAAATGATCAATGGTGGTGATTGTTTCTTGCTTTTTATCAAAAGGTAAGATCCATATTTAGTAAAAAAGGGTAATATGGTCCAAAATTTTTGAAGTGTTCTCTTTCCTCTCTCATCTCTCAGCTTTCCTCTCTCTTCTCTTATCTTTCCTCTCTCCTCTCTTCTATTAATATAAATTCATGTTTTTCTATAAAAAAATTCAAACAAACATAACAAACTACCATTAGGTTTCAAGCCTTAGATAACAGATGTTTTTTTTAATAAAAAATGTTTGAGTAACACATGTTTCAAGCCTTATATCACCAAAAATATATAAAAAAGCTATACCTCAACAACAAAAACATATGTTTCGACAAACTTATCTCACAACTTACCTCACCAAAACATATAAATAAATTACAACCAAACAATAAAAACATGTGTTTTCACGACTTATCTCACCAAATAATATATAAAAAACTATACCGCAACAACAAAAACATAAGTTTTCACAAACTTATTTCACTAAAAATTCGAATTATCAACCCAAACAACAACAAAAAACATACTTTATACCTTTGATAGACAAAAAAAAAAAAAAAAAAAAAAAAGAATCGCCAATACTTCGATTAATTTATGAACACTTACAACAAACCGTCTAACACTTCGATGTCGATCATGGCCGGCAAAAACACAAACAAAATAGAAAATCTAAATCACCAACATAATAGCTCAGTTCTAAAAAATATTACAACAAAATCTTGGAGCCCACATTATATGATCTTAATCCAACTCTATTGACAAAAAGTCAAAGTTTTATCAACACACATACCTTCATTAATGGTTGCTACTTCCAACCATCATCCTAATCCAACCCATAATATAAACCCATCACACCTTGAATGGTTGTTGTTGCTTCTTCCATTGACACCATCTTCGTACCCCTTTACTAACCCACTAAATTGCTCATTAAATTTGTTCCCACTTTACAAACCCACAAAAATTTTCAAAACTCCAAGAATTTATCAGGCCAACGCCGAAGCTGTGAAAGTTGTTGCTTCCAACCAGTTTCGCTAGATTTGCAGGCGGAGGATTCCCATATCTGTTCAATCACTGACGTCCACCTCGTCGCCATCTTCGTTCACCACCAACATCTAGCTCGTCAGTCGTCACCGCCCTAGATAACTATAGCCGCACCACCCTCAGAAATTTAGATTTTCTTGATTTTGCATCAAGATCTTGAAATTAAAAGAGAGAGAAGCTTAAGCTTTTGATTATGTGATGGTTAGACCATGCGTAGTGGGGGGCTTATATATAAAGCCCCCCTTTCTGATTGGTCCACGTGGCTGCTGAGTCAGCATGGAGAGATAAAGTGAAAAAAAGGGTGTAGTGGTAGGGGCTTTATTTATAAAGCCCCAATTAATATTTTATTTTAACTTTTAAATTAAAATAATAATAAAATAGAGAGAGAGTGTGAGATGGCAAAAATTGATTGGAGGGGACAAATGGATTCAGGCGTTATATTAATAGAGCCCCTCTTGATTTTGGTAAAATAGAGCCCCCCTGTTTTGGTGTTGGGGGGCGCTATTTTTTTTTCTTCAATATGGAGCCCCACTACGGGGGGTCTTAGGTATTGTTTTTTCAGAATGAGAGAGAGAAAATAGCAATAGTTTAAAGGGAGAGACTTTTGTTTTTTGTCAGGAGGCACAGTACGAAAACAAAATACCGAAAGTAACCTTTTAATCAATTTCAAAGTCACCTACGTGGATCAATCAAAGTCACATGAATGGGTTTTTTGAGTTTCTTGATCTCAAGGTGGTTTGCAAATTATAATTACCCTATATATATATATATATATAGGAGAATTCTAAAATGCAAACCACCTCTAGTTGTGCAAACCAAAGAAACCTCAATGTGTGGTCTTTAATTAGTCCACGTCTTATTCTTTTGACTAACCCAAAAGGGTATTTTAGGTAGTTTACTTCATTAAAAATCTCTCTCCTCTTACTAACTCTGACACTCTCTTTCTTATCTCTTTCTTTTTATACCATCTCTATGTTTCCATACCTAAATCAAACACACATAATTTACTTTCTCTCACCTCAAACATACATCCCCATATCTAGATCTGGTGGAATATTTGACCTTTTTTCATCATGATTTTAGTATTTTGCAAATGATCGGAACAGGGGTTGGCAACAGAACTGAACAAAACACCAGTCTCGATGGTGGTTCCTGATGGTATTTCGGTGGTTTCAAGCTTTCGATGGTTTCAAGATCTAGATCTAGGTTCAAGCTTCGCTCTACTGCAAGAAAGATTCAAACAACTGTAGAAACAATGAGTCCACCCAAGTACTATGAGCGATCAAGAAACTCATCGGTGCACCTTGAAAGGAACCATCATAAGCCAGCTATGACTGGGAAATCGCCTTGATGTTTATTGTCTTGGTCAATGTTTACTGTCTTTGAGAAATATATTCTCTCTGTTACCCCTGCTTACTGATCACGTTCATTTGCGCAGGGCCATTCAGCTGTTCGTCCATAGTTGGACCTTGTTGAGCTTGAAGATCAATTAACAAGAGTATAAGAAGTTTGAATTTTGAAAGATATTTCAAGCTTTTGCAAGAGTATAAGAAGTTGTATTCTCTTTTGCAATAAAACAAACAACCGAGGATCAGATAAGTTTGTAGAATCTTTTTGTTCTTTATTTTTTATTTCAAGGATTGTTGGTTTGATTGGTTTTGTGGATATAATGGGTTTCTTGTATTGGTGGTGAAGATAAGAGTTAATAAATGAATAGATCTATATATTTTTTTTTATTTACATTTTATTTTTTCATTTGTTGGTTTGTTTTTTTGGTTGGTGCAGCCCCAGGTTTCGATAAAGGCGAAGATAATTTTGGTGTTTTGATGTTCAAGATCTAAATCTGGGTTTTGATGAAGTTGGTGCTCAGTTGGAACATGGGTGTCGAAGAAGAACTGTGTGTTTATTTATTTATTTTGTATATCAAAGCTTGTATTTTTGATATAAGGTTGTGAATATTTTTACTCAGATATGTCAGTGGGTTTTATATTTTGAAATAGGGTTGTGAACGTTCATTTTTATACATGTTCTAGATAATTGTTTATAGTTTTTTAATTATTTGAATATGTTTTTTTTTCTTTTTAATTAACAAGTGTCATTTGGTTGTAAGTTTTGTGTTACGATTTGCTGTTTTTGTTTATGTGATTGTGTGTAAATACATTTGTTTGCATTTAAAAACATATGTTTTTGTGTTTTGGTTATAAATTATCATATGTTTTTGTCTCTCAAAGTTTGTTTTCAGCTAAAAACATATGTTTTTTTTGTTGTTTGTATCTATAATTTGAATTTTTAATGAGATAAGTATGTGAAAACATATGTTTATGTTGTTGGGTTATAATTTATTATATGTTTTTGGTGAAATAAGTTTGTGAAAACATGTGTTTTTGTTACAAAAAAACATCAGTACATGAGACTTCTTGATACACAAACATGTTACAAAAAAACATATGTTGATGTATGTATAGAGAATTCATCGAAAAAAACAATAAAGTTATTTTTTACAAAAAAAAAAAAAACATATGTGACGTTCGTTCTCACACTTGTAATATAATATTTACATATTTTAAAAATCCTGGAAAACATATGTTTTTTGTTCTTACTATGTACATAATTTAGTTATTTTTTACAAAAAACAAACATATGTTCGTTTTTACACTGGAAAACATATAAAATCCTTGAAAACATAATATTTATATATTAAAAATCCTAAAAAAACGTATGTATTTGTTCTTTTTTACACCTAAAATAATTTTTTTTTCTTTTTTGTTAAGAAGGATCATTATAAAAAAAAAACATAAACAACTTCATGGTTTTACTGTTTTTATTACAAGGGCCATCATTATAAATTAATAAAATATAGAGCATTTTGTATTGGAAAGCATAAAGCTGATATTAGGTTTTGAAATTTGTGGGAGTATTCTCTCTCCTCTGTCTTGTATAAAATATTTACAATAGGAAGTGAATAATATTGATTGGACTTGCATGACATGTCAGCTTTTTTTTTTGTCAAAAGTAAGAGATAGGGTAAAAAGCAATGGACGATTATACCCTTTGATGACTAAAAGAACATCTTTGTTCTTGATCAAAAAGCAGAAAAAACAAGAACCATAGATCAAAGTGAATGAATGGTTAAGATGGGGGTTTAAGGAGTTTTCTCAAGTGGGGAGGGTTTTCAAATTATCCCTCCTATATATATATATATATATATATATATATATATATATATATATATATATATATATATATGGCAATTCTAATTTGAAAATCACCCCCACTTGTGCAAACCATGAAAACCTTATTCCATGGCTCACAATTCTCCACATCACTCTTTTCAATTAAGCAATGAAGGGTAATTTAGGATACACACATTTTTATCAAATTTGTTTACCTGACATCTTTTCTAGATATCATCCCTTTATCACACATTCCCAATAAATTATTTAACTCCACCTCTCACTCCTTTCATCATCTTTCCTCTTTCTTTTTCAACTAACTCCTTTATCATATTCAAGCATTGTTTTGAAAACCGGACCGGACCGGCCGGTCGGACCGGGCTCCGGGGCCTGGACCGGTCCGGTTCGGGTAGTCGGACCGTTTTTGCAGCGAACCGGGGTTGAACCGGTGAACCGGCCGGTCGGACCGGAAAACCGGCCGGTTGGACCGGAAACCGGACCGGTCGGACCGGATTTTTTAATTTTTTTTAATTTTTTTTAATTTTTTTTTTGTTTTTTGGGCCGGTTCGTCGAACCTGTCGAACCGGTCGGACCGGTCGAACCGGTGAACCGGCCGGGGGTCCGGTTCGACGTCCGGTCCGGTTCTGAAAACCTTGTATTCAAGCTCAAATCCAACCCTTTATCATCTTCCTTCAGATCTGGTTATCTTCCCTCATATGCGTTTTGGCCATGAACCCAAACCATTAGTTTACCCCAATGAACATGGACTTGAAGCTGCCACTACCTTAAACCAAATCTAGATTTGTGTGCCATCGAAGAAGATGATAAAATCAAACCCCGACACCATCAATCACCGGCGTTCATAAAGATGAAGTTGAGGTTTTTTGTATTAGTAAATTGTTGTTCGAACCACAACCTTTTTAAGTTTCTACCCTTTTCATCTTATCAACAAATCCAAGTTTTTGTATTGTTTTTTTTTTTTTTTTTTTTTTTAACCTTCACATTTCACTGTGCATCACCAAGTTGTACTGTACAATTAAGTTTAAGATTTGTAGTCTAACTTTACTTATTCACTTTAACAATTGTTTGAGGCATCAAATTTAGACAGTATCATGATGGAAACAAAATACGTCTTTTGTATGGTACGTCTTTTGATGGAAACAAGAACAGTGGATTTTTTTTGTCAATCAAAGCTTGTTGTTCATTTATAAACATTTGTTTTTCATATGTTTTTTGTTAGTTGGTTATAATTTATCACACATGAACATGTGTTTCTCGAACATGTTTTACAAAAAAACATATGTATGTAAGGCTGAAACATGTTAAACGAAGCAGGAATGAATTTCTTTTTAAAGAAAAACATGAAGTTAATAAAATAACATAGAGTGAAGAGAGGGAAATGGTTTGATTATTTAGAGAGAGAGTAAATCAATTATCACACATAAATCTATATTAATAAAATAAAGATGAGAGAGGAGAGAAGGCTTTAATATTTTTGGACAATCTTACCCTTTTACATCCAAATAAGTATTCACACTTTTGATTAAAAGTAAGATGCAATCCTAACCATTGATCATTAAAATGGATGGTTAGATTAAAGGTTACATGGGTTTTCTCAACTGGGGAGGGTTTTCAATTTATCCTTCCCCTATATATATATATATATATATATATATATATATATATATATGGCCAGGATCAAATACAAAGTAATACAAACGTGTGAAGGATCACTTTGTACATGATAATTACGTAATGCCTTCATGAACATACAAAAACATTACGTAATTATCATTATGTAATTATCATGTACAAAGTGCATGATAATTACGTAATGCTTTCATGAACAAAAAAAACATTACGTAATTATCATGTACAAAGATCTTTCGCATCCTTCGCACGTTTCTTTTACTTTGTAGAATAACCGCCCTATATATATATATATATATACACGGATTAACATAAAAAATGTAAACATATATTTATTTATAGTAATTATAATATAATATTTATTTAAAAAAAATTAAAGAAGATATGCATATATTCTAATTTTAAATAAAAGATTTATTTACCAATTAATTGAATATAGATTTCTTGACTACCCATCTATTAATATATATAAAAGAATTGAACATTGCTGACGTGGCGTGCAATGGTGCCTTCAAGCTCTCCATGAAACTGGCACGTGGCATCATAATTGAAATATTTTAGTGTTTTTGAATTATTTCCTTTTTAATTAAATTGAGTTATTTTAGGAAAAAAGAATTTAAAAATAAATTTAAAATTTTCTCTCTCATATTTCTTCCCATAATTTTTAAACGTTTATATTTTTTATATATGGAATTTTTTAAAGAAAAAAAATTACACCAAATTAACGAGCGTTTTATTATCTTTCCAATGAGTACCATAATGCTATATAAAAAACGGAGAAAAATCGACTATTTTTGTGGGCTTTCGTTCATACAGGAAAAAAACACACAAAGTGTTCATGTTTTTTCTTTTAAACCAGGTTCTTATCTACGATGTTGAAAATCAGCCCAATCGCCATGTTATCATTGGAATTTTACTAGGTATACTTCATCAAGAGAAGCTAGGAGAAAGAATCGCGCAACACTGCAACACATGGTGTCAGCTTATAGCAATGTTATATTTTTATTTATTTAATTACAAGAGTAATAATTATTACTATTAGTATTAGTATTATTACAATGGTTATATTTTTCAACCCCGGGACGCTCCCGAGAAGAATTGATAGTTGCTGGCGTGACGTTCAATGGTGGCCTCAACCATCTCTTGATTATGCCACGTGGCATAATGAGATGCAATGGTTACAACTTCCTACTTAAGTGTTTGTTTAGTTGATTAGGTTAGGAATTATAAGAGCCATTAGAATGTGAGAAATTAGAGAGATGTGATGAGTTTTTGAATAGTTGCAGCTTACATAAGTGATTCTTTAGATGATTACTGATTAGGTTTTAGATTAGGGAATATGAGTTATTACTGATTAGAATACTATGAACATGCAATGATTGAGAGATTTTGTGATTAGTTAACTTGAGCCATTTGCAATAGGTTATCACGTAAAATTAGATTTTTCAACCCCGGGACTCTCCCGGGGTAATCAGCTAGTTACAAATATATGATTACATTAACATCAAAGCATTCATTGTTAACAAGTTTCTCAAACCTGCTTATGCTACTTTTGATCAACAAGTAAATCGTATATATTTTTCAAAGAGTTCTTACTTTTTTCTTCTACCTTCATTATTGAAAGTAGTTTATATGTAGATTAATAAAAGAATTATTAATCTAAATTAAAATGTTGAAATAAAAAACGTATATGGTTTACTTTACAAACCAACTGAATTAAAATAAGTGGTTTTCTTTTGAATGTCATCATTAATTATAAATGTTATTTTGAATTACTTTTACATGATGATATAATATTGATGAAGTGGCATTCAATAGAGGCCTCGACCTCCCCCCCCCCCCCCCCCCCCCCCGGAATGTGCCACGTGGCTACGGGTGTAAACGAGCTGAGCCGAGCCCGAGCCTGACTGGGCTCAAGCTCGGCTCGTTATGGTTTTATGAAGCTCGAGCTCGAGCTCGGCTCGGTTCGAACTTACAATCTTGATCTCGAGCTCGGCTCGCTAGCAAAATCAAAAGCTCGAGCTCGGCTCGGCTCGGCTCGAGGTGATTTGAGAATAATCTCAAACGAGCTCAAAGCTCGGCTCGAGATCGCAAAATCTCGGCTCGCGAGTGTTATTAAATAGGCGTATGAAATAAGGACTTAGGCTTTGGAGATGTGGGCTATAAATTATAACATATATATAAATAACTTATAATTATGTTTGGGCTCGTTTAGGCTCGCAAGCCCAATCGAGCTTTGTATCTACGGCTCAAGCTCGGGCTCGATAGCTAAACGAGCCATATATTAGGCTCGGGCTCGGGCTCGAGCTCGTTAAGGCTCGGCTCGTTCGGGCTTTTTACCGAGCCGATCCCGGGTAGCTCTCAAGCCGCTACGTGTCATTTACACCCCTACACGTGGCACGATGAGGTGAAAGTTTTTAATTTTAATTTATTATTTCGTTTTTTTATTATTAATAATCTAAAAATTAAATAAGTTAAAACCCTTCCGTCTCTCTTATATCAATCACCTCTCTATTATTTTTTCTTTTTTCTTCTACCTTCACGGTCGTGTCATGTATATAATAGATTGTATTTTAAGTTTTAACACCAGTTAAATGGTTTTATATGCTCTTTATAACATGTAAGCGATCATGCGAAATCGTCCAGCGTCTGACATGATAGAATCGTGCTCTGTGGCTGGCCCTGGCTGTATAAATGTTAAGTTATCAACACAATGGATTGCTAAGGTACTGATTTTGATTGCTATATAATTATTACAATGTGGAAAATTGCAAGGTTTCTAATACAAGTCGTCTTAAGAAATTTTATGTCATGTATATAATAGATTGTATTTTAAGTTTTAACACCAATTAGATGGTTTTATATGCTCTTTAATTGGTCATACAATAAATTTGTTATGCACATGTTGATTAGGTGATAGATAAATATTAGAAGACGCATGGTGATTAATGTGTACAAGCAGATAAAACCGATCAAGGTCCGTATCTTAGTGATGTTTTAACCAGGTTATCTTCTTTTATCATTTTTTATTAAGTCATATTATATTTTTTAACCCCGGGATCTTCCCAGGTAATCAGCTAGTTATTATTATAAACGCACTTCTCTCTTCCGTACATCTTTTATATCATCACCGTTGTCATCATTATAGAAATCATAATGTCCATCGTTGGCTTGCTTGTTGGCTCCCTTTTCTGTTGTCTTGTTTTCAGTATCTTCAAAATGGTGAATTGTTGCTAATTGAATAATTTCATGTCCAAAATTATCTCACCTCCGAATTGCTTTAGGTGATCTAAATAATATCTCCTTCACAATCTTCTTCCCCAATGACACAAAGACTGATAGGGACATCAACTCCTCTGAATTACTTTTCAATATGTACATAGTCACCGACGAATCTTCAGAAATCATTGACGGAATCCAACTTTGATGGTTTCTCCGGCAACCCTTTCAACAAACTCAGATCCTGTGGTTCACAGTCTCGCCGGCGCTTTGCCACCTTCGATCGCGGTTTTGTGACCGGACCATGGACATTGAGTATGTCGTCGTGAGTCTTATCGCAAAGTAAGGTTTCTTCAATCAAGACAATACAGGAGTGAGGTTTGGGTGTTTTATAAAAGTCTAGATTACCCTTTTAATCAACCAGACTGAGTTAGTTAGAGTTAACTATGGTTTACACGTGTCAAGCTGTGGTGGTTCTCTACACTTCTCATATTAAGATGTATTGTATACTTTCTCTGGAACTTAATGTATTACAATATGAAAAAACAATAATTTTAATCATGTAATAAGAATGAAAATGTGTAAGAAAAGAAAATGTACGTTTGGATTAGGAGCAAAAGCACCCATTGCAGGTGTGATTAAGACGGTGTGTTGTGGACATGCAAGCGACCAGGCACGAGCAGCCACACGCTCACCCCCAGCCTCAACAGGCCCACACTAAACCGATGCGAGCGAGCCAATGCGAGCAGGCTCACGCAAGCTCACAGCGCGAAGAAAAGAATTTGTGTTGGATTTGTAGGTTATGGTTGCGTCGGTGCTCACCCCCAGCCACAAACAGCATGGCGTGACCAGGTTACTTGAGAGTCACGTCAGTGCTCATGACGATGCTCACCGCGAGCCACAACGTGCTGTCTAAGGTGGTGGTCTTGAATCGCCTATCATCATGATGACATACACATGAAATCGATTTGGTGTTTTAGAGTGTTTTGAGGAAGTGACAAAATTGTATAGAGGCTTCACTCGAGCTACAGGTAGCACGTAAAATTAGAATTATGTTTTATGAGTTATCGAGTGTTTATCTTTTAAATTTTTTTTTTTATAGTGAAACGTCCTATTCTTTTAATCATGGCCGGCCCTTAAGGGGTGCGGGGGGGACTCCCGGCCCGGGCTCAATTTCTCGAGGGCACATTGACTCCTCGGCAATCCAAGTTTTCTTAACAGTGATGTCCTTAATTAGATGGATTTTTTTTATGTTTGAGCCTCAAAATTGTTAATCAAGTATTAATCAAAGTGAATGGTAGTTATATAAAACATGAAGTAAAGAAATGTTGAGAGAGTCTAAGAAGTAAAGAAGAAAATGAAATGGTTTAAGAAAAAAAATTGCAAGTTTATTAATAAGTGTATGACTAGAGAAAATGAAGAAAATGAAATAAAGAGGGCTCATATTTTTGCTTTTTACCGGTTGATTTTGACTTCCTTTTTAACTTTTATTTTTGTTATGAAACAATTTTTTTTAATTTCCAAACTTTCACCCATTTATATTTTCATACTTTGTGGGATTCAAACTCCCAACATCCCATAAGAGGGTTTGTTCCCTCTAGCGTTAGACTACAACCTAAGTGAGAAATAAAATTTGATCAATCAATTTGATATTACTTTAATAGTAGTTTAAAAAGATAGTTTACATTATTTATTTCATTAAGACATAAAGCTAAAGCTAAAAGACACAGTTTTAATAGCTTGACCCGAGCACCTGAATTTTCAGGGCCAGCCCTGCTTTTATTGGTACACATTATGTGATTTCATGTTTTATTTTTCTATCTTAAGAAACTATATTGGATAAACTAGTTGATAATAAAAATAATTCCAAATAAAAAAATAAAAAAGAAAGAATCTTTTACTGTAATTGTTGTGTCAAAACTTAAAACACACCACGTAAACTAAAATGGTTTATTCAAATTGAAAATATAATAATTTTAAATAAAAATTTATAAAAGGTAACTCATAATTACAAATAGAATATCTCTGATAAATGTAATGGAGCGCTATGTTGAGCGTGATCTTTATTTTCGCGCCCCCTACACCATTACGTAGGGGCACGAATTGTTAAAAAATAGTTGGGGCGTTTTATTTTTAGCGCCAGATTACAAATTCTTCCCCATTTGTATGTTGCCACGTCACCCCTTTGTTTGAATATTGTTTCAATGGGTTAAAAAATGGCGTTAATTTTTTTCTCCCCCTATTACACCCCATTTCATTTTTTCTCCCCCTTTATTTGAATATTGTTTGTGAGATACCCGAAAGGTACCCCTAACATTCACAATAATCCCCTCCCCCCTTATTCTTTTACGCCACGTTGGCTCAAAGTCTTAATCGAGGCTGGTTCACCATACAACTCATCAGCAACAAGGTACACGTCATCTTGTACCCGGCAACCATAACTTTACACAAGGCTGAGTCAACATTGTCTTCTATTTCTTTTTTTGAACGATCAACAAAGATTTTATATCACCAAAGCTAGCGGGATGTTAGCAAGATTACACCAATGTACATATACACCATAAGACAATCGAATACTAAAACATTGAAAATAGACACCAAAAACTACCACCCGACTTTAGAGAGATCAAACTTTTACCAAGAATTCCAATCTAAATCCGGATGTTTTGCCCTATTTTTCACCCAAAGGAGACTAAGAGCCTTGATATCACCTATAACTTTAGAAGTGAGAACTTGATGATTGTTGAAAATGGCTTCGTTCCGATGCTTCCATAGACACCAAATCGTCGTTAGACAAATAACATTAAACGCCTTTTTTCGCTTTATTGAACCACCGATGTGCAAATGAAGTTGGAGAAGATCCTTGAAATGGAAAATGAAGATTGATCCGATGTTACACCATTGCGCCACAAGACACCAAATGATTTGAGAAAACGAGCAAGAAACGAAAAGGTGTTCCGCTGTTTCCTCGCATTCACCACAGAGAGGGCACTGATCCGAAGCAATATAAATGTTTCTTTTCCTGAGAGCACTTCTAGTTGGAAGTCGATCCTGTTCAGCCCTCCAAGCAAGCACCAACGCCTTCTTAGGAGCCCACGAATTCCACTGAAGGATGAAAGAAGCCTGCTCGAATCTGATCTGTTGCAGCGATTTCTTCAACTCACCCACGTTGTATCTGCAGCAACCACCCAGCCCCCAAACCCATGAGTCAGCCGTCCCTGAGAAAACTGGGACTTCCACCGTATTGTAGAAAGACGTCAGTTCCATCTGTTCAGCACTCGAACGAGCGTTCCTTTTCCAGTCCCAAACCCACCCAGCACCCGAGGATGCAACCCGATCAGCAACAGCTACAATCTTGTCACGTTCCAATTCAAACAAAGCTGGAAATTTGACTGCAAGAGGGGTTTCAGCAGCCCAAGTGTCTAACCAAAACGAAATACCCAACCCATTCCCCACCACCTCTTTTAAGGCCCAACCCACATCCACCCCAACCCTTTTGACAGCACGCATAGACGCATGGATTTGTTTCCAAGAAGCTGAAATTGAAAGTCTAGTAGGGATTGGATTCCAATCCCGGCTAGAACTATGTATAGACCAAATTATATTACGCCACAAAGCGGTGGGTTCAGTTTTGAACCTCCACCACCACTTTGCAAGCATAGCCGAATTAGAGTCGAGAAGAGAACCAAAACCTAAGCCACCATAATCAACCGGGGAACATACCCTTTGCCACGCCACCCAATTCATTTTTGCCTTTTCTTCCGATCCACCCCAAAAGAATACGCGTCTCAACTTATCAAGATCATCAATCACTTTACATGGTGCTTTAAACAATGAGAAGTAATAAGTGGGTAAAGCGTTCAAAACCGATTTAATTAATGTCACCCTTCCACCAAACGAGAGCGTCTTGGCCTTCCAAATAGATTTACTTCGGAAGGCTTCCACCACCGGTCTCCAATGCTTACATAGATTCATATTAGCCCCAATTTGTAAACCCAAGTAAGTGAACGGGAAGGATCCCGCTTTGCAACTCAATGCCGCGGCAACCATATCAATATCACCAGATTCAACCCCGACCCCATACACCGAGCACTTTCCTAAATTGACTTTCAACCCGGATGCAAGATAAAAACACCTAAGAACTCTTTTTAGGTTCAAGGCATTCGTGAGAGACCATTCCCCTAGGAACACCACATCATCCGCATAAAGGAGATGTGAGATAGGAAGTTCCGCTGAACCACAAGTCAAACCCCGAAAGTAACCCACATTTTTAGCCCTTTAATGACCCCCGACAAAGCTTCCATTGCGAGTAGAATAAATATGGGGAAAGTGGGTCACCTTGTCGAAGCCCACGACTACAAGTGAATTCTTGTGTTGGAGAGCCATTCACCAAGACGGACGCACGAGCCGATGTCACAATTGCCATAACCCACTTACACCACCTAGCCGGGAAATTCATTTGAATCATAATGGACTCAAGGAAATCCCAACTCAATGAGTCATATGCCTTGTGACAACCTGCACCCTTCACTTTTCATAAATGTGCATAATTGGTTCCTCAACTATTTCAAAATTTTCATTTTTAACCCTTGTATTTTAATAGGACCAAAATTCACAATTTAATAAAACATATAATTTTTATAAGTAAAAGTATGCACGTTTTATACTCACAACTACACCCGAGCACGTATGTTTCAGACCTTGATACTCAAAGCCCTTAATTTTCGGTCCTAAAACAACTTAGAAACAGAAGGAAACAAGTCTATAACTTAAAATTGATTAAATTTGAAAAATTATTTTTTTTTAGCCCTCGCGGTCCGCTAAGACAGTCAAACAGTCAAAGTTCCAGTCAAAGTCCTAGTCAAAAGTCCTAGTCAAAGTCTTAGTCTTAGTCAAAGTCCTAGTCAAATAGTCAATTCATCTTAAAACCTTACTTTATTGTGTTGACCAATTTTAAAGCCTAATTGAATCCAAAACTAGTATAAAAACCCACCTATGACCCATTACACTTTGCACCTCCAATTCAATTGTTTCAATTCGATTAAACTCTCCCTCATACCTTTCTTCTAGAGTATATTACTTCTACATTTGAAGCTTTGATTATAAGCTCTTGTAATTGGCGAATTGGAAGCTTGATATTTTTCCTATTCGGTTTCTTTACTTCAAAATTGGACTGGTTTCGTTGTTGAATCTTTGGATTGCTCGCATTTTCACGCTCGCTTAGTCATCTAGTCATTTGGCGAAAGTGAGTATTTCCTATCCCCTTTTTGCTTTTATTCATTTTTGGGGTGTTACATGTACACTTATACAAATTACAAATACAAGTTCACATTTTTACAATACAATTCTAGTACTATGTGCATTTGCTTACAAACGTGCTTTATGCTTAGACATTATATGTAGAATACATTTGTACTTAGTGAAATCATTAACATTGTACAAGCCGACCTTAACATTGGATAGCGCTATTGGATTGACAACCCGCCTAGGTTGATTCTCCCCCTTTTTCATCGGAGAATCCGTGGTCATTGTTAAGTTATTATCCAATTATTTGGATAAGTACACCGCCGTTCATTTAGTACATTTATACAGTCACAGGATTGATTTCGCTCATTTGTATGATACATAGTTTACATAATTGCACTGTAGCTTTGCACTTGAATTGTATACCATTTTTCCAACTTACTATATGTATTAAAACTAGGAATGCTCACCAACATTTCATATGTTGACAAAACTTATTTTGTACATGTTTCAGGTGCAGTTTGATCTTAGTACTATAGCATTGGATTTTAGTGCTTGCTTTTAATAAGTTATTTCAAATTTCATGTTTCGTTCAGACTTTTGTATTTTTCCCATTTCATCTATGTAAGACAATTTAAATTATTAAATAATACATTTACATTTTAGTACCATGTGCTTTTGAACAATCGTCACTACGTGACACCTTGATGATTCCGCCATCGGTTGGGGTGTTACAGATTGGTATCAGAGCCATGGTTATAGGGAATTAGGTTATTAGAATGCCTTTTAGCCTAGTCTATAACCAAGCTTACATTCACGAGTCCTCTCGTGTTTATTTCTCTTTATCCTATTATTTTCTTTCAAGATATTTTCGCTATGATTTTTTTCTCGTTATTCTTTCGGTGTGTTGTTTAAAGAAGAAGATACTCGTATTTCACAAACGAAATGATATCACCAAGTTAGGAGTGACATCCATACCTTGGTGATTAGTTTCACTCCTCTATATGTTATTTATCTTAGGAATATATCTTTGAGATAGGAGTGACATCCACACCTCAAAGAGTATTTCTTTCAAAAAGGAACTTAACCACTAAGCTGGGAGTGATATCCTTAACTTAGTGATTGGTTTCATTCCACAATCGTTTTCAATTTTGAAATACATCTTTGAGTTAGGAGTGAAATCCAAATCTCAAGGATCTATTTTTGCATCTCGTTTTAATCTCGCTAAAGTTTTGGAATTCACTATTGATGGGGCACGTGCAATCTGGAAGGGTGAGCGCCTGTATCCTGAGTTTTCTGTCTAGGCCTGGTATTTCGTATAAATCCCAATCAGAAGAGGGACCCGTATACCTACCTGGGAACTCTTGGGATGAGCATTCACTTATAGGCTAAAGTACGCCCCCACAAGTCACTAGGAAATTTCAAATACTTGAGTTGGTCAAAGTTTCCTATAGAAAAAATTCCAATGTTTTATATCATTGATATTTATGTTTGTTTAGCATTTGAAGATTCCATTTAATCACTTGATGTTTCATATGCCATTATTCATTGATCATTCGCTTTTGAATCCCTTATCATCATTACTAAAACTTTTGTTTGATATATTATCGCATTAAAGCTTACACTATTTCACTTATGCTCATGATTTTTACACTATAAGGTATTACTCGTTTTGCGTTAAAACATTTTTACCCACGACTTAAGTTTTAAACTCTGTGTTTAACTTTGATCACATCCTGATTTTAGGAATGTTGCGTCATCTTACAGTTAAAAATGAACATGTTTTTTCCAAACTTATTATTTCAACCTATTTTATAGCTTCATGTTTACAAACTTACTTGATCGAAGTCACAGTATATCCTCATATACCTAATACTAATATTGCTGCACCCAGTCTCCTAAGCCATAGCCAACTACCATTAGTTAGAACTTCTTAGTCAGACTAAACTCATACATAAATGCCTACCTACACGGTACGCACTAGTACACTACTCTCTAAAACGATTAATTTGACAACTTATTCAATAAGTCTTTTCATAAAGCCTATTCGGCAAATTAGAACACACTTTTCATACACCTTGTGCCTTGAAACAAATAGCCCGCTATGAGCCCAAAGAGATGCCTTAACGATCCTGCAAATAAATGATCTTTCAATGTATAAATTTCGTAAAAGTTTGAAAATTTTAAAGGTTTCAAGTTTACCCAGTCTTAACGGGTAACACTTCGATTTTCTCAACATTTCATAACAATTAAAAATTTCCCACTTTTCAACCCACAAGTTAAAGAAATGTTTAAATACAGAAAATTTTATTTTTCAAAATTCGTCAAGGCATCTGGGATCATTCACAACCTTCACATCATTTTAAATCTTGGTCTTTCGAAACACATTAGATTTACACACACTTCATGAAATGGTTTCATCTTGCATTTTATAAACTTGCATTGCATATTTTACAAATCAAATGTAAATCTGCATGTTTTCATATAACGTATCCAATATATGTTTTCGGGAGGAATTTGCAACTAATAATATACCTTATAACACTTTTCAAACTTGACTTCTCGTAAACACATGAAAATGTGTACCTACGATTTTTTTTCAAGTGAACCTGTTTTGAACTTAAAACATTCTTCGGTTTTCAAAAAGTTATCCTCATACCAGTAGACTATACGTCTGTTCTGTGCACTTTCATTTACAGTAAATTTCATTAATTTTTTTTACACCATTCTATTTATAGTTACGTTCATACATTTTCTTATTATTTTTGTATTATTCTTTTGTGGGTAGTTATTTTCACGCGTTATTCGCAACTATTCTTGCACTAGTTATTAGTAGTTATTCTTACAACACTAGTTTTGAGCATTAATTTAACTCGTTTACTTTCATTTTGTGCAAATTGTGCGATTTACTCGATTTGCGTTATGCTATTCTTTCAATCGAATTTTTATGCTATACTTTTATACTTACATGAACGCATATTTGGTATGCATATTTTTTTTTGTGAGCAAAACCCTGTTATACTTTACATTATTTTGTTCATCATCATGGCCAACTTACATACTAATTGATAGCTCGTATGAGATCTAAGCCAGTTCCCACGTACGACTCGGTTCAGAGTATTCATCTAACCCGAGGGGAACAGTGTAATCTTCAGAGTTTATCAATATGGTTGTTTAGAGCCCAATGATGTGAACAGAAAATTTACCGGTTAAGGGTGAACCCGAAAGGTGAAGAACCCCTAAACATGTCTTATACTTACACGTTAATCTCATTACAGTTAAAGGGTGAACCTGACAGGGGAAGAACCTTTAACTGCATCTTATACTTGAGAAGTATCTACTACTTAACACATTTTGGTTGCACGCATTGTTTCTTGTATTACTTATGTTAGTGTTATGGAAAAGCATAACACCCTAGTGTAAGGTAAATCTATGATTACGGTCCGGAACGCAATCATGGGTTTACAGGTACATGAGGATGGTGTGTAATTCTATTTAGGCTATTGGTAGACAATCAGTACGAGTCCAAAGTATCGGGAGTGTGGTGGGTTAGCTGCGGTACACCCTATATATAAGCATAAACGATACTGCGGGAGCGGACTAGGAGTCTGACCAAGAACCTACCCCTTACTACCTCTTCAATAGGTCGCTGACTAATAGATAGCATTTTTGATAAAAGAACATTTTACATAAGCTCCAATTAGTTTTGTTGGAGCCTTCCTTGTTGACCACCTCTACAGAAAACCTTAAACTTTGTATACTCTTACACTCTCTGTTAGTCGAAATCCTGTTCCATGTCCATAATAAAGTTCGGTCACAAACTTCTTTAAAGTAAGGGAAACTACTATAACACTGCCCTACCCTCACCAGTTACATACTTTTCCCAAACCTTGCTCATTATAAACTCTTAATTCTCTAACCTTCGGTCAAACTTTAAGGATTTTCAAACTCTTATTTTGGGTATTAAACAACTACTTCAAACTTTGTCAAATCATGGCTGGTGCATTTCTTAAAATCTAATTGCTTTTTTTTTTTACAAATGTCTTTTGTTTCATGGAAACCTTCACTTGAAAGTAATTTCGGGACGAAATTTTCTAAAGTAGGGGAGACTGTGACAACCTGCACCCTTCACTTTTCATAAATGTGCATAATTGGTTCCTCAACTATTTCAAAATTTTCATTTTTAACCCTTGTATTTTAATAGGACCAAAATTCACAATTTAATAAAACATATAATTTTTATAAGTAAAAGTATGCACGTTTTATACTCACAACTACACCCGAGCACGTATGTTTCAGACCTTGATACTCAAAGCCCTTAATTTTCGGTCCTAAAACAACTTAGAAACAGAAGGAAACAAGTCTATAACTTAAAATTGATTAAATTTGAAAAATTATTTTTTTTTAGCCCTCGCGGTCCGCTAAGACAGTCAAACAGTCAAAGTTCCAGTCAAAGTCCTAGTCAAAAGTCCTAGTCAAAGTCTTAGTCTTAGTCAAAGTCCTAGTCAAATAGTCAATTCATCTTAAAACCTTACTTTATTGTGTTGACCAATTTTAAAGCCTAATTGAATCCAAAACTAGTATAAAAACCCACCTATGACCCATTACACTTTGCACCTCCAATTCAATTGTTTCAATTCGATTAAACTCTCCCTCATACCTTTCTTCTAGAGTATATTACTTCTACATTTGAAGCTTTGATTATAAGCTCTTGTAATTGGCGAATTGGAAGCTTGATATTTTTCCTATTCGGTTTCTTTACTTCAAAATTGGACTGGTTTCGTTGTTGAATCTTTGGATTGCTCGCATTTTCACGCTCGCTTAGTCATCTAGTCATTTGGCGAAAGTGAGTATTTCCTATCCCCTTTTTGCTTTTATTCATTTTTGGGGTGTTACATGTACACTTATACAAATTACAAATACAAGTTCACATTTTTACAATACAATTCTAGTACTATGTGCATTTGCTTACAAACGTGCTTTATGCTTAGACATTATATGTAGAATACATTTGTACTTAGTGAAATCATTAACATTGTACAAGCCGACCTTAACATTGGATAGCGCTATTGGATTGACAACCCGCCTAGGTTGATTCTCCCCCTTTTTCATCGGAGAATCCGTGGTCATTGTTAAGTTATTATCCAATTATTTGGATAAGTACACCGCCGTTCATTTAGTACATTTATACAGTCACAGGATTGATTTCGCTCATTTGTATGATACATAGTTTACATAATTGCACTGTAGCTTTGCACTTGAATTGTATACCATTTTTCCAACTTACTATATGTATTAAAACTAGGAATGCTCACCAACATTTCATATGTTGACAAAACTTATTTTGTACATGTTTCAGGTGCAGTTTGATCTTAGTACTATAGCATTGGATTTTAGTGCTTGCTTTTTATAAGTTATTTCAAATTTCATGTTTCGTTCAGACTTTTGTATTTTTCCCATTTCATCTATGTAAGACAATTTAAATTATTAAATAATACATTTACATTTTAGTACCATGTGCTTTTGAACAATCGTCACTACGTGACACCTTGATGATTCCGCCATCGGTTGGGGTGTTACATGCCTTCTCGATGTCCACCTTAAAGATCATCCCCTGTCGTTTCATTTTTTTCATCCACGCAATCACTTCATTCAAGACGAGTGCTCCGTCAGTAATATTTCTTCCAGCAAGAAAGGCGGATTGTTCCGAAGAAATAAGACCCCCATAACCGATTTAAGACGGTTCATTAGCACCTTTGATAAAACTTTATTGACACATCCAACAAGACTTATTGGTCGAAAGTCTTTAAAATCAAGGGGATCCTTTTTCTTTGGAATCAAGGCAATAAAAGATGAAGCACAACCAGCTCCTATAGCAGTCCCGTGGAAGAATTCATCAAACAAACTCACAAAGTCACCCTCCAAACTATTCCAAAATCTCTAAATGAACTTAAAATTAAAGCCATCCGGCCCCGGTGCTTTATCCCCATCACAACCCCATACGGCATCTTTTATTTCCTGTATCGAAAAGGGGCTAACAAGTGAATCTGCGTCCGATGTAGATAGCCTGTTTACGTGTGAGCAAGTAATACTCGGGCGAGACGGCATACTCTCCGTAAGCTTCTCTTGAAAAAAAACAAACGCTTTGTCTTTAATAAACATCGGATTTGTTACCCAATCACCATCCGACACGAGACCATGAATCCTTCTATTCGTAAGATTAGAGTTAATAATTCCATGAAAAAATTTTGAGTTTTCATCACCTTCACATGCCCATTTAACTCTAGCCTTTTGACGAAGATCCGATTGTTTCCTCCGCTCAAAATCAAGAACAAAGGCCTTCGCTTCACCCCTAATTTCCAGCTTAGAATCAGTGAGTGGTCTTGTGTCAGCCACCTTATCCATATTTTCCAAAATCACCTTATGTTGACGGAACGATTCATCCAGTTTACTTTTTTCAGCCCCAACCCACCATTTAATTTTATTCTTTAAGAACTTTAACTTGGTAATCAATGCCAAATCAGCCGGTCCCGTAAATGTAAACCTATCGCATTGTAGCCGAACATAATCCAAGAATCCCAGAAGTTCAAGCCATGAATTAAAAAACCGGAAGGGTATATGCCCGAAGTCGTTATTAACAATAGATAGGGTTACCGGACTATGGTCAGATAGGAATCTAGACAAAGCGGTGACCGATGCCCACCCTATTTAGACATGAAATCGTTACACACCAAAAAACGATCAAGTTTACTAAGCTTTGTACCATCATCTGACATATAAGTGAACCTGAGGCCCCCCATATTATACTCCTCAACCTCCGGCCGCCTAATAAATTCGTTGAAAGCATCGGCATTGTCTTCTATTTCAACACTAAATTTCTGCAATAGCTCATTACTTTCCCATATTTACAATAGTGCCACCAACCATTTACCCATAATTTTTTTGTATTTTTGTGTATTCAACTTTTTCAATTTTTAGTATTTTCACTTATAGCCCCTTAGCATTCAAAAAACTTTACAAAATATCTTTTTTGAGCATCGGAGGTGAATGGAGGAGGGCGTTGAAGGTGCATGGCGAAGGGCGTCGACGCTGGAAGGTGGAAACATATAACGAGCGTGATTACTAACAGTATGTTTATTGATCTCATATAATCATATATTAAAATTTAAAAAGATAAATACAATGTGGCATATAAGCCACATATAGACTGTATGTTGCGTATACACTACCAAGTCATCTTCTTCATCAAGCCGCGTATAGGATACATATAGATCTATACAAGGTGTATAGTTTATGCCCCTGTACATATCCAAGATTTTAAACCTTAAAAACCGACCCCAAATCATCTAAATCTAGTGGATGTTTATACAAACAAACTGCATATTCATGACCGGGAGTAAAAATACCGACTTTTACGCTGAAAAGCAACAAAAATATTTGAATACACATATCAATCACGTAAAGTCAAGCGGGGGGGGGGGGGGTTGTTTTAGTGTATGTGTGTATGGTAACGTATGAGAGGAGATGCATGATTGTTCCCCCTTATACGTAGCCTTATATGCCATATATAGGCTATACACAACGTATAAAGCTGTGTATAAGGGTGAATAGTCATGCATTTCCACTCATATGAAGGTATCGCGTACTTAGGTAAAAAAATGTATACTTTATACGCCGCTTAAGTGACTGAATGATATGTCTTGCAAAGGTTGACCGTCACAGAAAATAATAAACCCTATACGCCATGTATAAACTTATACACGATGTATATTACGTCTCAGATAGGTGGTTTAGAGTTCAAATAGTACCACCCATAGTTTTTTACCATATACGTATAGAAGGATCCTTGATACACAATCAATTTTAAACAAAGAAATATAACACATAATTTTAATGCGCTAGGAGCGATTTTTAATTTTTCATATCCTATCATATGTAATTATATTCTTTACACTACATATATGTGTTTATAAAGTTCTTTTTCTTCACATACACTACACTTGTTCAATACAACTAATTGCAAGTAAATAATCATAAAAATAATAGAAGGATTTTTTTTGGTAAAAAAATAATAGAAGGATTTGTATGTAATGTTGAGCGGATATGTTTGAAAAAACAAATAGAGACTATTATGTGATTATATAGTTCAACATGAAAACAATTTAAGGTTGTGGGGTTACAAATGCACCAGAATGTCATTGGCAAACTACATGTATATTGTATAGTAACTAAAACAATAACATATATAAGAAAATAAATATTTTTTAAAACAATAGAAATTATACAGATTGTATACAATTTTCAAAAATAGAACTTTTATTTTATTTGAAAACAAGTTTTATGAGATAGCTGGATAAGGTCGATGAGATCACACAAAAAGATGATGAATTGGGGTCACATAACCATTTCAATTGCTTTAAGCAAGATGACATATACCACATCACTTTGATAGTGTTACAATTCACTAATAAAGTAGCTAGAGTTGTACTAATTTTTTTAATCTTTAATTTTGCCCGTTTATTGAAATAATTCTTTTTTGAGTCATAAAAATATGTGATTGTTTTATTTTATATGTATTCCTGGTAGTTTTATCACAGAAAATTATAAAACAACTAATTAAAAATAAATTATTTAATATTTAAAATGTGAATGTTAAATGCCTTATTTAATAAAGTATAGTTGACAGTTTTTGGTCTCAGAAGCAAATATCATCATCATCGTACTTAGTTAATATCACCAATAACAAAGTTAAGATAGGGTCTCGAAGCGAATATGGAAACCGTTTAAAAGTATGACATGAAGACTAGAAGTGGTTCATCGTTCTTCAAATTCTTCGAAGAGCTAGTATTTTAGGTTTAGCCGATCCAAAAAATAAAAAAATAAAAAAAGCTTGTATTTTAGGTTACATATTTGAATTTTTCCACATTTATAAGTGCTCAGTTGTTCTTAATTCTCGATTGAAACAATCAACGACTTTGACGGGGAAAGGGCGCTCCACTGAAGATGTTTACACTTCACTGATTTCTACCTATCTTGCACTGTCACATCACTTTACTGATTTCCTTCACTGAAACACTTTTTTGAAGGCAACACTCCACTGATTATTTACCCAACTATCAATTATTTTCACACATAAGGGGTGTAGTGATGTGGTGTGGTGTGAGTTTGTGTATATAATGATATTAAATTTGAATTAAAAAAAGAAGAAAAAAATGAAGTGGCATATTTTGATTGGAGGAAGAGAGAACAGACCACCACGAAATATTTCGCGTGACCCTCATTCACGCCCATTTCACAAGGATGGGGGGCGGTGTTCCCAAGTGAATGGGGCGCCAAATTTGGCCATTTACGCCCAATTCACGTTCCATTACATATAGTCTTATTTTTCTTTTACCAAGTGAATGATATTGGGCTATTCCTCGTACATAAATGGACCTTTGATAAGTGACGGTCCATTTGGTGTTTAACCGGTCCATGTGGTGAAATGAAGAAAATAACTGTATGTGAAGATTATGTAATCTGGGATTCTGGGGTACAGAAGGCATTGTATAGGGTGTTGCATTACATATAATACAAGTGTTATGTGAACCATTTTGTCGTAGGTAATTCTAATATTTACCGTTGTCAATACTTTTGATGATAATTCAAATCTATACCATTTTCAATTGTTTTGATGATAACTTATTCTCTCAAAATATTATATGACCTTGTTGTATCGTGGCATCGCTAATCCCCCCCCCCCCCCCCCCCCCCCCCCTAGATATGGTGTGAATTCAAATCCCTTCAAGTGAAAGTTGATTAGATGGTTCTTAGGAGTAAGCATTGTTGTTACAAAAAACCTATTGACTTTATAGCTACTACCTGATTTTTAACTTGATCGGCGCATATTTCATGCACACAAATAATCACGCAATAGCCTCATGAAGGCGTTAATACCTATGTCGTGTGGAATTGGGCATCGATCTTATATCCGCTATGGTAAGTTTTTCTACTTCAAGGGCTTTTTGTCCAACATAATAAATCAATCACCATCAATGCTTAGTTATGATAAGAGGTGTAGCATAACATCTCGGCTTGTGTTTGTCGGGTGAGCATTCATTCATAAAGTTTATGGTCGAAGTCCATCCTAGGTGTGTGTAGGGTTTGTTGAAAGTCTCCATCGATGCTTAGTTAAGATAAGATTTAGTGACACCTAAAGTCATATTATTTAAGATTTTTATTGTTGGCAATTGTCGTTTTTCCAAAAATAATTCTGAGCTTTGTTGGTCTTATAAAAGAAACTTGATTCTAAATTTACGATTTTCTATTTAAAAAAAAAAAAAGTATATGGGTGAGTGAACGTTGATAAAATTTGTATATTGAAAATGTGAACCATAGTTGATGATGGTCCTGCAAAGTAACAACGATTTAAGTAGAAAATTAGGCCATTGATCGGAAAGAAGATAAAAGAATGTGTAGTGGTCTCGGTAAAAAAAAGTAATTATTATACCGTGTCACTTAATCATTTTTTTACTCTAATTTGTGTGGTTTCATGAATCAATTTAAATATATTAGCAGGTTCCGCGTATTGCGGTGTGGCTGCACTGTTTTTGGTCATCAATTACGTTAATTTATAGATTTTCCATTGAGATAGACTTTTACGGTCCATTATACTTCTGACCGAGATTGTAAATGGAAATCATTCATCCACAAAAGAATAAATAATAATAAAATAAAACTAACTTGTTTTGTTTATAGTCGAAGCCCTAAACCCATAAAAATCTTGAAACAAAAGTATAACGTGTGTTTGCATATAATTAAATGGATCATCTGTTGGAGAACCAAGCAAAACATGGTATCAAAATGGTAGAATACATGATGATAATAGGTTTGCTTCATATTAAAAACACTCGCATCTTTTTATATTATATTTTTTGTATATGTTCTGTTTCTTAAATCATATTTGGTTACAATAATCAACCTTGTGTTATTTTATAAATAATCATTGAATTTATGATTTAGATATATTATTTATATCTTGGGTTAGATGTTGATAGGCTTGTATTTCTTCATGTTAGGACCTTACCCAAAAGTGATAATCAGTTTTGATGATTTGTACCTGGTCACAAAGAGGCGAGAAAAAGAACACAACATGTAGTGGTGTAGTTTGTGGGTGACGCCGGAGATCAGAGGCGTAATGGTGACTGCGATGGTTGCGATCTTGTATCCGGTTCAACAATCAGCGGTGGAGGATTTGTAACCATAGAGAAACAAGCGATATAGGGTGTAGTATTTTATATGTGAGGTTGGGCGATAATAATTATAAAATAATGGTGGCTTGGACTGATAATAATTAGTGAATTAAAGACCATCATGACTGTGAATTGATGGTGGCTCCCTGCTGTCCGATCGGTTACAAAACATGAAGCACAAACATGATTTGTCGATAACAATTAGTAAGTTAAGGACCATCATATTTTGAATTGATGGTGGCTCATTGGCTCTCCATGTCAAAAAACCGTTTCCAAATTTATGTTAGAAATTGGTTACATGTTTCTTTCACTTTGGCATTTATGTTGATTTTCTATGTGAGTTTGAGGATTAATTATTGTAAGTATTCAATGTTACTTTGAGGTTTAGTTACTGTTAGTATTAAATTTGCCTAGCTAAGTAAATGAAATTACAATATTGCCCACTTACATGAAAATGAAATGATAAGTTTACCCATCCAACACCCATTATATAGTAGTATAGATAAAAAATGATAGAAGAAAATGAAGTGTACGTGGTTATTTATGATTGATTACTTAATATTAATAATCCAACCCACAAACTTTCACCCTTTCTAACTCCAATCCCTTCACGACTAGCCTTATTTGCTTCTTATAACGCCCACATGGGGTGGTGTTTCACGTGCCTTCATTCCTACTGTTGGAATATGAGTCAAAATCATGAGTCAAAATAAAGTCAAAATGGTTAGTCAATGGAAGTCAACATGGACAGAAAGAAATATAAGAAGTCCAGGGGCCAGTTGTGACAAGTTTCAAAGTTTATTACTGCTTTATAAGGTTCGGGTTAATAATAGAAGGTTTGTTAGATTGGAGGGACTGTTTCTGTCAAGTCTGAAACTTATAACAGACATTAACAGATCAATTAAGGGTTAGGGTTATAAAACCCAATTAGGTTCAATCAGTAGAATAAGTTGTATGCTTTTCTAATTCGTTTGTAATTCTCTTTTGTTTTTCATCAATAATAATACATGAAACATTTGATTTATTAATTCTTGATTCAATTTCATAGTGTTTTTACAACAATTGGTATCAGAGCCTCGTTACTTGAATCTGTGAAATTGGTGTTTGTTATCCGCAATTAAAGATCAAGAATGGTGACAACAAAGTTCGAGTTGGAGAAGTTCGATGGTAGAAACGATTTTAGTTTGTGGAGGTTGAAGATTAGGGCCCTACTTGTGCATAACAGTGTTGTTGATGCTTTGAGGGGTTAAGATCATCTTCCTGGTGGTCTCACAGATAAAGAGAAGAATGAGATGTTAGAAAAGGCTCACAGTTTGATAATCTTGAGTCTGGGTGACAGGATGTTGAGGGAGGTTTCAAAAGAAACGTCAGCATTAGGAATTTGGGCAAAACTTGAGACCCTGTACATGACCAAGTCTTTGGCCAATAGGTTGTATCTCAAGAAGAAGCTGTATACGTTTCAAATGAATCCTGGAAAGACATTAGAAGAACACACAGATGAGTTCAAAAAGTTGATTCTTGACCTTGAAAACATTGAGGTTGAATTGGATGTTGAAGAACAAGCCATTATATTTCTCACATCATTGCCTTCTTCGTATGAGCATTTTGTAGATACCTTGATGTATGGAAGGGAGACCTTGACTATGGATGAAGTCTTCGCTTCCCTGAACTCAAAAGAATTGAAAAAGAGGTCAGATGTGAAAGAAGAAGGTGGAGATGGTTTGTTTATGAGAGGAAAGGTTGACCAGAAAAATTCAAGATTTAAGGGAAAATTAAGGTTCAAGGGGAGGTGTTTTGTATGTCACTCAGAAGATCATTTGAAAAGAGATTATCCAGAAGTTAAGAAAAGAAGGAATGAACAGAGGTTTGATAATCATAGGCAACAAGATGATGGTTCATCAGAAGAAGGCGATGAATCAGATGTTCTTGTGGTAACTGATGAAAAATTCTGTTCAGGAAGATGGATTATGGATTCAGGAGGGTCATTTGGAATGACATGTGATCAATGATATTTCAAGAATTTGAAATATGAGAATCTTGGTAAAGTCAAGATGGGAGATGGCAGAACTTGTGAGATTCAAGGGATTGGGACTGTTACATTCATGATGGACGATGGTTATATTGTTGATATGCATGATGTAAGGTATGTTCATGATTTGAATGGGAGTTTATTGTCGTTGGGGTGTTTAGAGAAAAAGGGTTACCATGTATGTTTAAAAGATGGTAAGGCATTGATAATGAAAGAAGAAGTGGTTGTGATATCAGGAACAAGACAAGGAAATAATGTCTATGTTCTTGATGGACATGTTATGGTACCTCATGTGGTAAAGTCTGTTGATCACAAAGATAGTTTAGAGGTGTGTGATACGGATGTGATAGGAGTGTATCACAGGGTAAAGCTCTCTGATGTATGTGACATGTTAATGGAGTGTGGAGGTATTAATCTTATGTTCAGGGAAGATGTTGTTCAAAGAAGGGTAATTCTGAAAAAAATGGAAAATGTGTTTGGACATTCTAGTCTGGTGGAGGCTGCACAAGTTATTGTGGAATGTGTCCAGAATGAGGTGGAGGAGTATGATAATTGTGCAGAAAAACATGCTCAGGAACAGAACTGGTTTCAGTGTTAAAGTGTTATGTGGTGACGGTGACAGAACATGGTTGCAAGCTGTAAAGATGTTGGTTATTAGGGAAACTGAAAAACCAGGAAACATGGTCAAGTGGTGGAAGGTAATGGGTAAAGTGATATGTCCATTATGTGTTAGTGATGCTTGGATAGTGTTTGATAGGCCTGGAATGGTGATAGGAGACAAAATGCATTGCAGGGGTAGTTTGGTCATAGTCTTTTCTGATTCTGGTTGTGCAGAAAATATGGCCAGAACAGGCTGTGTGTTTCAGGATATGCATGATATTATGAGTTGGGAAGATAAGCAACAACATGGGTCAACATTATGTACATCAGAATCAGAAGAGTTCATACTGTCAAAATGTGTTAAAAAGGGCAAAATGGTCCAGATTGAAGCTGATATGTGTATAGCTGGGTTGGTGGAAAAATCAGTGAGTGAAACAAGATTTGTTGCTTGTTTGGAAAGTTAACAAGTCGGATTGATCATGATTGTTGGCTCAAGGTGGAGATTGTTGGAATACGAGTCAAAATCATGAGTCAAAATAAAGTCAAATTGGTTAGTCAATGGAAGTCAACATGGACAGAAAGAAATATAAGAAGTCTAGGGGCCAGTTGTGACAAGTTTCAAAGTTTATTACTGCTTTATAAGGTTCGGTTTAATAATAGAAGGTTTGTTAGATTAGAGGGACTGTTTCTATCAAGTCTGAAACTTATAACAGACTTTAACAGATCAATTAGGGGTTAGGGTTATAAAACCCAATTAGGTTCAATCAGTAGAATAAGTTGTATGCTTTTCTAATTCGTTTGTAATTCATCATCAATAATAATACCCGAATCATTTGATTGTTAATTCTTGATTCAATTTCATAGTGTTTTTACAACACCTACGTTAAAAGCGGCATGAAGGCATAACCCTCTATTATGCTCTAATGAAAACTTTGTATAACACTAAAGATTATTTTGAATAGACAGAAAAATTAGAGAGTTGAGCTCGACCATGAATTAACCATCTTAAGCTGCCCTAGATTATGTCTTTCATTTTTTATTCCTCTTAATCAACATTTGTATACCCTTAATATTTACTTTTTGCAAACTAAGAGTTCCATAACATATATCCATTAAAGTGGCTTTTGTTGCCTCATATGTTATTAAAAAAAAAACGTTATTCATCAACATCTAGATCTATGATTGCAAGAGAAGTTGGTTGCGAGTTCAACAATATAAACAATTTTTAATCACAGGTTCTACTAATGATCATTATGACTTTACTTGTTTACTACGATGATTTAGTGATCACTACAATATTAATAATACAAGCGGTCATCACTATTTATATTATGATCACTGCCATGTGATGATTATCATTTCCAACTTAGAGTTGCGTTAATCTATAATCTATAATATATAATATATAATATATAATACATTATAAAGGAGGAGTGATGTACCATATTGAAATTTTGACATGGACACAATTTTTAAAGCAACAAGTATAAGAGAATAAAGCTTATTTCATAAGGGTATTATAGGCATATTGGGGACAATTAAGACACTTAGAGGGTTAGTAGAGTAATTTTATCTTTTGTTTTTAGTTAAAAACTAAAATATCATTCCTATAATACCCCTAACTCCCTTCACCTTCCCTCTTAGACCATATGAAAAGCTCTTCTAATCAATTATTCATTGATTGTGTTTTATTTATATTAATCATTCATAACAAATTCTATTCCATTTCATGAATTCTATACATAAGATAACATGGATTTTCTTTTATGATGTGCGAATACTTTTGAAATCTGGATATTCCGTCATCATTCTCTGTAGGAGGTGAGTATATTTTTATGTATACATAGTTATGTTTCCTGTTTTGTCAAGAACTTTGATGTAAAAAACATGAAAATGATAATGAGTAATCAACTGGTTTGCATTTTAGCATGTTTTCGAATGGCCATATTACAAGTAGTGCAGTTGAAATTTTTGGTGATACAATTATTTAATCCTATTATTAATGATTTAGTTATATAAACTTTTTGCAGGGGAACCTGCCTGCCATATTGTAGATCACTTTCCGATGATCCGCTGCTTGAATGTTTCAAGCTCACCAGCGATTCAAGCATACAAGGTTGCTTAATCTTTGGTTATAAAAAACAAACAAATGAATTTAGATATATAGAGCTACACTTTATCTATATTTCCAGTTATTGAATGAAATCTGCTCCTTTTACAGTGCAAGAGTCGAACGCTGAAGCGGTTGAGAATGCAATTCGTGGTCATCACGATGTAGGAATCATCTATCATTTTCAATGGAACTTCATTCTATATATCATTAATTAAATATTAAAGTTGATTCATTTATTTCATTTCATCTCAGGCTGTTAATGGAGGGTACTTGCTAAAACTTCCTGTCACAACCATCGTTGAATATATTCAGGTTAGCACAGAGAGTACATTTACAACATCGTCATTACTTGCATCAAGTTCAACAGACTAATTAAGTAGTTATTATAAAAACCCAAGATATAGATATAAATTATTTTGTTTGAAGTTCGATACAGTTGACTATCTGAATCATTGTTCTTGTTTTTATATTGCAAAATAACGTCATTGTTATGGAAATTAGATAAGGCTCCATATTAAAGCTAGAATGAGTGAATTAGAACAATTTACAGAAATGTAAATAATAAAAGAACTTTCTACTTTGCAACTTACTCTGTTCTTGCAATGTGCAATACTTTGTTTTTTAAACTCTATTTTATCTAAACTTTGCCATGCTTAAAGGTAATCACCATTTTGCTTATTTAAGCCATATATGTTTTTATAATCCATTAACATATTTTATAAAATTGTTTGACTAGATTTCAAAACATGCACTTAATTTGTCATTGAAATGTATAAAAAAATGCTAGATTTAAATAGGATATATGCCTTTTATGTGTTTATCTACATTTAGATACCTAGACATGTTGGGTTTCATGGGATGCGGTGTTTGTGATAGCTAATCTCTATCTCTATCTCTATCTCTATCTCTATTTCTCTATTTTATTTAATTTTTTTTATCTTTATTCTCTATTTTACCTTATTAAGGAGGAGAGATGGGTAAGAAGGTAATTTCACCATCATTTTAAGATGGCATACAAAAGGTCTCATGCATAAATCTCTAACATTTACCATTTTCTTCCATCTATGCCCTTATGTACAAGTCACTAATACAAATCAATTGCACCATTCAATACATTTAATTCATCAATATCGATTATCAATTGTACCATTCAATAGGACGAATTAATCACATAACCTTTCATCTACAATTATGATAGTATAAAATGGATCAAAAACGTTGATAAACAAGTCTTTAGATAACAATTTAGGATGCTCTACAACTTCTATTTTTTTGTGTACTTAGTTGGTAGTTTTATTTGTTTGGTGACATTCATCATGTGACTGTCCTATTTTAATTAACTTGGTAGGTTAGATTATAGGATCTTAACAGGTGATGTTGCATTGGAGTTGAAAAGGTCACATGGAAGGATTGGAGGAGTTTCCTTTGCAAAGAAATTGCATATGTTTTTTGTTAGTGGTAATAGGTAAAGCTTATTGAATTTGTTCATTACAGTTTTCTTATATTGGAGGAGTTTCCTTTGCAAAGAAATTGCATATGTTTTTTGTTAGTGGTAATAGGTAAAGCTTATTGAATTTGTTCATTACAGTTTTCTTATGGTGAAATGTTTTTATTTTCATTTATATTGTACAAATTATTAATATATTCTATTATTGTTTAGTGATCTCACTTTAAAGTTATGGAGTTTAGATGACCTATCTTATGTGAATGATGCATTTACTTTGAAAACTAAATCAGCCACCGCAACCCATGATAAGGATATTAACGTTCTTGTTGTGACACCGAATGACAGTCTTATTTGTAGTGGGTCTCATGTAGATTTTTTTTGTTTTGTTTTGTGATGCAACTTGTATTTCTTGAATGATATATGGTTTTCACACTTATCTCTTATAAGATCTATTCTCAGATCTGGATCATACGGCTCCTTCTTCAAGATTTAAGAGGCCATAAAAGAGGAATATGATTTGTAGAGTTTTCGCCAGTTGATCAGTGTGTTATAACAGGCTCTGGAGACGAGACTATAAAGATTTGGGCCATATCAGATGGTTCTTGTTTAAAATCATTCAAAAGTCACACATCCATTGTTTTTTAAAGTTCAACTAGAACCATTAGCAAGTAATAGATTAATTCATGTAACTTTTTTTTAATGGATTAACTTTTTGTTACCAATGGAATTTGAATTATCACCACAAGAAAAAGCTAAGCCTTATTTAACACTTTGTAACCAATAGGCTAAAGGCTATGTGTGTAACTAAATGTTGCAAATAAAACTCAAGCACGGATCGGATTGGATAAATGATAGTATGGTATATAAAGTTTTGGCAATTTAAAATGTGAATAAAAATACATACTCGCGTCAACGCGCGGCCATTCCACTAGTTAAAATAAATAAAACCAAATCTATACATCCGAACCAATATACCTCCGAAATTTTATTAATGTATCATAATTAGAACGATTATAGAGTTGGTGGCAATAGAGATTAGAGAGGGTGGGGTAAGGCTATGTTATTTACCTCCTTCCCGTTTTTTTCTCTTGTCCACATCACGTCATGTTATTTACCCCTTCCTCTTCCTCTTTTAAGGGTGTGTGTAGTGGTGGGGGGTTATGTGAGGGTTATGGTATTAAAATATTAAAAAGTAATAGAAAGGGGGGTTATGTAGGGGTTATGGAAAAAGATGTATAGTGGGAAGGGGGGTTATGTGGGGGTTATAAATGATTGGGTAATCATTGCTTTTTATTGTTAAATATTTAAATAAGAATATTAAATATTTTAAATTATTTTTCATTAAAAATATAAAACTTACAAATACTAAAAAAAATTTACCAATACTAAAAAACAACAAATACTTAAAAAAAAGTTACAAATACTTAAAAAAACCAGTCGTCGTCTCCTTCTTCTTCTTCTGCTTCTTCTTCATAAAATTCTTCTTCTTCTTCTTCTTCTGCCTGGCTCTGATGAATCGGGCGAATCGACCATGCTTCCTCCACCAAATCCGCCTTCAACGCGTTATGTATATCCTTGGAACGCAACATGGCACTGTTTTGGAATCTCTCCTGCTGTGTCGCTTGCGTCCCTGGAACATCTTCTTCTGCTACATAGTTTGGGCATATTGCCTTTCCTTCGTCTTCAAGTATCATATTATGCATTATGATACAAGCATACATCACCATTCTAATCCTTTCTTTTTCCCATATACGACAAGGATTTCTTACAAAATGCCATCGTGCTTGAAGACAGCCAAAACACCTCCCAACTTGTGTCTGACTAAACGTTTTGACGAGCATTGAATACTCCGGATATATACCATCCGCCAAGTAGTATCCATGCTCGTAGTAATTATTATTTGCATAAAACCCACATTTCGGTATTGTTCCGCCAATGTAAGACTGTAGCAATGGCGAAAACTGAAAAGTATTTATGTCGTTCATACACCCGGCTAGACCAAATAAGGCCGACCAAACCCACATGTCTTGTGAGGCAACTGCTTGTAAAACCAACGTTTGTCCCTTTTGGTCACCGCGTGTATGTTGACCTCGCCATGCGGTTGGACAAGCATACCATCGCCATTGACGACAATCTATACTACCAATCATACCGGGTAATCCATGTTTTTGAATATGCGCTTCATATAGTTGTTGAAGGTCGCTCCATGTCGGGTTTCTCAAGTATCTTTTTCCATATAATTGGCATATACCTAAAAAAATCAAATGTATATATAAAAAATATGTATCTACTATATGTATATATAAAAAAATCAAATGTATATTTGTAAATGCCGTAGCAGAAATACTCCAAAGTATCGCGTGTGGTTTTCTCCGCCATCTTCAAATACTCATCATTGATATCGTATGTGTTCCCGTAGGCGAGTACACGTATTGCGGAAAGTCACCTTTTGAATTGCGGTGAATCCTAAACACCCTCTAGCGTCGGGTTTTTGCTTAAAGTAGTCATAGACGGACTCTAAATCTCCGGTGATGCGCAAAAATAAGTTTTTACGCATCCGAAATCTTCGTCTAAACAAATCAGGGCCGTAAACCGGATCGGCATTGAAATAGTCATTCATCAAACGCTCATTGACGGCTACACGGTCTCGCTCTGTATATTGCCTAGACAATATCGGCCGTGGGACGGAAGTACCTACAGCTTCAACCGCGCTAGAAAATAGTGTAACCGCACTCGAAACGGCCTCGTCCACTTCCGCGCCGTCATCTTTAAAAAACCGATTATATAGATCGATAAACGAGTCATCGGAGTGAGGAGGGGACGACATTTTGATGATTTTTTTGTGTGTTGAATTTGTTTGAGGGTTATAGTTTTGTATGTGTGTATTGTATGTGTGTGAATGAGTGTGTAGTATATGAATATTACATATATATATATATATATATATATATATATATATATATATAGTGGATGAGAAAAAAAAAATTTTAATCAAATATGACCGTTCCCAACGGTCATGTCGATTCCCAAGGCATGAAAACGCTCGTTATGAGCAAAACCAATTACACCCAAAACGCCACCATAGCGCCTGGGGGGGGGGCGGTGTTCCCGGCGCTATGGTAGGCTAAAACGCCTCATAACTAAGCCACTACACACACCCTAAGGGAAATGGTTCCCTATTTCCTCTTCTTTTCTTTTTTTTTTATTATTTTTCATTTTTATTTGTTTAAAGATTTTATATTTCATTAATGTTTTTCCATTAAAATTAAAAAACAAAATACATAGAAAATAAAAAAACCCGAACGGGGCTTGGGTCGAGGGATTAGCGGGTGTGTTTGGAAAGAACGGGTGCCTAATATTCATAGGGAATAACTTGAAAGTTTATAAAAATTAGAAAGTGTACGTGAGATTGGATGGTTAAAGTTTATAAAAAAGTATAAGTTTTAAAAGGGTGAAAAAGGTTTAAATAAAATTTTTTTTTCCAACGGTCAAAACACATCCAACGTTTGAAAATTTAGGAACGGTCGAATTTTAGCCTTGATAATTGGGACAACATGGACGGGGAAATATCCCCCTTGACACCGAGATCACTTCGGGGGGGGGTTGTTCCCCGACATGGAAGTGCCATGTGGCATCCACCGTTCCTCTCCCCGACTCCCACACTCCAAAGCCTAAGACTTTGGGGGTGTGGATTGGGGAGGTGAGGTGGCACTTTCCACCGCGGGGAACAACCCCCCCCCCCTTCAAATTTCCGTGCCATCGGTAGATTATTCTCGTCCTCCCCGAAGCCATTTTAATTATTATAATAATGTATGTGTGTGTGAAATGGAGGGAAAAGAGTGAATGGGGAAGGGGGAACACCACCCCCCTTGATGGGGGAAGAGGAGAGAGAAGATGAGGTGGGTGATGATTTGATGAGGTGGCTTAGGGGTGAATCGGTACTACACCCCTCGGCCTAAGAGGCTAGGAGTACATGGTAAGGTAAAAACTCTATTTCGTATGAGACTAAATAAAGGAGACTAGATCAGGTATTGACTAGTCATATTCGATCTTTTCGTATTAAGATTCTTTTTGTAACTTATCACGTTTTACAAACTTCATGTATTGTCTTGTTACACTAGGACTCCCACCTCAATCGTATGGTTATCTATACTATTATATAGTGGGTTCTGGATGGGTAAGATTATCATTTCATATTCATTTAAATGGTTAAAAATGTAATTTTATTTAGTTATCAAGACAAATTTAATACAACTATTAAATCAACTTGTTTACCCTATTAAAAGTAATTAATAATGGTATTAAAAACATTGAAGCATTTGAAAAGTTTAACATTATGGCATAAAAGATCTAAAAGAATTCATAATAGAAGATGACATCAAGAAGCATTGTTATGAAATTACACAAATATTACTTAAAACTATAAGTCAATTTTATACTTTCTACGATCGTCATGTCACCAGAGATTATGGATAACTATTTCTAATTAGATTTTGATTTGTGGTTTTATACATGAGTCTTTGATTGAATTAATCAAGAGTGTTTGATTAATGTTAGTTTTTCATTGTAGTGCTGCAGTCCAATTTCATCGAAATGCGCCATAATATCTTCGAAGCCCTTTTATTGTTTACGTTGTTGTGCATTTTCAGCTCTCAAACTTACCAGGAACCGTTAATTTTCCTTGACATTCCTAAGTTTAGGTCTACATTAGCACTATTCCAAGTCCTTTTATTTAGGTCAATTGACTGAGCACAATTGGATGCATATGTATTTTAGTCTACCCCTATTCAATTTTCATGGTTTGGTTATCACTTTATGAAATGTCGCAAGTCGAACACATCTTGTAGTCAATGATTAGTCTAACGTCATTAGAAAAAAAAAAGAACTTACCACGTAACGATATTATTTAAGACATTATTGTTTTGTTTTTGCATTTGATCTATGGAGCATACATAAAGTAATGCATGAGGTGATCATGCATGCAGTATGCACAACAGGAAGCCAATTCTACATGCGTTTGTTGCATGGGCATTGCTAAATGCTCCTCACACCCCCTCATCATATGAATTCTTCTAAAACTTGCATCACCACCACCATTCCCATCCTATCTACTGTGTGTAGTGTTTGTAATTTTACAATTAATGATGGGAAGATGACCTTCGTGTTGTGATAATCATATATCAAGAAAGGCCCGTGGATGGTTGAAGAAGATGTAACTTAACATATCAATTACATATATGCCAATTGTATATAGTCAACTATCGTGCAGCCCGCTGCAACGCGCGGGTTCCTGCTAGTACATCTTAATGAAACAACTCTCTTATTTCTTATTCTCTTTATAAACTTTGGTTTGTTAGTAGGCATTGTCACTGACTTCTTTCTTCAATTTGTACCTTTATGGGGGCCTAATTCTTAGTGATATCTTGTAGCTTCATTCTACCATGAATACAATTAATGAACCATTTTCTTTTGTTTCTGCAGATTCATAAGCGATTTTGTGTACAAGAATATTGCAGATAACCGTTATGTTGTATTTGGTCGTTCAAAATTTTGTGAAATATAGGGTACTAATCTTAAGGTAACCTTTTGTTCACCATTAAAACAATATTTTGCAAACATTTCGTGTTTACGCCTCCAACCAATCGATAATTTGTTGTTTTTATAATCTTTTATACAGTTAATATCTAGGGTTGTATTTTTGTATTTAAGAAGTTCATAGAAAAGAAATCGAATACTATATTGATGCATGGAACTATCGTAGTCGCTCATAAAATTTATAGGTAAGATACAAAAATTGATATATAAGGTAGAGTGTGATGGTTTTGTATGTTTGGTTTTGACATACATGAGAAACATGACCATATTATGGCTTTACTCATGGGTTAATGTATAGAAAAATCTTAAGGGTTGTCATAAAAAAAGTTTTTGCAATTAAAAACCATAAAATATTAATATGATCTGAATACATTATATATCATCTTATGATTATATAGTGGTATACCCATCTTGGTTATTGGTTGACAAAAGACACTCATTCACTACATGTCATATATTATGGAAACAACTTGCATATGAACCGATTAATCAATGTCATATATTTTTAATTAATTAAAACGGCGACGCCATTTGACTTATGATAATAAAATGAGAAATAAACATGGCATAGAATGGGGGAAGCTTACCACATACTTGTAGAGTAAAACAATGAATGAACTATGTTTATGTTTTGTAAACATGAGAGTTAAAATAAAAAATGTAAAAAATAGAATGAAAATAAATTCGTAACAATCAAGCCGGTAGTTTAAGTTGAATAATTCTAAACCTAAACAATGTCTATAAATTGAGACATAAACATAGCATGGAATGATGGAAGCTTACTACTTATTTGTATAGTAAAACACAGAATGAATATGTTTTTTTTTATAAACATGAGAGTTAAAATAAAAAATGCAAAAAATAGATCAAAAATAAATTCGTAATAATCGAGCCGGTAGTTTAAGTTGAATAATTTTAATTTTAAACAATAAAACTTTAACATTCAAAACAATAAAGACAATAAATCTTTAATAGTAACTAAAGACGTGGAAGATACAATAGTTTAAATTTCTCCTTACCTGTGGAAGATATAATGGTTAAAATTTTTCCCTCAATCGACGTGGACAATACTTAGACATACATGACTATAAGAGTTAGATATTGATAATTCCTAAAATGCTTTTATATATATCTATATCTCTATCTGTATCTATATTATATTATAAAGTATTAAGGAATGTTACCCGCAAAATTTAAAAACAATAATAGGAGATGACAAACTTCTCTTTTTCCAACCTTACACTACTATATGTTAATCAAAACTTACACGCATATCGAAGCTTGGTCATCATGCCAAGCTTTCATAATGAGTTTACGATGTCCTTCTTTGTCTCATGTAAGAGGCAATAAGACAACATGACATGTGCTGTACCCTTATTTGCATTTATCATCACATATTTATTTTTGTTGTTGCTTCGTTTTTAGTAATTTTGTGCTCCCGCCGCAACGCTCGGACATCCACTAGTAATCTTTAATGGTTTTAGTTTACCTTTCATACACATTCCCACTCTCCATGTTTATCACCATTTCAGCACTATACGTTACCTCACCCATCGTTATTTTGATATATTATTTTGTTGGATTTGATTTGTCTAACCAAAGGGGAATGCCCACCCTCCGATTTCGTTGAAATTTTCTTTGTAATAAAATACCACGTTTTCTTTTGTTGAGAGCTTTTTTTGGTTTGAGTTTGTGTGATTACTCGGACCTTGGGGATTAGATGAGTCTAAAGTCGGTTAATTGGTAAAGATTATTAGATTATGATACTGTAGAGATTTATACATGTTTATGTTAAACTCGCTCGTGACTTAGGATTTTGTAGATCACTATTTGAACCTTACCTTTTTGGGTTAGAGCTGGCCAAAAATAACTTAGCAGAAACCGAACCCAAACCGATACAAAAACCGGTTTCACCCCAAACCAGCTCTGAACCTATTGAACTAGTTGGTTCAGGGACCGGTTTCACTTCCTCGTCTACCAACCCGACCCGAACTGGTTTCCATCCCAAACCGGTTCCCAACCCAACCTCAAAATAAATAAATAAATAAATAAATAAATAAATAAATAAATAAATAAAATAAAATAAAATAACACGGTCAAAATCTACTTGGACCGGTTTTTACCATTGGATGTGATATTAAGTGTAGAAAATGATAATTTGATTGTTGGATGACATTTTCTAGCCGTTTTTTAAGGCATATTTGTCATTTTACCATTCCATGTTAGTATACATAGCTAGTGGATATATTTGGTTGATCATAACTTACAAAACTGCAAAAACGCTTACGAAACACGCAAAAACACTCTCATCTTGCTTCTCCGCACTTGCAAAATGCCTCCATTTCCCGTTTGGACCGAAGACGAGGAACACACCTTGGGTCTTGCTTTTGTACACGCTAGGTAGCAGGACTTACAAGAGGAGGGTACAAGGTATCATTGTGTTCATGCTCCTTCATGTTATGTTTTAGTGTAATAATTAAATCCGATTAAGTGTTTGATTTTATTTACCTCTTCAATCATTTTTTATTTTATCTTTTATTCAACCGTGAAGCTTATATATCTCTAACCTAGTATTATATTGCAAGTTACGAATCTGTTTAAGGGAATTATGCATGTATCCTATTCATGTAAATATGTGTTTGTTAATCAAGCAAACCCGACTTTAAAAAGCAAGAATATTAAACATATCGAAAGAACTTTTATCCAATCATCAAAAGTTTTGACATACAACAAACGCAAACGCAAACCGTAAATGTGTAATACACATGTTTCAAAGAAATTTATTACATCCTGTAATATTTTCAAACATGTTCTTTTGGTCTTTTTTTGCTTTGTTTTTTTGAAGACAAACTTTACATAAACCAACCTGATTAGGCGATTAGCAAATATTTAACCAAGAGATGTCTATCATCATTCTCTTAAGTCATCATCCAAGCATATAGCATTCCAGAATTGCAAGAAGCCCATTTATCCATATCAGCCCAATAATATTTGGATCGGCTCATATGACAAACTTCATCCAGCCTTTTTCATAAAGCGGCTCATAATAGCCCATTCGACACACATACGTGCCCCAAGTTACACATGCTGACGTGCATAGATCCGTTTTTTTTCTAGGAACTGAACAAGTTCCAAACCGGTTCGTGTCTGAACCAGTTTTAGTTCGGTTCGGCCCCGGTTTCGCCAGTTTGAAAGACCGGTCTCGGTACGGTTTGGTTTTGGTCCGTGAACCAGTTCATGCGCGCACTTTCTTTCTTTTCTTTTTTTGTTGTTTTTAAAAAAAGGCATCACAAAATTATTATTTTACGTAAAGTTCGACTTTTATTGATACTTACAATCTTTTTAAGGTGAATGTGTATATATTTGTATGTGTATAAACCTTTTTGTATAATTTTGTTAAACATAAAATTTTAATATAAAATTGCAATTTTTTAATAAATAAATACTGGTTTCGAACCGGTTTTTTCCAAACAGGTTTTGGACTGGTTCGGTTCGGTTTCTGGGAAAAATATATGGAATCGATGGGGGAACCGGCGGTTCGTATCTGGGAACGAAACTGGTTCCTGAAATACCAGTTCGGGTCGGGCCGGTTCTACTGGTTCGGTTCCATGAACTGGTTTTTTTGTTCACCTCTCCCTAGAGGTGTACAACTAGGTTTTTTTTGGCCAAACCGGTTCGCTACAGTACCAGTTCCTGGCCAAACAAGTTTGGTTTTGGATCGGTTTTGTCGGTTTGTAAGACCGGTTTCGGTTTCGGTTCGTGAACCGATTCTTGCGCGAACTTTTTTTTTTAAAAAAAGCAACACAAAATTTTATTTTTTTTACATAAAGTTCAACTTTAATTGATTCTTATAATTTTATTAAGGTGTATGGGTATATATTTGTATATGTGGAAACCTTTTTGTATAATTTTATTATATATAATTTTTTTAATATAAAAATCACTTTTTTTTTATTAAAAATTACCGGTTTTTCATACCAGTTCCAAACCGGTTTTTTGTAACCGGTTTGTGTTAGAACCGGTTTGGGTTGGTTTTTGGCTTGGAAATGGAGAACCGGTCCTAAAACCTACTGTTTTTTTTTATCCCTGCACCGGTTTTGAATAGTACTGGTCCCAAACCGAAACCGGTTCAGGTCGGTTCGTCGGTCCCGGTTCACAAACAGGTTTTTTTTTTTTTTTTTATCACCTCTACTTGGGGGAGAGCCTCTCCCACAAAGTATTATCTCAACAAAGCCCTATCATACACAGTCCCCAATTAGGCCCAGAAACTGGCCTAAAAAACAAAACTTTAACTTCACAAAAAGCCCCAATTAGGCCCAGACTCACGCCCTTTGATGCCAGCTTAGCACTATAGAAAGCCTAGTACTAAGCCCACTGAATCTACTACCCATCGGCCTGGCTATCCCAACAAAGACCCACAACCAAGCCCAGTTAGCATAAACCCAATACTTGTTGTCCATTAATCCTGTCCAATTAACATCCACATAACATAACGGGGTTTGAATGCCCGTCCACTCTGCAAACATCAACAACCGGACGACATGCACGTTGGAGGGGATGAGGTGAACTCGTTCGTTCCGCTGGAGTGAACCAGTCCGCTTGTCCAAGGGTGGGACCCACTTTATTTTTAAATCATTAGATAATGAGGTGCAGATTTATTAAGTATCTATCTATCTAATAAAGCAAAGCCATTTTAATGACATGACATTCAAAAAGACATTCTCTTTTTTGAGTGTGTCATGTGTCATCCCATGTGGCATTGAGATATTTTAGGAAAAAAAATAATTAAAAACAAAATTGGATTTTTCACCCTCATGTTTACTCCCATGATTTTTAAACGTTAATATCTTTAATATACGAGATTTTTTAAAGAAAAAAATTACACCAAATTAACGAGCGTTTTATTATCTTTCCAACGAGTACCATAGTGCTATATAAAAAACGGAGAAATTTTTTTGTGGAGTTTTGTTCATACAGAAAAAAAAAACACAAAGTGTTCAGGTAAATAATTAATCATGTATAGAAAAGTCACTAATTATGTTTAAATCAGTAAATATGATTTTTTTTTTTCAACCAAAGCCGAATAGGTTAATAGAGTTAACGTTGTTTTAAGTTAGGTATCAATATTAGTATGTTAGAGTTATACATGTGTTTAGTCTTTATGATATGTGTTAATATTAGAGTTACATTAAAGTTCTAGATTTTTTTAGGTTAGGTGTTAGCATTGGAGTTGTACATTGTTAATTTGTTTTAGGTTAGATATTAATTTTAGAGTTATACATCAGTGTATTTCATATATAAAATTGATGTATCATATTAAATTTTTCAACCCGGGACGCTCCCGGGGTATAATCTAGTAGTTTAAATAAAAGGAAATAAAGGTTATGAAGTGGATAATGAGGTGGAGGTTTTGAGTGGTAGTGTTGGAGATAAAAGTGGGTTTGAAATCATTGTGGTTTGGAATAATATGGCATGCTGATATGACAATTCTGGTTTTCGACGGGATCATGTTATGGATGCTCTAACAACCCGGCCCAACTTACTAGTAATTTAATTCGATTTAATATAGGTTTTTGTAAACCAGACCCTTATCAAATTAGCAATCTTACCAAGTCACTGGTGAGACCGTAAGTCATTTCATGGCAGTTTTGTCTATTACTTTATTGTAAAAGACCTAAGTGGACCGTTCTGCCATAAGTACCTTAGGTACTTTTGCATGTAACGCAGGCTTAGCGATTCTAAAACCATCAATGATTGGTGAACCGACATATCAAAAAGGGGGATATGACAAAATGTAGACACTACGGATTTAATTGGATTGAGCTTAAAAATCCGGTAACGCCATGATTAACTTAAAGTTAAATATAATGGTGTGTATATATCTATCTATACTACTATATAATGGATGCTTGATGGATAAGAAGGTAAATTTGCATCTTTTTTAAGATGGCATATCAAGAGTCTTAGTATAAATCTATACTTTTTGTCCAATTTCTTCCTTTTATGCCCTCTTGTACAACATTTATTTAAATCCTATTTAATTTTCTATAAATCAATTATTTTCTTCAAAATCAATTCCTTTATCAAACCCTTTGATTATTTTTTATGCAACTTAAGATCAATTGATGTTTGACAGGGATCAGCATGGTAATGTCAGGAATTTTCCTTATTATTAATTTTTTGGTAGTTTTTTTTTAATTAGAAAATGTGATCTGTTGTGTTTATGCTCTACGTTGTTAAAACATAAACATAGAAATTGCTTATTCAAATGGTTGAAAATGAGTTAGAAGAGAAAGCAAGTGGGTCATATGTTTACCGTTTTACAGGCTAATTACAGTTTTTTATAGGGCTGTTCAACGGTTCAGAACCGGACTGAACCGGACCGAACCGCGAACCGTTTATTCCAAAATATGAGAACCGGAACGAGAACCGATAATTACTAAACAGTTCGGTTCGAGAACCGGGTGAAACGGTTCTCATGAAACGGTTCTAGACCGGAACCGGTTGTCAACAAAATCCTAAAATTAACATGAACAATTAAATAAAAAAATAAACAAAAACAATGATTTTTCTTAAAAAAAATTATCAACAGTTTGTGTTAACCACGGTTACTAAAAGTATAGCAGTTTACGTATCAAAATATGTTTTGTTCAGATCAGATATTTCTTTTTATACAGATTAAACGGGTCAGAACAAGCTGTGCTGACTGCTGACCATCACATAAGGCAATACTCTACATTCCTACCAAGTACAACAATTTAAAAGTGTTAAGAACTATAAAGAAGGAAACAACACATTCTATTTCAAACTAATAATAGAATATTTAAATATTTAATTTAATTCAAACGGTTCTAACGGTTCTTAACCGGACCCGTTGGTTTTAACCGAAACCGAACCGGGAACCGATTATGCCAAAATATGAGAACCGAAACCGAAACCTATAACATTAATTCGGTTCGGTTCTAGCGGTTCCGGGTCGGCTTCACGGTTTTCACGATTCGAAACCATTTATTGCTCACCCCTAGTTTTCTAGGTACTTCACGTAACATTCTCTTTAGTGATTATGTTGCAGTGTTTAAAATTTTGTCTCGATAAATCGTCATTCACTAATTCGAAATTATTTTTATTGGAGTTGTTTGTTGTAAGTCTCACTGTTCTGATTTTAAACTTGGTGAATAGAGCGATAAATGAAGTAGCAACAAAAAATTCATATTACTACTTTGATAGTTTCAATGAGTTATTACATAATTCATTATTGTACATCTACAAATTGGAAAATTGGGTACACCAGTTAGAGAATAAAATAGAAGTAATAAATTGTTAGTGGAATTGCATTGTGGATGTTGAATTAAATGGTATGATGATTTTAGCAATTTGATGATTTTAGAAAATTGGGTACACCAGCAACACGCAGTCATTTGCCAGTAAATTGTTTTGATGATTTTAGCTTGGTGATTTCTTTTGTGATTTATCATGTTCGCGCCGCAACGTGCACGGGAAATCATGAAAAGAAAATCCGCTGATATGATATTGAAAGGGTAATATTCTCTTTGTGCTTGATTTCATTTGTTTTTTGTGATGTAATTGCCTTTCTTCTTACATATCGGCTAATCAATTTGTACGTACTCATGGATAGGTTTATATGCTTTAAACTATGTCATATACTTGCTACTATCATTTATTAATTTTTTTCTAAGTATTGTGTCATGTGTTGGTTATTATTCAAATTTGGAAATGTGTTGAAAGGGAAAATAGACGAATGCCTAGAAAATGCTCAAAAAATGGGTGCTTTAGTGGATCCAATATATACTCTGACTTGATGGAAGTTAACATGTCAACTTAGTAACCTGACACTTAACAAGTAGATAAATATTTATTTCGAAAGGGCTTATTCGAACCACAACATTGGGCACCAAGGTGTACTATTGAATCTGCATTTTTACGTTTTGTAAATAATCACATTGTTGTATTGCAATTTTTGATCCCGCGGCAATATGTGGGTAAACCAATCGGTTCTCGAAGTTTCGGTTTATTTTTGGCCCACTCCGGTTTCTGGCCTGTACATGTTTGGCCAAAAACGAAAACCGGTTCTAATCCTTCTTAAAAAACCCGAACCGGTTTAAAACCTAGATTGGTTTGAGAAAGAAGGGGTTATTTTTAGGCTTCGTTAATGTATTTTGCATAAAACAGACATGAAACATAAATGATTAATGCATTATTTCAAGGGGAAATGGATTTAAATACTCCCAACTATCGCCTGTTGGCGGATAGCACTCCCAACTATCACTTTGGCGGATAGCACTCCAAACTTTCAACTTGTTGGATCTTATCACTCCCGAACTAACTAAGGTCTAACCCAGTTAGTGTTTGTGGCCAAAATGTAAAAACCTAAACTTAATGGACATTGTATGTGGCACAAATGTAAAAACATAAACTTAAAGGATCTTTTTGAAACTTTTTTTATTACCTTATTATAAATCCCCCACCCCCACCCCACCCCACCCCTGTTGTTCTTCTTCTTCTTGTGACAGACAACCATCCCCACCAACCACCGCCTCCACCGCCATCCCCAACCACCGCCTCCACCGCATCCGGTTCCTCCCCATCCCATCCCAAACCTTGTCATCCTCCTTCCTCCCACCTGGTCCCCGATTCCTCGCCCCGGCCCGATCACCAACCGAATCCTCATCCCCAGACGAAATACTAACTCCACTTCAGAATCCTCATCATCCTCCTCCGTAGCATTCCTCCGGTGCTGCGGCTTTGAAGCGGCGGTGGCGATGGAGTTGTTAGGGTTTTTAGCAGCCCTGTGATTTGACGGAGGTTGAATGAAGTTGACTACAGGTTTAGAGGATCTGGATTGGGATGGTCGTGTGTAGTTTAAATCTCTTTGTGATTGTTCCTTTAAGGCCATCTGTAAAAGCTCGTCGTCGTCACTGTTGCTCATTGTATGGATTTACTTTAGTGTATTGATTTGATTTGATGATTGGAGTGTTAGGGTTTCAGGTAGATTTGAGAGAAGATAATAACAATAATAATAATAAGGGGAAATGGATTGGGGTGGCTGCTGAGGCAGGTGGTGGTGGTGGTGGTGGCGGGGTGGTGGTGAGTCTCTCTCTCTCTCCGCCTCTCTCTCTCTTTCTCTCTCTCTCTCTCTCTCTGAACTCTTTCTCTCTCTCTCTGTTAATATATATAGATATAGATAATAATAATAATAATAATAATAATAATAATAATAATAATAATAAAAAGTTTCAAAATGGTCCCTAAAGTTTAGGTTTTTACATTTTGGCCACAAACACTAACTGGGTTAGACCTCAGTTAGTTCGGGAGTGATAAAATCCAACAAGTTGAAAGTTTGGAGTGCTATCCGCCAAAGTGATAGTTGGGAGTGCTATCCGTCAACAGGCGATAGTTGGGAGTATTTAAATCCATTTCCCCTTATTTCAATATCTTTCTATTAAAAAACAAATTAAAAGATGAAGGCTTCGGCGGCTATCATGAAGAAATTCGCATTACAAAACGAAAAAAATAGAAAAGCAAAAAAGGGAGACGAAAATTTGATTAGTCATTTAAAATGTGTGTATAATGTACAACACCAACAACGTGATTGACTAAACGCAACAGCCAAACACAGTACAACCCCGCCGCAACGCACGGGTTCCTGCTAGTGTTTATAAAACAAATTAAGAGAAATTGCATAACTATTTTATCTTTTTTACTTGGAGTTTCGGTATTAACAAAATATGAAGTATGAACTACTAAGTAATTGCTAGATTAGATACTTTTGGAGGAAAAGATTCTCGCATAGGTAACTAATCAGCTCAATTGAAGACATTTAGACAGGTTATCCTATTTGACCCGATCTTAGAATCATTTACTTCCGTTGTCTTAAATGTTAGGGTGGGATAGGTGCTCAACACGATACCCTCCCACCGGCACCAACTAATCTAACATTGCCACCTTGACTACCTGAAAACCACAACCCGAAAACAATTCTCACCGGCGGCATTGTTCCCACCTAGATTTCCATACGCAATTTGGTCTCTCTCCTTTCCACACAGCTGTAGAAGCGCACGGGCACTTTCTCTCTCTTGTCAGTTGTAACACCGGATCCGAATTGCCTACTCTATCCGGCGCCAGTGTACGCAATTACCCTAGTCGAAGACGCCACGTCCTCCTTAAAAGACAAAACATAAAAAATGATAAAAGATCGGAAGCAAAGAACAAACAAAGGAATGGCCAAAACAGAAAGTAAAAGATGCCCAAATATGTAACAGTTGAATCTTATAAAGCTGTTCGGCTTTACGCATTATTTAAATGATTCACTTACATAAAAAGGATATAAATTTGGCCCTTTTTTATTTTCTTTTTTTAATCCCAAACAAAACAAATCCCACTTTTTTGTATGTGATTTGGTAAGAAAAGCCACCTGACACTTCAACTTTTCCTTTGTACAGTTGTGCATTGTGCAATGCCAGTCCTTCAAGCTCAAACTTTCATAATAGTGACTTTTTTAAATTAAAACTCGAAAACATATGAAAAAAAAATGGGTCTGTCTATTGGCACCCCCTCAACTTCTATTTTAACCCCCTCCGAAGCGCCTCGCTTAGGCCTAAGCGAGGCGCTTCGGCCACATTAATTACAAATCATTACGAGGTTGCATGGGAGTTTGAAAAAAAAGGGGTCAAGCGCCTCGCTTTGGTCAAAGCGAGGTGCTTGGCAAAAGGGGGGATGAATCTGGACATTTTGATGTTGGGAAGGTTTTGTTTGGATTTTTTTTGTTTTTTTTTGTTTGTTTTGAAGTGTTTTTTTTTTTTGTTTTTAACTTTTTTATCTATTTAGGGTTTTTATCTATTGTAATTTTTTTAAATTTAAAAATTTTAAAAACACCGAAATAACCCGTGTTTTTTTTAAATCTTTTTTATTGATTTAGGGTCTTTATCTATTGTAATTTTTTAAAATTTAAAAAACAACGTAATAACCCTAATCAAACTATAATTAATCAAGTAATCCAAACTTTAACCTTTTTTTTAGTATTAGTTTAAAAAAAAACAGGGGCACATTTGTAATTCCTAGGATTTTTAGGCCTACTTTGGTATTTATACCCTCTGTCTCCTCGCTCTCTCTCTAAACGAACACATTTGGTCACTTCATTTATACCAAAAACAGGGGCATATTTTGGTATCTACACGTTTCTCTGTTTCTCTCTAACCATTCATCTTCTCTGTTACAAAATATAAACTAAAACCCTTGTCTTGTTTGATTGTTCCTTACAACACAATGAACATTTATAATCTTTCTGTACCTGTGGCCAAACGAACTCGGCTTCAAACACTACTTTATGCTCAAAGTAATATTACTACTTTATCATGCATAAACTGGTCACATATATATATATATATTTGATTTTATTTTCCAACACATTTATTTTTGCTGTAACATTGTTATGATGACTGATATTATGTTTGATGATCGTGTGTTTATGTTTTAATGAAACCAATCAAGGGTTGTTCGGTTCTCGAAAGCGGAATAGAGAACCAGGGATTATTCAGTGTGATGTTGATGATGATAATGAAGTTATTGTTGTTGATGATCATGATGATGATTGCAGTGCTTCTGAACCAACTAGTCAACATGGTAATAATGTCTACTAACGTTTATAATCGAATGTTTACTGTTTGGATCTCATTGGTTTTACTGGCTTGCAATTTATAATTTGGTTTTAGTTCGTTTATTATTTATGGGTTTAGTATTTATTAGACAATTAAACATTCAAAACACACAACATATATATATAAACAAACGATCAAAATGCATAATAATAATAAGGGTAATAAGTTTGTCCATACACACATAAAAAAAAAATACAAGTAAAATGAGTCTACTGCGGCGGTGGTGGTGGGGCCCCCAGTGCTAGTCCACGGTGTGGTGGTGGGCGTAACTCTACCTGCCAATGCCTCGCCATCGCCTGCATCGCGTCGACCGTCCACTCCTGAACCTCCCGGAGCTCACCGATGCGGCAATCCATGTCCTCTGCCACGAAACGCGCAGCAGGAGTGAGGTCATCATAAATATGACGGGGGTACTGCTGCTGTGGTGGCGGAGGAGGAGGTGGGGGGGGGGGTCATCGTCGTCAGCATCGTCGTCCTGACCCGCCATCTCTACCAGGAGAGGCTCTCCCAGACGCACCTCAACGTAGGGCGGTATATCCTGGAAAGTAGGAAGGGGGGCCGGTGCAAAAGCCCTCCTGGTTCGGATAGCTCGGAACCGATGCACACCCTTCGAGACCTCGAAGAGGATCCCCATGCTCTGGGCATTGGCCTCACCAAGCACTACCGATGGGATCGAGGGCAGCAAGTGATGGTCAGTATCTGGCGAGAGCCCCAGATGATGCGCGATGTAAGTGATGAACGCCTCGCCAAAGAGATGTGCGCGAGCCTGGCGCATGTGGCAGCACTTAAAGTAGTCGACCAGGGACGCGGCTAGGTTGCACGGCTGCCGCATAATCAAACAGTACAAAAAGAAAAGGTAAGTCTGGTTGACCTTCTCCCGACTGTTCCCCTGTGCTGCGATAGAGGTGGCGATCGCATGCTGAAAGTAATAGTACAGGGGGTCCCTAATCGACGTCGCCTTCGCTGTATTCTTACCAAAGTGCGACTTAGCGATGAACCTCCAAAACCTGACCAGGGTCGGCCTATCCACCGTAATGAGAACGTCCCGGTACAACGCAGACTCAGTCTCCGGGGCTGTGTACAACCCCGAAGCAACAGCAAACTCCTGCAAAAAAAATTGTAAATATTAACAACTTTGGTAACATAATAATAAAATGACAGATAATTGAAATAACATACCTCATAGGTCATCTGCTGCCAACTCCTCCCCAACCGAAATCCGATGGGGCGTTTGTCTGAGCCGGGTTCGTGTTCTCGGACGGATTCAGAACCACGAACGACGACAGAAACTCTATCGTCAAAGCCCGGTAAGAAGGCAGCTTGGCTATGTCAAAGAGACGACGCCATGGAGTGTCAGACCCCACAAAGTCGTGAGCCCTGCCGATCTCGCCGACCTTCTCCAGAAGCGACCAACTCATGTACATCTGAGGGTCGACAGGCATTTGACGCATCTTCGTGCAGCAGCGCCGCGCATCCTTAAACCCCTCCTCAAACTCCAGGTACGGGTGGTCCGGTAAAGGGTCCGGTGGTGGAGCCCGTCGCTTCCTCTTCGACGAAGGCCCCGGTGCAGACGACCCAGCGTCATCTCCACCACCAAAAGCAGCGTCAGCAAAATCTGGCTCCATATCCATATCTATGTAAACAATAAATTTCAATTACTAATGATAATAACAGTAATAATAATACTAATAATAAATAGGGTCGTTCTAATTAAACCCCTAAACTTCGTAATAATAATAATAATAATAATAATAATAATAATAATAATAATAATAATAATAATAATAATATTAGTAATAATAATAATAATAATAATAATATTAGTAATAATAATAATAAAAATAATAATAATATTAGTAATAATAATAATAATATAAGTAATAATAATAATAAAAATAATATTAGTAATAATAATAATAATAATAATAATAATAGTAATAATAATAATAAAAATAATAATAATATTAGTAATAATAATAATAATATAAGTAATAATAATAATAATAATTATTATTATAATAATAATATAAGTAGTAATAATAATAATCATAATCGTAATAATAATAATATTAGTAATACTAATAATAATAATAATAATAATAATAATAATATTAGTAATAATAATAATAATATAAGTAGTAATAATAATATTAGTAATACTAATTATAATAATAATATTAGTAATAATAATAATAATAATAATCGTAATAATAATAACAATAATAATAATAATCGTAATAATAAAAATAATAATAATAATAATAATCGTAATAATAATAATAATAATAATCGTAATAATAATAATAATATTAATAATAATAATAATAATAAAATTAGTAATTAGTAATTATAATAATAAATAATAATAATAATAATAAAAATAATAATAATCGTAATAATAATAATAATAATAATAATCGTAATAATAATAATAATATTAATAATAATAATAATAATAAAATTAGTAATTAGTAATTATAATAATAATAATAATAATAATAATCGTAATAATAATAATAATAATAATAATAATCGTAATAATAATAATAATCATAATAATAATATTAATAATAATAAAATATTAATAATAATAATAATAATAATCCTAATAATAATACTAATAATAATAATAATCCTAATAATAATACTAAAAACAATAATGATAATAACAATAATAATAATAATCTAAATAATAATAATAATAACAATAATAATAATATCAAACCAAAGCGTCTCGCCGAGGCCAAAGCGAGACGCTTTGGTCGTCTTCCCCGGCGAAACCCCAACCGGAACCACCCACCGGAACCACCCAACCCGAACCACCCAACCCGAACTACCCAACCGGAACCACCCAACGAGCGACGGAGGAAGAAAAACTAACCTTTTTTGGCTTCGGAGGAGCGGTGGAGGAAAGAGGCGGTGGTTCTTGCTTTGAAACACGGCGGACGAGCGGTGGAGGGTCCGGCGGTGTGTGGGTGTGTGTGTGTGTGTGTAGAGAGAGCAAAAGGGAAAGTGGCCGTCTGCCTTGGGATTTAAACCCAAAACCAGGCGTCTCGCTTAGGCCTAAGCGAGGCGTCTGGTTAGACTAACCGTCTAAGCCAGCCGCCTCGCTTAGGCCTAAGCGAGACGCCTGGTTAGGACGGTTACACTAACCAGCCGCCTCGCTTTGACCTAAGCGAGACGCCTAGTTATTTTTTTTAATTATTGTTTAAATTCATTTAAAATAGTTTTGGGGGGTTAAAATTTTTTTTTAATTAATTTCTAGTAGTTTTATGTTGTATCCAAACCAATAAAAATTCGTTCGAAGCGTTTCGGTTC